>JANAVB010026799.1:5028292-5128292 GCA_029216955.1 Iris pallida
TTTGCATGAGCACAGCACCTATACCTCCACTTGAAGCATCACATTCCAGAGTAAATTCCTCCTCAAAGTTGGGCATGGCTAACACTGGTGGGTTTGTTTGGACTTTCTTCAGGTTCTCAAAGGAGGTTTGGGCTCTTTGGTCCCAAATGAAGGAGTTCTTCTTGAGTAAGTTGGTCAAAGCTCCAGCTATGGTGCCATAGTTTTGGATGAACCTCCTGTAGTAACCAGTGAGACCTAGGAAGCCTCTTAATCCCTTAAGTGTTCTGGGAATTGGCCAGGATATCACTGCCTTGATTTTGTCTTGATCAACTTCCACTCCTTCCCCAGAAATAAAATGTCCCAAATAGCATACCCTGTCCTGCAGGAAACTGCATTTGCTCCTCTTGAGTTTTAACTGATTTTCTTCCAGCTTTTTGAAGACCAATCTCAGGTGCCTATAGTGTTCTGTGGCATTTGCACTGTATACTAAGATGTCATCGAGGAAAACCAGAACAAATTTCCTCAAGTAATCTTTGAATATGTGATTCATCATGGCTTGAAAAGTTGATGGAGCATTAGTGAGCCCAAAAGGCATCACTAAGAACTCATAATGGCCTTCATGAGTTCTGAAGGCTGTTTTATGAACATCCCCTTCATTCATCCTAATCTGATGATATCCTGACCTTAGGTCAAGTTTAGAATAATAGTGTGCCCCAAATAGCTCATCAAATAGCTCTTCAACTAAGGGAATTGGAAATTTGTCTTTGTTAGTATGTTGGTTCAGGCTTCTGTAGTCTATGCAGAGTCTCCATGTTCCATCTGTCTTCTTCACCAGGATTACTGGAGATTAGTAAGCACTACTGCTAGGTCTGATGATACCTGACTTCAACATTTCCTGTACTTGCCTTTCAATTTCATTCTTCAAGAGGTAAGGATGCCTGTAGGGTCTGCTGCACATAGGATTTGAGCCTGGAAGTAGAGGAATTTTATGGTCATACAGCCTTCTAGGTGGCAATCCTGAGGGTTCTTCAAATAATTGTTCAAATTCATATAGCAACTTCTGTAGCTCCCCATCTGTCTCTGTTTTGCTTGTATCTTCCTTGCTTTCTGGCCAATAGCATAGTTGAATGACAAAGAACTGGGGTTTTTGTCTCATGTCCCTGCACTCAAGTGCCCAAATTGCTTGTTGTTGGCTTTCACCCCTTTGAATTGCTGCACTTTCCCTCCTTCTGTATACCTCATGGTAAGTTCTTGGAAGTTCCACACTATGTCTCCCAAAGTGCTAAGCCAATTGGCTCCTAGCACTATGTGACAACCAGTGGTAGGAAGTGTAAATAGGTCAGCAACAATTTTGACTCCCTGACATTCTATGGTGACCCCCTTGCAAACCCCCTTGCTGGTAAGTTTCTCTCCACTTGCCACTAAAACATCAAAGGGCCTGCCTTCATAGAGTGGTAAGTTCAACCTTTGACTATAAGTAGTGTCAATGAAGCTATGGGTGGATCCTGAGTCAACCAATATGATCACTGCTTTATTCTTTACAGTACCCCCCATCTTCATAGTAGATTGATGTGAAGACCCAGATAATGCTTGTAATGAAATTTCAAACAATTTTTGAGAAATTTCTTGTGTTGTATCAGGCTGATCAGACTCTGGTATCACCTCAGGGATGTCATCTCTTTCTTCATCTTCATCTGAAACTAGCATATACAACTTCTTTTCTTTACATTTGTGCCCTCTTGCCCACTTCTCATCACACAGGTAACACAGCCCCAGATTCCTTATCCTTGCTAGTTCATTTGGTGAAATGGTAGAGGTTTGAGTTGTCAGATTTGGTGTATGCCTCCTTTCAGTTATTGGTATTACAGCCTGTGTTATCCCCTTCTTTAAGAAGTCATTACTGAGAGTGTGATTTTGGCTATACCCCATTGCATTTTTGTGAGGATACATGGGAGGCTTCATAATTTTTTTCACAGCTAACAGTTTTGCCTCATAAAGCTTTGCAGCTTGCATAGCAGCTGGAAGGCTCACTGGGCTAGCCACTAATACTTCATATCTTAATTCATCTTTCAAGCCCTCAATGTATTGACTGACCATACTGCTCTCTGAGAAGCCAGTGACCTTTTTGGACATCTTCTGGAATTGCAAGGTATAATCCTGAACAGAGCTTTCTTGTTTTAATAGTTTAAGGTCAATGATATGATTTATGAATTTAGAAGGCCCAAATTCCATCTTAATGCATTGGTAGAAGTCTTGCCAGCTTACAACTCCATTTCTGATTTTCACCAACCAGTCGAACCAATATGCTGCTGTCCCCTTTAGTTGTACTGAGCAGATCCTCACCTTGTCCCAATCTGGAATGCCATAGTAGTGAAAATAGTGATTTGCTCTGAGCAACCATTCTTCAACATCCATGATCCCATCAAACTCAGGTAACTTGAGTCGAACAGATGGTTGCTCCCATCCTTGTCCTCCCATGTTGGGCATTTGTGCTGGGTCCATATACATTGGAGTGGCCATGTTGGGTGGAGGTGGAGTTTGTATTCCAGGTCTGTTCCTGGGGTCATGTGCCTGGGTTGGTTGAATGAAAGGTGGGTATTCAAAATGCATCATTGGTGGTTGGTATCCCAGTGGAATGTTTCCAAACTGAGTGCATCCAGCATAATGCATAGGAGTGGGGTGTTGCATGGCAGGTGTTTGATAATGGTTTTGGGTTGCTGTTGGGAAGGTGGGTTGTATTGGTGGTGGGGGTGGTGGTGTCGAGAATGTCAGGTGGATGGGTGGTGGAGGTATGGTTGTTGCAGGGGGTGGTGGTATGGTGGTTGCAGGGGGTGGTGGTATGATGGTTGCAGGGGTTGGAATCACACCTCCTCTGGAACGAGCCAGTTCCTCCAATAGTTGATCGATTTTGTTACCAAATTGATCAAACTTATTGCTAATTACTTCCAGAACTGTACCTCCCGGATTGTGTGGTTGTTCTTGCCCTCCAGGAACTTGAACTCCTCCTATCATCTCTTGATACGAGCCGGCGCTGCTTGATCCCCTTTCTCGACTTGACTCGAGCAATGGCGAGAGGGGCTCTGATACCAGATTGTTAGGATCCCGTATCCTAGCTCCAGGTAATGGTGGTGAACCTGAGAATAGATCCATCTACAGGTGATAAAGCTTGTGATTAAAATAACTATGGAGGATTTTGTTGATAAAGTAGAAGAAAAGGAAGAAGAAGCTATCAGAACAATTAGCTAATAATATCTACTTTTCCATTCATTTGATACCTATCCTTTTCTTACATTCGTCTCTTTATAGCATTTCCTTAACAAACTACTGACAATACCTCTGCTGTCTTATGCAACAGGTGTCCTAGCTAAAGAATATCACACAAAGAAATATCTAATGACAGTTGGCTAATGCTGATTAGCTAAAGATGGCTAAAAGAAGGAGTTCTAATGCTGATTAGCTAGAGATGGCTAAAGGAGGAATTTTACCTACTGGCTGCTAACAACTGCTAACAAGTGATACTATGGTTACTCCTACGGCTCTATTGTGGATTAACAAGGCAGTTACTACAAGTGACTGATACTTAGTGAGTATCAGTATCAGGTTTGTAACAGCAGACGATCGACTTAGCCTTCATCGTAGGCCATCCAGACGACGGGATCGACTTAGCAGGCCATTACGATCTCTTTCCAGTTTGTTCCTTCTCTTTCCTCAATTTTTTTTCAGTTTTTAGGAAGAAATGCTTATCAATTTTAGGGTCTCTCTTTGGTTTAGTATTTTGGTTTAATATTTTTGTTTTGGTGCGATCTCATTCATCAAAGTTCAATTACTTGGTAGTATATGTGACGATTCTCGGTAGCTGTTAGATTACAGAAATCAGCGGTTTTTGATTCATTTTCATTTCAAAACATGTTCGTCCAGTTCGTATTACTGCAAGCGCTCTTCCGAGGGGACTTCACATGCTAAATTTATCAAAGAACAATATTACAATCATTTAAGGTCTTCGTGATTTGACACGCCTCCGTGTATCTGAGTTACAACCGAATCATTACAATTAGCCTTGGTATGGATGGAAACTTTTTTGAAATTTTGTCCATTTGTAGCTTGAGATGTTAAGAAACTCTTTGGAGTATTTTTCTACTTGGGACTTGTAATGCACAAATATAGTTTTTAATATCAAAATCTGGTGCATGTTCAGCAATAATACGAGAAAGAAGCAAGTTTTGGTCTTCTAAGCTAAAGAAAAAAGATAAAGCAGTTGTATCAAATAATATGATGAACCAGAAGTAGGGGAGCCCAGTGTTGGCTAAGACCTTAGGTGAAGTAGACGGAGTTCAGTGTTCCTTTTTTTATTAACTGTCCCACAAAACTAAAAGTTAGTTTTTCAGAGTCCAGTATCTTTGACATAAGCAAAATAGAGGAGATTAAATAATATTAATGTTATGGCTCTTTGCATATCCCTTTTACTGTGAACAACTTATGGGATGGTATAGGCTATACTGGTCTGGCCGGCTTTTCTAATTGACACGAAACCCTCCTTGCCCCGTTCTTTGCTATAAGGAATTTGTACCTTTCTTGTGATGTTGTACACATTGCCTTGTTGTCATGGTAAAAATATTTGTTATATTTAGGTTACTTAGACAATGATTCTTGATCCAGAAACCATTCTCCTGTTTTTGTAACATTTTTTCTTGGGCAATTTTATTGCTTCTTTATTTGACTTCTTAAGGTTAAGTATATTAAGAAGCTGACACAAATTTTCTCTTCGTTTGTAATGCAGAAATACAATGTAGGCCAAATAAATGCAAAAGAATTCAGTGATGCACTTTGGAAAAATTTCTTCCAGGGAAAAATAACATTCTTGCATTGGAATAAAGGGGAGGAAATGGAACCAACTATAGCAGGGAAGGGGGAACTGTTCTTGTTAGAAAAGTACCCTACCCGATTCCAACGTATGTGCACATATTCTTTTCCCGTGAGAGTTCTTCCATATCTTATTATAGTATGTTTGTCTTAGCACCTATAGTTTATATGTTTTGCTTGGAACATACTACTTATAGTACATCTAGCATTTCTAGATGCTATTGCTTGATGAGGACTTTATACCTGATATATGTGCATTTTTTTTATTGTTAGTGTTAGCATACAACTATTCATTACTCATTAGTCTAGGGAGTAAAATCCATCTTAGTATTTCCAACCGAGAAGCTTAATTAGATAAAGCCACAGAATGTTTAAATATCAAGTAATACTATTTCTAGAACTATAAAGAAATGATTATGGGAGCTAGTAATTATTCCAACTCCTACAAACTATAGACATGGGTAATAGTAAGACTGTAAGAGTTGCTAGTTAGTAGTAAACTTAAGATGCCTTACTGAAAATTATGTTTGAAGGATCATTGCAGAGGATTGGGCATGAGAGCATACCATGAATTTCTAGCTAATTTATTGTGCCATATTCTCTATGTAAAATCCATCTTAATATTCCCAACAGAGTGGCTTAACTAGAGAATGCCACAGAATGCTTAAATATCAAGTAATACTATTTCTAGAACTATAAAGAAACGTTTATAGAAGCTAGTAATTATTCCAACTCCTACAAACTATAGACATGCGTAATGGTAAGACTGTAGGAGTTGTTAGTTAGATTGTTAGTATCCTGCACTTAAGGTGCCTTACTGAAAAATTTAGAGGATTGGGCATGAGAGCATGCAATACCATGAATTTCTATCTAATTTATTGCGGCATATTCTCTATGTAAATCAAATCCCAAGAATTACCTGGAAGATATGTAGCTTTCTATCCAAAGAGATGCAGTTTTATTTTAAAGATGCCTTGTGTTCAAGATTGATAAGATTTGTCAGTACAGTGCTGAATCAAATTGTTCTAAAATGAGTGGAGTTATTTGTAAACCTGTATTCAAGTCAAGGCTTCAATTATAGTGGCCTTAAATTATGGAGGGATGATACGAAACTATATTTTAATGGATTATTAAACTTATAGCATGAGACTACCGGACATAAATTAGTACCGACTTATGTGATACTCACATTCATTGGTCTTCGGCCTTCTTGAAATTTTGGCAATTGATCGAGAAGTTTATAATCTTGAAATCATCCACGTGGAACTTCAATAGGGAAGTCATTGCTCCATTCATAATTTCTTTCTCTTGTTGAAATTCCTCTTTCATATCAAAATCAACTGTGGGTTTCAGATAGTTACCAGCTCTTTGGCATTGAAGCTTTCAGCTTTTCATCCCAACATTCCTCAACTATTTGCTAAGATTAGAATATACTACCTATGTCAAGTAAAAAGGTAATTTTTTTCATTTTCTTGCAATAAAGTTATTCATCTCTGGTGATTCATCATTTTGCTTTCTAAAGAAGGAACTTAAAGACTTGAACAAGTTTAGTTCATGGATTCTGAACTCTAGTACTTAAAATGATCCGTTTCCTGGGATCATATAAAATCTAGGTACCTTAGTTTTTTAATCCATGGTGCTTTGTGGGGGGGAGTGGGAGTGGTGGCAAACCAAGTTACTTCCGGTCTTAGATGTCCTGTTTTATATTGAAGATCCTAATAAAGTAATAATATTAGAGGAGGGTTAGTCAACATGAATTTCATAATCCAAATGATTAGATTTGGGATTGAGAGTTAGTTGATTGGTATTTATGTACAAGATTTAAAAGTTGTGCAATAGTAGAAAACAACAAGAATTGGACTTTGAAAATTCACAAGGATGTTACAATCAATTAATTATTACCATAAATGGGATAATTGACGATTATAAAAATCTTTCTCAATCTATCATCATTCCAAATGCTTATGAAACCTTTTTTTTCTTCCGAACATCTATTTCTCTTATCCCCCCTCTATACCTCTATTTCTTGGCTGGATACTTTCTCTTGGTTCTTCCCTACTCCAAGACCCATTCTAATAATAATGATGATGATGGTGATGAATTGTACACTAGACCAGGCCCCACGCAATACCCTATGCTTTTAGATAGCCTGGACAATATTTTATAATATGATATCAAATTGGTTATAGTGTGCATTTTTTTCTTTATCATGATCAAAGATATTCATATAAAGTAAATACGTAGATGTGGAGTTTAAGGCTTCAGTTATAGAGGAGGGCAACACATGTTTAAATGGGGACTTCATGGTTCAAGAGTTATTGTACAACTGCAGTGATGAAAATTATGATTCAAGTTATGTCTTAATTCTAAAATGTTTCTAGGAACATGACTTGGTTTTATAGTATTTTAGGTCTAGGTTATCATGTTTAGTACAACATCTATGAGTTTTCTGAAGCTATAACTACATTTTTACGTCTGGATCTATGTGTCACGGGATCCACTTGAATAGAAAAATGTCTCCTGATCCAGTCCTGATCCTGACCATATCTGTGTCATGTGGTGGTGGTCATTACTAGTGAGAGATTTCTTGATGACACTAACATAGTTTGACACTCAAATCTGATACACACATAAACACCAACCTATTGACACTACTCTGTGCATACACACAGAGGTTGATACAAGTATCTGTGCATACTTGCACAGTTACATACATAAATTGTTTATCCCTACACACTTCCTTCACAAACAGATATTCACATAAACCTCACAGACACACAACTCTGTGTAGATAAAAACTCCCTACACACACTAAGTATACAAATGCTCTGTGCACAGGCTAATTTCTTGTGGCTTTATATTGTGAAATGGCATTTAGGCAACAAAAAGAAAGTAACTACAGATATAGGCAGAATTTGGCACCAAAGCTCGGGTTCAAACTCTTCGATTAGTCGAAAAAGATGAGCATAGATGAGTGGCGAGAATGGCGGCATCCTAACAAGAAAGAGTTGCTCTTCATGTGAATATAACCTCAACATGTGAAAGTATCTATTTTTTCTTTGTAGTTTGGGATGGACTTGCAGAGTTGCAGAGTTGCTCTTCTTTCTTCTTTTTTTCTTTGTAATTTGGGATGGACTTCCAGAGTTGCTCTTCATTCTTTTTTGATCCTTTTTTTCTCCACTAAATATTTTTTTGTGACCTTTCGTCTTTGCAGGTCCAATGGCCATCCCAACAAAGAAAGAGTTTAATCACAAAGTTATGGGGAATTAGCTATGGGGAAGAAAGAGAACGAGAAGAATATTTCAAATTATTTTTACAACACTGACATTTTGTTAGCATCGTAGTTTAGTAAAATTGTGTTAAACATATATACATTGTTTATGTAAAATATTTTGACTTTTTTAGTCTACGTAGCTTTATCTATTCTGCATGTACTTTTGGTATTAATATTTGTTTAGTTTCATTTATATTATATTCAGCTTTAATTTATAAAGTCTCAAGAGAATTACAAATTATTTATCTATATATAAATTCAAATTATAGGTTTGTTATTTCTAAAAATCTGCACAATTGATAAGAACATATTTCTACCATTCCAACACTTGAACACATTATATTCGTTCCGTTGGGTATGCAAAAATTAATTTGAATTACTCATAATTAGGAACACTGTTTTGGTGTTCCAATGCTGTCACGCATATAATGTGTTCCAAAAATCATCCATTTGGAACTATTTATTTGGAACGCATTGTTAGTGTTCCAACATTGGAACACATATAAAGCATCCATAATTGTCCCCTGGAACGCTTTTATTCCGTTCCAAGAATTTTGGTAGCCCAAAAATAGATACGTAATAAAGGTGTTCCTAAAACATTTTGGAACGAAATTTCGCCATTCCAAAACACCCATTTTGGTGTAGTGTACATGAGAGTACATGAATAATTACGAATACAAGGAGTATACGATGTACATGATAAAGTACATGAACGTGGAATACCCGATAAGGGATAACGTCTCCTGACAAGATCCATTTAGTACCAATCCTTGTTAACAATGTGTCAGCATCAAGTAAAGTAGTCTAGAGCAGGTAATATTTATACTATCATGATGAAAACAATCAAAGAAAGTACTCGCCTGGTATCATGAGCAGCTATTGTATATCGGTATCTGAACTGGCATTACAAAGTCCTATTATGAATTTACAGGGTTACAAAGTGTTCTAGAGTAAACGATAGATTTAAATACATTATTTATATGCTGCTAGGCCTCTTCTAGGCCAGAGAAGTCAAACTAGGTCAACTCTAGTCAATTGGTCCACTCTAGGTCAAACTTGGTTCATTTAGTCTAAACCTAGAGTATTGGGGCTATATTTTATGTTTCTAGGCCATAAAATTAGATAGGGTATCATGGTATCAATACCATATCATAACATAGGTACAAAACATATCTATTTCCTTATTTACTTACATACCCTATGATGTATGTATATACCTTACTCAATCTCATTATCAAGCCACTAAAATCTCATATATATATATATATATATATATATATATATATATATATATATATATATATATAGAAAGAATGGGATTGATCAATTAGGGATGACTGAACATGCATATCAGTCATAAGACTGATGCTAATGTCCCTATAGGACTGAACCAAGCAAGTGTTTGCAAAAACAAAAGTTTAAATACAAACTAAGAAAATAAGAAAAGTTTAATTGATTTCTGGGAAAGTACAACTATAGGAATCTGATCAGAAGACGATCACTTTATCCCTTGTACTATGCGATGTCGGAGAGGAAAAGCTCTTGAACGTGCTGCAGCATCTTCTCAGACGATTACGATCATTAGTGATGCCTTTAAGAACGATTTTGAACTCTATTTATAGAGTTTTGAGATAACTGTTAAGTAGTTATCCTGATTGGCACGTAGGTTGATTCTGTACTGATTGGCGCGCAATCACCCAGTCGCGCGAACGGTTGACTTAACTGCATATGATACGTTGCATTCTGTGAGAGAAGTGCGCTTGGTCGTGGACAGTGTTGCGTGTACATTTTTCAAGATTAGTGGTATGCATTCCACGTCATCTAACAACTTCTAGATGATAATTGATTAATTGGCGCCAGTACATGAATGGCGCGATCTGTTGATTGGCACCAACGTCAATTGGCGCTAACTGTGGAAAACACTGAGTGTGAAGAGCTTAATCACTTTGCACCATTGATGAATGGCACGAAGAAACAAACAGCCGTCATTATGACGAGTCTGACAAAATATTCTCGAGTGTTGCGCACTCAGGATTCAAAGAGATTTTCAATCGACTCAGTCATTATGACTGACAACTTAGCTTCTCGAGGAAGATCGCCATGTTGCAGTCCGCGCGATCTGCTGGAGACACGAATTGGCGTTGGGCGCTATTAAGCACTGGATGGCATTATAGAAACCCTAGGGGGGGTGAATAGGGTCAAGCTAACTAATCAAGCACTTAGCACAAGCTAATGGGCAATTTAAAAAATATAAGTGCAAGAGAAGAAGCAATAACAATACCGACACCCGATGTATCCTGGTATCCTCCCTAGAGGCACTCCAGTCCCGAAACTCTCTCCGGATTTAATCCACTATTTGAGCAAATAGTTACACACGAGTTTGGATCCGAAGAACTCGCCAACTTCTTACACGAGAGTTTGGATACGAAGACTCCCCAACTTCAACCGAGAGTTTGGATACGAAGACTCCCCAACTTCAACCGAGAGTTTGGATACGAAGACTCCCCAACTTCAACCTTTCACAATAGGTTTTGATCTCCTTATACAATAGGATGAAGATCTCACTTTTCAACTCAATAACTCTAACACAATTTGTGGATGGCAAATGAAAGCTTTGTAGAGTTGTATGTGGATAAGCTTTGGTGGTTTAAAAATTTTTAGGCTCAAAGCATCAACCTTGAAAGAAGGGGTTCAAGGCTATTTATAACCAACGCATTGAAAAGAGCCAAAGGCAACTTTTCAGTCACGAACCGGCATACCGCCGGTATGATCCGGCATACCGGCGGTATACCGGTCTGGGATTACAACGGCTAGAAATATAGCCGTTAGGATCATTAATGGCTGGAAATCCGACCGTTGGAATTTCAACGTTTCGGAAGCGGTATACCGTCGGTATGATCCGGTATACCGTCGGTATGCCGGTTTTGTAAACAGAAACTTTCTGTGAACAAACACCGGTATACCGTCGGTATACACCGTCGGTATGCCGTTTTCCACCAAAAATGATCCTGGACTTATTTCTGCCCTAGCTTTCGATTTTGCCATCCATTTCTTGTGTTTACAATAATTCCTAAGACTCATTACAGACTCCAGATAAACTTAGGCAGGTGCAGGCTTCTTCAGAGTCTTGAAATGATGATGGCATGGCTTGGCTTCTTTCTTTGATATGTGCTGGCTTTTTTCCTTGGCGGCAGCTGTCCAAAGATATCCAGTTTGCGAAAACTGAATACCTTTCGGGGGCTTCGCCCCCGAACCCCCGACGAGGGGGGCTACCCCCTCGACCCCCGTCCACTGACCAGGCAGCGGAACCCCCGAGTGCGTGGCTCCGGAGATGTCGTCGGGTGGTTCAGAGAAATCTTGTGGGATCCGTCGTCTTTGGCCCATGAAGATTTCTTCATTGCATTGCATATGTCCACATTGATCTTGCTAATTGCTTTTCTGCAAATACATGTTAGACGAACAAAGCAATATACATGTAACAAGAATGATAAGATAAAAGCACATTAGGACTATGCGAAGTTTAAGTATCAATGCTATAGTGATAGCATAAATATTAGTGATATCATAATGTTAAACTTAATTGAATAACCATAATCAAAACATAGTTCTGATTTTGGCAACCCGATTAAATTTAAGATAGATAAGCTCATATCACTAATATGTAAACCAATAGGCACATATCACCAAAGATATAAGTATAAGTAGAAATGCTATAGCGATAGTATGAAGATTAGTGATAATGAAATGCTAAACTTAACATATTAACCATATTCAAAAACATGATACAATCATTGGACTAACAATCTCCCCCTTTTTGATTATGGCAAATCGGTTAAGTTTAGTATGGACACAATGGATGCATGTATCACTAATATACAAAAAACATAAGCAATATCACTAATAGCATACTACTTAGATTACTTATAAAAGCATACTTAAACTTACTTCTCCCCCTTTGACATGATCAAAAATAGGCTCCCCGTACTAAGAGATAAGATGAAATCAATCTCAAGCATAGAAATCAGAGCATTGGGAACTTATAGACAATCATGATTAAGATATACTAATGAAAAACAATGGGAGAAGTGTGTAAAGACAAGTGTATAAAACTACATACCAAATATAGAGTACTAAATAAAAAATTGCTTGTCAAAACACAATATGGTTGGTAAAACTAAAAGTATTTAAAAAACAAGAAATAAGTAGTTTACCAACTTGAAATCCAAGGAATAAATCCAAAACACAATAGGATATGAAATATTGCTCCAGTTTTGGAAGAGAACTATGAAATAAAGGATTTCAAACAAAAGCCATGAGGAATAGATAATTGCAACTAATAGATACCAATTGAGATATGAAATTAAATAAACTTGATACCAATTGAAAAGATGTAACCTTGAAACATTGATCAAAGAAACCACTAATAATCATAATTGTCCACAAATAAAAGGTGGAACAAAATAAAAGAATGATCAATGTAAAATATTGCAATTGATATAAAGTAATCTCATTATTTACAAAATCTATATGCTTATCCAAGTTCATACATTTGAACTCAATTACCTTATCATGCTATATGAATACCCTTTAGATAAACATGAAGGTAAAGGAGAAAACTACTTGAGAAAGAGAAATTCAGTCGACTTGAATGCTCCCCCTCAAAGTACTACCAAAGGTGATAAAAATCATGAATTTTGGATAAGTCCTCAACAAGGAAAGCCAAATCAATTAAGCATGAAAGAAAAGCCAAATCAACGAAAGTATAATATTCATCAAGATAAGGTCTGAAAGTTAATATTAGCAAGATGACATATTTAATCCATATGAAAGAGAGAGATAAGATAATAAGGACAATTACATACACTCTCATAAACCCTTCAAAATAAAAATATCATGACCTCAATCAATAAGATATGAAATAGAAGAAAATATGGGTCCATGATGAACTAGGTATACGACATATTAAAGGGTATAAATAAATAGAATCAATTGATTTGCTCCCCCTCAAAATATGCGTATCTAGTTCCAAAGCACTTATAGCATAAAATAGATAACTACAAGATCTAGGGGTAAATCAACTATGGATTTCTCCCCCTTGCTCTATGCATATAAGGCTACAATATCGTCAAAAGACGAATAATATCATCTTTAGTCAAGAAGAGTTATACAATTAATAGCCACTAAAGATGAAGGATCAAAAGAATATTCGAATTAAGCACGTATAATCAAAAGATGACATACATTAGTCTATATAGAAGGATCTCATATTTAAATATGATAGATCAATGTATGTTATCCTTTGAGAAAATGTCATCATGAAAAAGAATAAAGTCAATTAAGAACAATCATGATGATAGACAGAATATAGCTCAAAAATAAAAATAAAACTCAAACATCATGTCCATGATTATCTAATTAAGAAAGAATCAACCAATTTATTACTTTGCATGGACTAGGTATGTTGTACCACATATTTATCCAACAATGGATAAAACCAAACCTTGCTAATGGTAAATTAATAACCCATAAAGTTCAAGTAGCAAAGGTCATATGTGATAAACCATGAGTAGTCAAAGTAGAGTAATAAATTAACTTGATAATCTCATAACTAGATAATATAAGACTACTTAATCATTAGGATCATTCATAAAGAAAACAAATGAATAAACATGATCCAATGATAAATCTCATCAAGACAAAATTCAAAATCCATATTTATAAAGAATCTTACAGATCAATGAAAAATATGGAAAAGAGTCATTCCCATTTAAATGATTGCAAACATAATCAAGAAGAGATGTAAATGATAATAAGATGAAATCATGACTCAAAAGTGAGAGAAATTTAAGAGATACATGTTAATGACTAATAAGGAAGGAGACATGAAGAAAGGAATCACAAACCTCCAAGAGAAACAAGATCTAATCAAGAATTAGTAAAACTAGTTTTAGAGATCAAGCATATCACAAATAAGCAAACTATATAATCCAAATAAGATTAATGAGGGAAGTCATTAACAAGATAAATGTGCTCATTAAATCTTAAGTCGCTTAAGCAAGGAGTTCACAAAGAGGAAAATATATTTTGAATGAACAAAATGATTTATAGACTCTTTACTAAGCAAGGATAAGAGCATAAGATGACAAATAAATGAATTAGACTCTTATCAAGTATAGGCCAAAACAGATATTCATGAAAACGTAATAAAGTAAATCTTTTTGCCAAATATTGAGATTAATCCAAGATAATAAAATGATAGATCGATCTAGAGAATGCAAAATATTATAGCCATTGTGAAATAAGTGTATTCTCTAGAAATGGGAAAATCTCAACATAAAAGCTCAAACCATAGTAGCTAAAGTCATGAGAAATATGATGCAACAATTACAGGTATTCTCATGTGCTACAAAAACATCATTGGGCAACAATAATTCAAAAAGAAGCATAAACCCAAGGAATGAGCAAAGAAAGATCATTAAGATCAAGAAAGCTAAATGCTAAAGATATCAAGAAGTACATTTTTCAAAGAGCTTTCATAGTGCACCATAGTATATATATAGAAGATATCGATTTGAAAATGTGCACTAACAACGGAGGTAAATATAAAAACAAGACAAAGCACAAAACCATGTGATTCTTAAAAGAACTTCCATAAATAGTCAAGGGCAAGGCATAAACAAATATTCTCTCTCAACATCCTAACTTAAAGGTATAAAACGAATAAATATCAAAAGTTAGGAATCACTAATATATATGAAACTATATATATCACGAATAGGCATACATGAAAAGATCAAAAACTAATTAAGAACATGTATCCATAATGCCAACCAAAAAGTCAAGAAGATATCATCAAAACAAGACTTTAAGGTAGAAGCTAATTGATTCAAGAAGAATAAATTTGGTCAAAGGAATCAATAGCTAAGGTATGAGATAAGCACAAGTTTGAAGGTAACAAGTATAATTAAATACTTTTCAAGTCAATATAAAACTTTAGCTTAACTCATATGCCCACATAAAGATATTTATACAAAAAAATATATAAACATAAGAAATACATGATCTACATGTAAATAGAAATTTAATGAATATAGTCATGTATCCTTAATGAATATTTGAAAAACTATCACAAATTCAAAGGCATGTATAAATAAACTTCATTAGGCAAAGACATAATTGATTCTCAAGAAGATAATCAAGATAAAGTATGAGAATCAATAATGAATATATTATGTAAACATAAGATTAAAATGGAAGTATAAGTGTATACTTGTCAAGTGATAAGAAGCTTGTGCTAAACATATATATTCACAAATGCCGATTTAAAGTAAATGCTACATATTAAATACAAACCGGCAAGAAGTAACTATTTCAAAAACTTTAAAGACGGAGAGTTAAAATCATATTAACTCAAATCAAAATCAAGCTCCTATGGACTAGAGTGATATGCTTGCTTTATAAATAGAGATTAAGAAAAACGAGCATGCATATATAAATGTGTCACACTAATAGAAAAAGAGTGATAAACTACATAATGTGAACTAATCATTTAAGCCGAGTAACTAGTCATGCTAGATAAAAGAAATAATAAAAAAATTAACTAAGCATGCTAGAAATGTATCTCACATTGATTTATATAAAAGGCAACTAAAGGATATCAATGTGAGCTAGTAACAAGACATCAAGAGAAACATGCTAGATTCTACAAATATAAACAATTTAAAGAGAAACGATTAGCATGTTACCAAAGTGCCTCTAGTGGCCACACTTGTGTTGGTGCAATTGCTTAGAAGATGACCTTTGAGCTTTGCAACCACCAACACGCTCCTCGGTGCTATGTCCCGATACAAGAAGCTTCACCTACAATATTAGATGAAGACTTTGGTATCCAAATAAACTTGGATCCACATTTATTAGCTTTAGGGACCCATATAGCACTTACTCTAGCATTGGTAGTGAAGGTCCTACGAATAGGGCATGTAAAGCTCATGTGTCCAATGCGAGAGCAATAGAAGCATCTTATGCTAGTGTGTGCACATGTATCAGAATGAGCATGGTTATGAACATGTGACATACTAGAATGATGAATGTCTCTAGAGTGAGCATGCATGGATTTGGTCTTAAGAATACCATGTTCTAATATCAAATCATCATGCATACAAGTAAGAGAATCAAATTTAACATTTAAAGCATTATTCTCTTTTTCAAATAAAACAATTCTAGAAATAAAATCTTCATTTTGTTTCTTTAAAGAGTCAATAGAAGAATCATGCAAATAATTTAACTCATGAGTTTGCCTCTTAAGATCTTCTATTGATGAGGAAAGAGATTTGATTTTCAAAATTAAAGCCTCATTCAAACTCTTTAAAGAAACACAAGATGAGTTTTGAGAATCAAGTCTAGATAATAAAACATTGTTTTCATTTCTCAAAAACTCATTTGCTTCTTCTAAATGAATAACCTTTTCAGAAAGTTCTTCATTTGTAGAATGAAGGTTGTCAAGAATCTCTAAGGATTGTTTAGCCATGGCTTTCCACTTAGAGCATTTCTTGCATTTAGAAAAAACATGATTGTCTATGCTACTAGAAGTAAAACCCTCTTTATTGGAGGAGGAGTAGGAGGAATACGATGCCATAGAAAAATAACAAGGATCTACTCTAAGGATGTTAAGCCTAACAATAGAGTCCTTGCTCTGATACCAATTGTAGAAACCCTAGAGGGGGGGTGAATAGGGTCAAGCTAACTAATCAAGCACTTAGCACAAGCTAATGGGCAATTTAAAAAATATAAGTGCAAGAGAAGAAGCAATAACAATACCGACACCCGATGTATCCTGGTATCCTCCCTAGAGGCACTCCAGCCTTGGAACTCTCTCCGGATTTAATCCACTATTTGAGCAAATAGTTACACACGAGTTTGGATCCGAAGAACTCGCTAACTTCTTACACGAGAGTTTGGATACGAAGACTCCCCAACTTCAACCGAGAGTTTGGATACGAAGACTCCCCAACTTCAACCGAGAGTTTGGATACGAAGACTCCCCAACTTCAACCTTTCACAATAGGTTTTGATCTCCTTATACAATAGGATGAAGATCTCACTTTTCAACTAAATAACTCTAACACAATTTGTGGATGGCAAATGAAAGCTTTGTAGAGTTGTATGTGGATAAGCTTTGGTGGTTTAGAAATTTTTAGGCTCAAAGCATCAACCTTGAAAGAAGAGGTTCAAGGCTATTTATAACCAAAGCATTGAAAAGAGCCAAAGGCAACTTTTCAGTCACGAACCGGCATACCGCCGGTATGATCCGGCATACCGGCGGTATACCGGTCTGGGATTACAACGGCTAGAAATATAGCCGTTAGGATCATTAATGGCTGGAAATCCGACCGTTGGAATTTCAACGTTTCGGAAGCGGTATACCGTCGGTATGATCCGGTATACCGTCGGTATGCCGGTTTTGTAAACAGAAACTTTCTGGAACAAACACCGGTATACCGTCGGTATACACCGGTATACCGTCGGTATGCCGTTTTCCACCAAAAATGATCCTGGGCTTATTTCTGCCCTAGCTTTCGATTTTGCCATCCATTTCTTGTGTTTACAATAATTCCTAAGACTCATTACAGACTCCAGATAAACTTAGGCAGGTGCAGGCTTCTTCAGAGTCTTGAAATGATGATGGCATGGCTTGGCTTCTTTCTTTGATATGTGCTGGCTTTTTCCCTTGGCGGCAGCTATCCAAAGATATCCAGTTTGCGAAAACTGAATACCTTTCGGGGGCTTCGCCCCCGAACCCCCGACGAGGGGCGCTGCCCCCTCGACCTCCGTCCGCTGACCGGGCAGCGGAACCCCCGAGTGCGTGGCTCCGGAGATGTCGTCGGGTGGTTCAGAGAATTCTTGTGGGATCCGTCGTCTTTGGCCCATGAAGATTTCTTCATTGCATTGCATATGTCCACATTGATCTTGCTAATTGCTTTTCTGCAAATACATGTTAGACGAACAAAGCAATATACATGTAACAAGAATGATAAGATAAAAGCACATTAGGACTATGCGAAGTTTAAGTATCAATGCTATAGTGATAGCATACATATTAGTGATATCATAATGTTAAACTTAATTGAATAACCATAATCAAAACATAGTTCTGATTTTGGCAACCCGATTAAATTTAAGATAGATAAGCTCATATCACTAATATGTAAACCAATAGGCACATATCACCAAAGATATAAGTATAAGTAGAAATGCTATAGCGATAGTATGAAGATTAGTGATAATGAAATGCTAAACTTAACATATTAACCATATTCAAAAACATGATACAATCATTGGGCTAACAGGCATCTGATGAATTAGTCCCCGCACTATCTATGAATGACACGATGCACTGTCTTGATATATTTTAAGCTTCTACAAGTAGACCAAAAGAGTGATTTTCCAACATAATTTTTTTTCAATTATTAACGGTTTTTTACAGTTACGAATTACTAACAGTAGAAAACTGTTAGGAATTCAAAAAACCGTTAGTAAAAATGGCAGAAAATAAACTATAATATTAGTAATGCGCAATATTTATTTGGTAACGCTTAAAAACTGTTAGCTAAATTGATAAAAATTAAAAGAAAAGAAATATGATCATGTGCCATTCACATGATAGAAATGTGTTATTAAGACATCATACCTTTTCCAATTCTCATTTACCTCCCATGCCCTCCCTGAGCCCTAGCCCCTCCTCTCTGCCTCTGGCGATGGCGCTCTCCTCTCTTCCTACTCGATCGTGGTGACAGGTAATCTCTTCCCCCCTCTCTCTCTCTCTCTCTCTCTCTCTCTCTCTCTCCTCTTCATTCCATCTCAGTCACCGATTGCGACATCGTGTTTTTCTCTTCCCGTTTCGGAGTTGGGGGAATTGAGCCTTTGTAGGGATTTGCGAAATTTGGAAAAATTAGGGTTTTGAAGAAATTTGAAAAAATTAGGGTTTGGAAGAATTTGGGACTGCCTCGATATAACGTCACTTACAAGTCCTGAAGTTCCACAGGAAATTCTTATTTATTCCTTTAATGTATTTTTATTTAAGAAAAGTTAATATAAATCAAATAAACTTTTTAATTGAAGCAGCGGATTTCCAACAGTATATGCTCCTTCTGTGTATCGAGACTCTCAGTTTAAACAACATATTGGGGATACAAAAGGAGAGCTTCGTGCTTTTCACAAAAGTCTGTGGAAAGTTGACAAAAGTCTTATCTTAAATGTCCTTATCATGTGAGTTTCTACAAGTTAGAATGCTGGTCAGTGATTATGTGCTCTTATCATAGTTCTGATTTGTTTAATTGCTTGTCATAGACATCTTTCTAAACCTATCAATTATAGAATTAGCCAATTAATTGTTGCTGGGGGGAAATGCAGTTGATCATTTGGATGCTTAAAGTGCTTAATGATTAGCTTTATATTGACATAATTCATCCATTATTTTTGTTTTTCTGACAATGAGATGTTATCAATAATCTTTCCATGGAGCACAACATTTTTGGCTTATACCATTGAATGTGGTTATTTTGGGACGAAATCATCATGCCTCAGCATCTTGAAGCTAAAGAGACGGTTGAAAATGAACCGCTTGGGAGTGCTTCAAATTTTTGCAGTAGCAATGGTTTTGATTCTTCACCGAGGCTTGTTTGTCGACGAGAATATACCAATAAGTGAAATTGGAAGGTTTTAAACTGCTGAGATGTCAAGTTATGAGGATCATTGCTCTATTGCATGGGTATAATAATTCGTAAAAAGCAATTTATTGTCTACATGTTATCTATGTCTTCTGTCACAACTACTTAGATGGTGGCTACCACGTTTCATTTGCCCATGGAGGTCTTGCTTCCAGCCTTAAATTTGATTCCTAATGTATGGTTTCTTGATCTTGTTTTCATACTCAAATTGTTCTGTCAAAGATGGCATTTTGTACGGAATATCTACTTTAATAATCACCCAAAAACTAAACTTTCATTTATGAACAACATGTCTCAATGTAGGTTGAAGATTATTTATTTTGGAAGACAACACTACTTAACATGATTTGTTGATTTTCTTTATATTTACCTTCCTTTACCTTCCAATTAACCGAATACTTTCTTCTTTCCAGCAAAAATTATACAACTGATTTTATTAATACTATACCAATTGCTATGCTATTTTTTGTACCTGACCGCTTCTATGGGGTTATATAAGGTAGAGATACATTTTGTGACACATATTGTTGTTTGTATATATACTTTATGACTTACTATATTTTCTGTGTTAGATTTATGAGGTCAGTATTCAGTATTGTGAAAGTGGTTCCACAGAAGGAAGCTATTTTGACAAGCTTGGTTCAATAGCTTTGTATGCTTTTATTTCCCTGATTAACAGGTAAGACATCATTAAATTTATTTCTTATATATATATATATATATATATATATATATATATATATATATATATATATATATATATATATATATATATATATATATATATATATATATATATATATATATAAAGGTCTCATAAAGTCATAGATTTGATATTAATTTCTGTTTTTTTCCATGTATGGTCCACGAGTGGATACTAATTCAGTTCTTCAAATGCCAATGAGCTTTCTTGTTCCACCCCTGAAGGTAACTAATGTGTTTTATGTTGGCCTTTTGGAAAAAGAAATACTAGGATAACTATCAAATGCAAATGAGCTTTCAAATACCGAAATGTATTTTGTCTTGTCTTTCATATGCAATTTTATGTAGTAGTTCTGACGAATTATTTGCATATTGGTAACTGCAAATAGAATTGAAGAGAGTTCATGGAGAAGTTGGGAAGATAGGACAAAGACTAAGGAAATATAGGACATAATGTAAACTAAAATTCAATCAACCCCATGCACAAAAGCAGTACAATGATGTATAGAAGCAACAATCAACACATCAACATCTAGTCAAGGTAAAATTATGTCGAATTGCAAATTCCTAAGGATGTGCTCGTGGAAAGGATATCATATAAACTATTGCCGATTAGAGTGCAGACTTTCACATATCATATCTGGCAGGATATATTTTTTTGTATCTTCTATTTTCATATTGATTCACTGTTTAATTTAGTTGTCCTTATAGTTTTTGTGTTCATGTTATTTATCAATATGTCAGATTTTAGAGTTTTGAACTAATTATGGTGGATTTGATTCATTTTTGGTTATAGGATAGAGAGTTTTTGTTTTGAGGATTTAAATTGAATCCCTACTTGTGGTTTCAATACGGTTTGTATATTCAATTTATGGGCTCAATTTTATTGATTTTGCTATCTAATTAGGGATTTGAGGTTTATATATGATCTAGCAGAAGTATGATTAGTGTGTTGTCGGATCGAAGCATTTGCGGTGGATTTGGCTAGTTGAAATGATTTTATGTTTGAATTGTTCCAGTCATTTTGGATTCTGTTTTCGATTCATGATAAATATAGGTCTTGTTGTAGTTGTGTGGTTTTTGGTTGGCTGTTACATTTGTATAAAAAGTTTTGATTCAGTTACTATTTTTCTTCAATTTAGAGTCTTGATTCAAACTTAAGGAGCATACAAGCTAGCCAACCTTACATCCAAGGTATCATGGACCCATATCAAAACTTGAAGTTGTTTGAATGAGTTCACACTAGAAGCTTTTTCATCCTTACATACGTATAAGATTCTCTTATATTTATTACTCCTTTTATTTCTTTTTTTCTTGAATCATGGAAGAGCCCAAAAGTTTGGAATAAAGTATTTGGTTGATGTTGTTGTGTATCAGATTCAATAGACATGATGATAACAACCATGGATCAGGATGCCGAGTTTTCAGAATTTGATGCAGACAAAGTCATCAAAGCAACATCCCTGGTACGTAAATAGCTCTCCCTTATGAAATCTGTGATCAAGTTAATGATGAATCTATATAGAATTTGAAAATGATTCATTTTTTTTGCTGTGATGTAGAATTGAACATGCATCTTGACAAAAGCGACAGATAGACTTATTGTGAAGAGCCAATGGGCCTACGTTCTCAAACTGATGACAGTGCACAATTCAAACAATTGTGCACGTTGCAACTAAACTTGTCACTTTCTTGTTTTTAAAAGAATTGGATATAGGGAACTCACATGCTTGACATTATCTAGCCAATGCTTCGTTTTCATGTACCATAGACTTGTTATAAATCATATAATATATGAATGCCAAATGTAACTTTGTCAACTATCGAGTTAATCTATTCAATTAATAAAATTGGTCTTAATAATAAAATAATTCCAGTAAAGTTTTAAACATCCAATTAAAAGATATCCAGTAAACAAGATAATTTCTGGACATCAAAGGGATAACAATATACACCGGCCAGGTAACCATGAGAAATTGTTGCTTACTGATAATGGAATGATTCAAACAATTGGAAATTTAGAAGTGAAAACACGCTTGATCATCAAAATAGGTATAGCAATGTTATATCATAATGAATTTTTATATGTTGAACAATTACGGACTTGGATATGGATAATGATAAGATACGCGAATACGGGATATATAAATTTTCAAATAGGTAAAATAGTAGTTATCTATTTTGTATTAATACAGACACCAATACGGATAAGGATACGACACGGATACGGACATCATTTTCATGTGTCTGTACAACATATTTATACTAATATTAGTTTGTTTGCTCATATGAAGGCAATGATATTTGGAGGCACTGATAACACAACACTCTCCATGGCATTGACCTTAGCAGCATTACTCACTCTGAGCAACCCAGATGTGCTAAAGAAAGTCCAAGATGAGTTGGAAATCCACGTTGGTAAGAACCGAGTAGTCGAGTCTTCTGACATCAAAAACCTTACCTTCAAGCTGTCATCAAGGAGGTATTTCGCCTACACCCATCGGCACAGCTAAACGTGCCACACGAAGCCACATAGGACTGCCATGTACAAGGATACAATGTACCAGATACAAGGATTCTATCATGGAATGAAGAACTCTATTCCAAAGAGAGCCAAAGAAGACGACTACTCACTCAACTGGAGAGAAGTGCTCTGAAGTGCATAAAGCTTGGAGGAGTCTACATGATCTCTCTTTGCTCTCATCATGTGTATCAGATTCATTTTCTAGGAGTCACATTATGACTTTGAGAGGACATTATTTGTGTTATTAATACTTCACATGTCAGAGAATTGTTATAAAAATTACATATTTGTTTCTTTCTTGGTGCTTGCAATTATTTTAGAAGCATAATTATATTGTTATTACGAGATTGTGGAGACTTTTTTTTGTGTGTGACTATTGAATTTTGTATTTGAGAGCTGAAAGCATTAATTGTGTTGTGGCTTAGTTGGTATTTGAGAGCAGAAACATCAAGCTCAATAGAGCCACCAAGTTTTTTTTTTTTTTTTTTTTTTTTTACCATTTGTAATGGTAAGAAGCCGTTGGGAGTAAGAAATTTATAACGGTAAAAAACTGTTACAGCTGAGAACATCTAATCGATAAAAAATCGTTGGGAAAGTTTATTTTCTAACAGTTTTTTACTGTTAGGAAATTTTATTTTCCAACATTTTTTTACCGTTGGGGAATTTTATTTCTCAACGGTTTTTTACTGTTAGGAAATTTTATTTTTTTTCCCACGTCGTACTACCAACGGTAGAAAAACGTTAGGAAAATTTTTCCTAACGCTTATAGTCGTTAGGAAATGACTGTTTTGGTGTAGTACAAGACCCCTTTCAAAGTTTTAAATTTTCAAAATTTTTAAAATTTGAAATACTTTGAATAACAAGCGTTCAGACGCGATTCGCGCACGTCAGAATCTCAATAGTCTTTACGTTTTGAGCGAGATTCGCACGGTCGTTACGCACCAACTTAGGCTATAAATAGCCTTTTGAGAGAGGAGAGAGTTTCTTGAAATTTTCTCTCGAACTCTCTGTCTTCTTCTTCCTCTCTATCTTTCAAAGTTTTCCTCCGATCAAATGGCTCCCAAGAGAACTGCGACTGAGAAAGACAAGAAAGTTGCCGGAGCCACGTCGCGCGTGTCATCGTTGCGGGTGCCACAACACGTGTCGCCGTCGGCGAGAGATGAAGAGGCCAACCCCGCTCTCGAAGGTGAGAAGTTGGGTCGGGGAAGAATATGAACAGTATGCTCGACGCCAGTTGATAGTTGGCGCCATCCAATAACTCGTACGAACTATGGCCAGTGTCAATCGCCTCTCTCAAAGTGTTGATTGATGCCGCACTTTTTCCAACACAAACCACCTCTTATAAAGTGTTGGTTATCAAACAATATGCGTGCACCCTTTGTTTATTCAAAGTGCGTCGCACTATGCTCAATTTGTCAATTCGCGCGTAGAAACTTTCATGTGAATTTAAAATTGTCATGCCATGCCGTGCGAATTAGAACTGACATGTCTGTCGTGCGATTTAGAACTGACATGCCATGTCGCACGAATTAGAACTGACACGCTTTAGCTTGTAAGGATACCTTTTTATGCTTTTAACTCTTTATTTTGCCTTTCTGCAGCGTCAATGGTGATCCCGAAAACTGAGGTCACCGTCAAAGAGGAAGTGTTGTCTCCTTTTGTCAAAGAGGAGTTGGTGACTATTAAGTAAAAAATAATTCCTAAAGTCGAAGTTCAAGTTAAGGAAGAGCCTGCATCAGAAGGCAGTAGCACTGGGAGCTCCAATCACCCAGCTCCTATGGATGACCTTAATCAACTGGGGCCTTTATATGCGCAATGGTTGAGAGAGTGGTACCTGCCCCAGCATGGCCATCCTCGGGCAAATGAATAAAAGCATCTTTTATTTCTTGTCTTCAATGTTTCCTGCTTTGATGTTGCCTTTTTTATGTTCTAAGATGTAGTTTGCTTTCTCTTCTTTGCAAGTTGTAGAAGCATGAAAAATATTGCTTTTAGTCCCACATCGGAAAGGAGAAGAAGAAAGGGCTCATTCCATTCTATATATAGAGCCCCCTTGCCTCCTTTGAAAAGGGCACCAAAAATAAAAAGAAAAAAAAAAGAATCACTCAATTGAGTCAATCGCTGTCATGGCGAGGATGAGTTGGGTTCTGAGTACTAGGCGTCTTCACGGGCTAGTATGAAGAAATCCAAGGCGGCACGGGCCATGCGCTTCAAACGTATTATGCCAACAGTAAACCAGAGATGCGCGCGCAAAAATCATACGCGCTACCGATGGTAAATTCTACTGAATCGTCTCGGGTGCGTTTGCACCATATATGAGCCGACTCTTAAAGTCCCCCTCCCACTTGGGTGCAGTTATTGCGCTTGAACCAAGTCGGGGGAGAATCTCTTGAGGGACAGACCCCATGCGGCCCATTGAGAATGTCGAAGCTTCCAACTTGGACTCTCCCTACTACGCACCTTCGGGTGCTAAGTTGAAGAAATCTAGGGCCATATCGCATATTTTATGCGCGGGCCTGTCATAGCTCGTCCTGTCTCGCAGTGCTTTACTAGCCTCAGATCAGGGAGCCAATTTGATGGTCCCAGAAGTCTCCCTACAACGATCGAGCGCAGTGCTTTACTAGCCGGTGATCAGAGAGCAAATATGATGGTCCCAAAAGTCTTCCTACAACGATCGAGCACAGTGCTTTACTAGCTGGTGATCAGGGAGCAAATATGATGGTCCCAAAAGTCTTCCTACAACGATCGAGAGCAAGTGCTTTTACTAGCCCCAGATCAGGGAGCAAATATGATACCTACGCACCCGGGCGCT
Organism: Iris pallida; assembly: GCA_029216955.1. Classification (NCBI taxonomy): domain Eukaryota; kingdom Viridiplantae; phylum Streptophyta; class Magnoliopsida; order Asparagales; family Iridaceae; genus Iris; species Iris pallida. Next base: position 5,054,167 of record JANAVB010026799.1, read on the forward strand.
CGGGATACCCGGGCCCACAAAACGGATACGAAGGTAGATCAATCTGCTATCAACTTGCGAGAGGTGATTACTCAGAAACGCAAGAAGAGAGAAGCAACCTTGGCGTGCGATGAGCCCTTTCCAGGACATCACTGCACCCAAGCCATCATCAACTGCCGCTGCCACAATAAAGTGGCTCCACTATCAAGGCAGTCTGTGTTCCAGCGACTGCGACCTACTGCGCCTTTCCAACATCATCTCGGAAACATGATGCCAATTGAAGACATTGTAACGGCCTGCTCTTAACTAGATGCATTACTCAGATGTCTCAGTTAGGCGCATAGTCTCAGTCAAGCGCATCACAATCTTCTGAAGGAGTCCACCGTCAAATCTTCTTCAAACAAGGAGATCTATAATCCGCAGTGCCAACACTCGCCAAGGAAGAGGGTCGGTCAAATTCATTTTTTTCGAGAAGTCAAGAGGGAGACAAATAAAACTCTCTCAAATCGTGACATTCTGCACAACACCTTCTCCTAGGGCCCCCATACCCATCTAGCCAGAAGATATCCTTCATGCGGCTTAGTCATGAAACATTCCTCATGCGGCTCGATCATGAGATAGCCTCATGCGGCTCGGTCATGAGATGGCCTCATGCGGCTCGGTCAGAAGGCATTCCTCATGCGGCTCGGTCATGAGACATTACTCATGCGGCTCGATCATGAGACGTCCTTCATGCAGCTCGGTCATGAGACGTCCTTCATGCAGCTCGGTCATGAGACATTCCTCATGCGGCTCGGTCATGAGACGTTCTTCATGCAGCTCGGTCATGAGACATTCCTTTATGCGGCTCGGTCATGAGACATTCCTTCATGCGGCTCGATCATGAGACGTCCTTCATACGGCTCGATCATGAGACATTCTTTTATATGGCTCAGCCATGAGACATTCCTCATGCGGCTCGGCCAGGAGACATCCTTCATGCGGCTCGCCACAGAAGATTAGTTGATGCACGTGACAAGTTAACCAGGTCTCAACTGCTCAGATTTGCTACAATGACAAATCGCAACAAATCCTATCAAATCTCTAGCTATCAGTCACAGACCGAGTCTCGAGGCATGATTACAGCCATGTGGCCCAGGGATTTGCCACGTAGCTGTCCATGCGACAGAAAATCTTATCCCCCAAGAATTCCTATAAATAGCAAGGTGCTATCCCCTTGAAAAAGGGAGGGGGCAATTATTATCCAAAAAGAAGAAAGGAGGCAAAAAGATGAAATGTGGCTAGCACTGGGAGTCTTCTGGTCAGGCTGGCAACCTTCAAAAGACAATTTCTTCAAGAGCTAAAAGAGTGTGTCGGATAGTCCAAGGAGTAAGGCAGAGTTGATACACTTTTTCGAGCCTCCACCGTCACCCCCCAGAATAAAAAACTAAACAATTGTACTTAGATTGTTTCCTAGGATTTCTTTCTAGGCTCTTCTTTGTGCAAGCGAGTTTCTATAATACCTGTCTTTGATATTTATTGGCGACACGATGGCGACTCTGCTGGGGACGTCCTTCTCTTCTGATGTGAAGCTGGTGACGCAATCCGATACGTCTAAGCTCGGCTCTTCGCAACAAATGCTTGTGGTTCGTTTTGACCAACAAGCCTTCGAAGAAATGCTCTCTGATGGGAGCGCCAGCCCGTCATAGAAGCGAGCCAACCCAAAGAGGACTCATAGGACGTCGGCGCGTAAAACTGTTGCCCCTGACCAAGTTCTTGAAGAAGCTCCTTCTGCGGCCCAAGACGGTGATCGAAGCTCTCCTGCGGCTTTGCTTCCGACCGCAGAGGACCCCACTGTCCCTAAATCTAGCAAAGAAAAACACTACGATGCTGAGTTTTTGGAGGCACAAGGGAAATCTATACGGACGAAGAAGAGGCCGCATAAGAGAGATGGGCAGTCTGTCCATTCGGCAGCCAGCTCTGGCCGCAGACAGACGTCCCATACGGCTGCCAATTCTGACCGCAGGAAGATGGCTCATGCGGTAGCCAACTCTAGCCGTAGGAAGACGGCCCATGCGGCATCCAACTCTGGCCGCAGGAAGATGGCCCATGCGGCAGCCAACTCTGGCCGTAGGAAGATGGCTCATGCGGTAGCCTATCCTGGCCATAGACAGAGTGTCTCATGCGGCCCTATCAGAAGCTATGTATTCGACCGTCTCTCACGCGGACCCGAATCCATGCGTCCCATTTAGAATGTGGAATATTCCAATCAGGACTCTTCTTACCATGCGCCTTCAGGTGCTAAGTTGAGGAAGTCCAGGACAGTACGGGCCCAACAAGCCCAGTCAACTGTCCAAGCTACGGACCGTCAGCGGGCACCGTTAACTGTTATACGGGCTCCTGATGGAAAGTTGTACAGAACCACCCGCATCCAGTCCCCCAGGGCTAACGGACAGGGTGGGTCTTTAAAGTCTCCCTCCAATGATCGAGAGCAAGTGCTTTTACTAACCTCGGATCAGGGAGCAAACATGATACCTACGCACCTGTGTGCTCGGGATACCCGAGTCCACAAGTTTGGCACAAAGGTAGATCAGCCTGCTATCGACTTGCGTGAGGTGATCACTCACAAACGCAAAGTGGCAACCTTGGCATGCGATGAGTCCCTCTTGGGACGTTATTGCACCCATGTCATCATCAACTGCTGCTGCGATAAGTCGACAGCACCTGAAGATCGACAGTCCATTTTCTAACGACTGCAGCAGCCAACACCTGTCCGACAACAACTCGAGAAACAGGTACAAATTCTAGGAGACGAGAGTTTCCTTTCGCCTTCTGTAATTCAACTCGAAAGGTTCCTCCCGGCAAGGGGGGAAGAAGACAGGCTCTTCTAGCCCGGCAATCTCAGCCAGCACTGCAAAGAAGCTCTCGTCTGGAGGACCGCCACCGACAACCACAAGGGGTGTCTACCTAGGCACTCGATCCAAAAAGAAGCTTCCAACACCTGGGAGTGCGTCCTTGACCTCCCTGGGGGTAGATAAAGCTGGGGGTAGCAGTTCCCTCAATATATGCGACAACCTAGAGTTCCAAGAGCAAACACAGGGGGTAGCAATCTACTGGAATTACGCAATAGACGTGGACGTCCCTGTGGATGACCACCCTCGCCAAGACGATACGGCTTCCTGCTCAGGGGGTAGTACCCCTTCCTAGTCCGAGGAGGAAGACATTCCGACATTCCCCGACGATTTCTTGGTATGAGGGTACGACACAAAGAGCACCTCTGCTACGATCCCTTCTACCTCTACCCATGTGCGGACAGTCTTTATGGCTGACGATGATCAGGAGGCGCCCACTGACTGACAACGTCTAGAAGTACTTGAAGCCATGCTCCTGTCCTTGGTCAAGTCAGTAGACGAAATCAAAGCTGCCTTGCCAACTCAACCAGCAAGGACGCCCGGACAAACAAGCTTGGGGGCCGCAACGCGGACTCCAACACGATCGCTCCTTCTTTGGGTGACAATCCTCTAGGAGCCTCTGCTCTTTCAGCTGCAGATGAAGCAAGGAGGGAAGTCCAGGAGTTTCGGGCAATGTTCAATGCCCGGGACTCCCCCCGGGACCTGAGAATACGACAGCCATATCCTATTGCATGGAGAGATGTACCTTTTCCACCACTGTACAAGCCGTTCCATATCGATTCATATGACGGGAAGACCTCTGCTAGTCGGTACATGACTTATTTTGAGGTCACAACCGACCACTTGCCACATAGTGACACCATCCTCACGCGATTATTCATCGGAGCATTGGAGGGGATTGCGTTCGACTGGTATCGCAACCTTTCTGACAACTGCATCCATTTTTTTGACGGTTTCAAGCACATGTTCCTAGAACGATTCTACGAAGTGGGACATAATGTGACAATGTCATCCCTCATGGACGTTGTTCAGGGAAAGAGGGAGCTGACAAGGAACTATATCGAGCGGTTCCGCCAAACTGTAATGAGATTGCCCCAAGACAATCCCGAAAGCTCCTTGATTGAAATCTGCTATAAGAAGTTGCTCCCCGCAATCAGCCTCTGGATGGGTGAAGATCAGTTCATGGATTGGACGACCTTCATCATAAGCGCCACTAATACGGAGGTGAAGTTAAAGAAGGCTCGCTAGCTGGGATTACACATCCCAGACGGAGAGGTCAAAAGCAAACGTCCTGGTTCCTCCTCCGATAACAACTAAATCTCCTAGACTGTTGAGTTATATACATAAAGTACCTCTGAACTCACCAGACCATCGAGTTATGTACACCAAGTACCTCTGAACTCACACTCTATCGCATCTCTCTGAGTGGTTAGTCATGTATGATGATACCTCTGAACTTCCACTCTAATGCTTTCTCGCACAGGAGTTTGCCCAGCTTATCGTTATCACTGAGCAAACTTCCTATTCCTGATTATCGTGTATCACGTCCATATTACCTCTGATACCGATAGTCTCTTGACTTAACACCTGTACCCAACCCGGGATAAAAGACATGGTGTTAAGACCACAAAACCTATCACGTCCATATTACCTCTGTTGGTTTTGTCTCAAAACCTATTACTCGTGCCACCAGTGCACAGAAGAGTAATAGGTCCACCAAAGATTATTCTTGATTATCGCGTATCACGTCCATATTACCTCTGATAACGATAATCTCTTGACTTAACACCGGTACCCAACCCGGGATAAAAGACATGGTGTTAAGACCACAAAACCTATCACGTCCATATTACCTCTGTTAGGTTTCGTTTCAAATCTATTACTCGCACCACCAGTGCGCAAAAGGGTAATAGGTCCACAAAATTGTTTCAAATATATTACCTGCACTACCAGTGCGCAAAAGGGTAATAGGCCCACAAAATTGATTCAAATCTATTTGCTCGCATTTCCAGATACACAAAAGGGTAATAGGTTCACAAAAGTCCCCCAAGTGGGATGTCCTCTGCCAATTACAAATGCTGTATTAGGACCTCTAGTACAAGCACCCCTTCTCTCACAATCATATGCTTTTGGAGCCCAGTTGTTCCGTTGCATTCACTCCCCAGTAGTAGAACAACCATGTCCAAATCACCTCTTGTATTCCTATCCCTTACAAATCAAATGATGCTAAAAACAAATATTTACTACGTACACCTTACCTCTGAGTAAACACCCCGTGTAACAACCCCTGCGTTGTGGCTCATCAATCATAGAGCTTCCATGTCCATATTATCTCTGAGTTGTTCTGTGTATCCTCATCGAGTTCACTCCTACCATGTCCATATCACCTCTGAGTAGGAAAGCTCTACCATCAACCTCATTTTTACCACGTCCATATCACCTCTGAGTAAATATGTTGGTTCCCTCTCTCAACTTATTATCTGTACCTAAAACCAAAGTATGCCAAGGATGATAAGTCCACGTAAAATCTTCAACGGAAGTATCCAAACCTATCACGTACATGCTACCTTTGATAGGATTGCCACACCTAAACAACTCTACTTTTCATGCTTCTTATTCAAAGTATTCCAAATTTGTAATTTGAAAACTTTGAAGGGGATCTTATATAAGCATGAAAAATATTGCTTTTAGTCCCACATCGAAAAGGAGAAGAAGAAATGGCTCATTCCATTCTATATATAGAGCCCCCTTGCCTCATTTGAAAATGGCACCAAAAATAAAAAGAAAAGAAAAGGAAAAGGAATAACTCAATTGAGTCACTCGCTGTCATGGCGAGGATGAGTTGGATTCTGAGTACTAGGCATCTTCACGGGCTAGTATGAAGAAATCCAAGGCGGCACGGGCCATGTGCTTCAAACGTGCTATGCCAACAATAAACTAGAGATGTGTGCGCAAAAATCATGCGCGCTACCGATGGTAAACTGTACAGAATCGTCTCGGCTGCGTTTGCACCAGATATGAGCTGACTCTTAAAGTCCCCCTCCCACTTGGGTGCAGTTATTGCGCTTGAACCAAGTCGGGGGGAATCTCTTGAGGGCCAGACCCCATGCGGTCCATTGAGAATGTCGAAGCTTTCAACTTGGACTCTTCCTACTACGCACCTTCAGGTGCTAAATTGAAGAAGTCTAGGGCCATATCGCATATTTTATGCGCGGGCCTGTCATAGCTCATCCTGTCTTGCAGTGCTTTACTAGCCTCAGATCAGGGAGCCAATTTGATGGTCCCAGAAGTCTCCCTACAATGATCGAGCGCAGTGCTTTACTAGCCGGTGATCAGGGAGCAATTATGATGGTCCCAAAAGTCTTCCTACAACGATCGAGCGCAGCGCTTTACTAGCCGGTAATCAGGGAGCAAATATGATGGTCCCAAAAGTCTTCCTATAACGATCGCGAGCAAGTACTTTTACTTGCCTCAGATCAGGGAGCAAATATGATACCTACGCACCCGGGCGCTCGGGATACCCGGGCCCACAAAATGGATATGAAGGCAGATCAATCTGCTATCAACTTGCGAGAGGTGATTACTCAGAAACGCAAGAAAAGAGAAGCATCCTTGGCGTGCGATGAGCCTTTTCCAGGACATCACTGCATCCAAGCCATCATCAACTGCCGCTGCCACAATAAAGTGGCTCCACTATCAAGGCAGTCTGTGTTCCAGCGACTGCGACCTACTGCGCCTTTCCAACATCATCTCGGAAACATGATGCCAATTGAAGACGTTGTAACGGCCTGCTCTCAACTAGATGCATTAGTCAGACGTCTCATTTAGGCGCATCGTCTTAGTCAAGCGCATCACAATCTTCTGAAGGAGTCCACCATCAAATCTTCTTCGAACAAGGAGATCCATAATCCGCAGTGCCAACACTTACCAAGGAAGAGGGTCGGTCAAATTTATTTTTTCGATAAGTCAAAAGGGAGACAAACGAAACTCTCTCAAATCGTGATATTCGGCACAGTACCTTCTCCTAGGGCCCCCATACCCATCCAGCCAGAAGATATCCTTCATACGGCTTACTCCTGAAATATTTCTCATGCGGCTTGGTCATGAGATGGCCTCATGTGGCTCGGTCAGAAGGTATTCCTCATGTGGCTCGATCATGAGACATTCTTCATGCGGTTCGGTCATGAGACGTCCTTCATGCGGCTCGGTCATGCGACATTCCTTCATGCGGCTCGGTCATGAAATATTCTTTCATGCGGCTCGGTCATGAAACGTCCTTCATACGGCTCATGCGGCTCGATCATAGGACATTCTTTCATGCGGCTCAGCCATGAGACATTCCTCATGCGGCTCGGCCAGGAGACATCCTTCATGCGGCTCGCCACAGAAGATTAGTTGATGCATGTGACAAGTTGACCAGGTCTCAACTGCTCAGATTTACTACAATGATAAATCACAACAAATCCTAACAAATCCCCAGCTATCAGTCACAGACCGAGTCTCGAGGCATGATTACGGCCATGTGGCTCGGGGATATGCCACGTGGCTGTCAATGCAGCACAAAATCTTATCCCCCAAGAATTCCTATAAATAGCAAGGTGCTATCCCCTTGCAAAAAAGGGGGGGGGGCAATTATTATCCAAAAAGAAGAAAGGAGGCTAGCACTGGGAGTCTTCTGGTTAGGCTGGCAACCTTTAAAAGGCAATTTCTTCAAGAGCTAAAGACCGCATCGGATAGTCCAAGGAGTAAGACAGAGTTGATACACTTTCTCGAGCCTCCACCGTCACCCCCCAGAATCAAAAACTAAACAATTGTACTTAGATTATTTCCTAGGATTTCTTTCTAGGCTCTTCTTTATACAAGCGAGTTTGCAATCAATTTCGGTGTTTCTGTAATACCTGTCTTTGATATTTAATGGCAAACACAAGTGTAGACTTTTACTCCTTTTTATGGAGAAAGAAATAAAGAGCCTTTTTGTTTGCTCATTTGTTGTGATGTTATCTTTTGAAACAATATTTATCAGTGACGAGTCGTTGATGTAGATAGTAGAATTCAGAGGTAATGTGGGCGTGAATTCGTATATCTGTTGATTATTCTTAAACCAACTGGGGCTCAAGAATAGGATATCTTTTGAAATAACTGGATTTCAAAAGATGATGTTTGTGATGATATGCTGTGGTGGATATTAAGGGTTAATCTTTTGATGATGTACCATAAGATCTAGTTAGAATCTACTGGGGATTTTTGAGGACCTATTATCTGTAGGGTTTATTCACGAAAGAGTGATTAAAATATAATAATTCAAAGATTTGTGTATGTATAATATTTGTCAAAAAATATAATATATACTTTCAAACATGATATTTCTTCAGGAATTTGTCATTGATAGGCATCATAACAATTCGACCGTCTATCCTGGTCAGCTGATGTCACGCCCCAGTACCAGAATACTGAGGATAACTAGGCCAGCTACACCATATGAGGTATGGAAACATCATACGACGATCGTGACTGTCAAGAGACAAGGGGGTGCATGCTACAATCAAGTCTTCTATGGTCTCATAGAGCATCTATGTCTCAATCAATCAAAACAAGAAGCAGTAAATAATGATCATATAAGACAAAGCAGTAAGGCGTCCCCGACGCTTCATCAAAATGAATCATGAGCCTAGCTATACAAAATATTAAGCTAGTGCCGAGAGTCAATAGTACATAACCATAGTCAGCTGCAGTTTGATTTAATTACAATTATGTAAAAGAAAACTAATGTCCAGAACAGCCGGCTAAACAGGTACCGGTGGCTAAATGCCAAGTACAAAATAAAAGATATCAGAGTGGTAGAGAAGAAACCCACTCATGGTCCCTGGCGCCCATGCTCCTGTGTGCGTCATTGTTCAGGTAGAAGGCTGGATCCTCAGGCGCTACTATGAGATCTGGCCAAACAAAACCAGCGGGGTCAGGCCCCGAATAGCAAGTACCATAAGGGAGCACAAAAGAGTGAGATAAAACCCAAGTATAAAAAAAATAATAATAAAAGCTTCTGGTCGTAACCTCGATCCACAGCCTGTCGCAGAACGATAGCCCAACCCAACAACCAACACAAGGACATGGGTTGGACCACGCACCATGACAATCCATGTCCCTCGGCTACTAACGGAAGGTACAAGGCACAGTCAAGTCATTTTTCAGCGGCCATTCATTCCTGTGGCTTTCTATATTTGGCGGAGTTATCCCCATAACGCTAATAATAGGAATCCTCAGATCATGTCGTTCCAGCAGGGATAGCCAATCCATTATATATACATATACGCGTAGCACATTGATTATGCATCGGTCCCCCGTAAGGCTACCATGCTGAAACATATAACATATAGCACATAGGATTCGAATATAGTCACCCACCATAGGCGGAGGAAACCGTATCCGTGGCGGCCAACCCAACCTGTCAGGACGGGACCTGGGTTGGCTGGTATGGCACGATCTCGAGATTCTTCTCGCCCAATGCATCTATCAAATTAGTTGCCTAGTTAATCCCTAAGTTATTCTCGGAGTTTGCATGTCATGGTCACATGCTAATTCCCCTAAATGTCATACATTGTACGAGTACCCCAAGTAAGGATCCGTACTGGCTCAAGGAGTCATACGTAAGAATCCCATCTTAGTGTAATGCAACAAGCAATACATACCATGTCATTACTATCGACCATTCATTATGTAACTGCTGGAGGCTTTGGATGTACTGACATATATCGGTAGGAACACTTAGCACATGAGATAGCACTTTGGTGCTCACATAGATTGTACCTCAGTACACACCTAGGATTTACCAGCACATGCTTAGGTAGTCAGATCGGGAATGAAGGTCAAGTACAGAAAAATATGCAAGAAAGATCAAGAACATCCATAGGGGATTGAAACTATCAGTCGGATATAAACTCCCGTTAGAGGAGGACGAGAAGATTCTTGAAGCCAAGATAAAGATCTACAACTTTCATGTTTTGAGTTTTATAAGATTACAGCTACAAAACAGCTCAAACAGGCAAAAACAGTAAATCCAGCGCATGAGAATTCCAGCGCATGAGAATTTCAGCGCACGAGAATTCCAGCGCATGAAAATTCCAGCGCATAAAAATTCCAGCGCATGAGAATCCCAGCGCATGAAAGAATTCTAGTACATGAGAATCCCAGTGCACGAAAATTCTAGCGCATGAGAATTTTAGCACATGAGAATTCAAGCGCATGAAAATTTCAGCGCATGATAATTACAGCGCATGAGAATTCCAACGCATGGAAAAAAACTCACGTTGCGTCTTCAGTTCATGCGCATAGGGAATCTACGCGCATGACACGCACAGAGTCAAAAGGATGCATTGTCGGGACTTCACGGCGCATGGCCTCCCGGGCGCATGAAAAGTTCGGCGCATGGACAATCCCGGCGCATGGGGGTCGTCGTCCCCAAACAACAAGTTCAGCCATGAAAGTTCAAAAAACTTGCCATGACCATAAGTTCCTCATCCGAACTCGAAATCAAGCAAAATAAAAGCCAAAACTGCAGGAAATCAAATTCTCTACAACATACAACAATTAGTTTTAGAAAACAATCAAGTTTAATAGATCAAAACCACAAAATCCATTAAACCCTATTTTTAGAAACTTAGATCTACACAAAAGTAGCCATTAAAATCAAAAACACCAAGAACTAAACTTGTAGAGAATGAAAAGATGAACAATCTAGACTAATAATATCAAATAAATAACAAGAAATAAAAAATGCAAGTGTCTCTCATTTGTGCAAGATGTACTTGCCTAAGTGGGTTGGTGGTTGAGGGAAATGAATGAGAGAGTGAATGAGGAAAGAGAGTGTGGAAGAGATTATTTATAGTGGGTGAGGGTTGGCTCCACCAAACCCTAATCTCTAACATGACCTAACCATATGACTAATGACATATTAAATGGTGCATGATACAACTAATTAAATTAATTAAATAAAATCCTAACCACAACACAGTTCAGAAATTTTATCATCGAAGCAGTGAGCCACGCCTACAACTAGACAAGGACAAGGGGTGGCACACTAATCCGCAATGAGATACTGTTCCATGCCATATCCAGTTATAAATACATGATACATGCAATTAAGATATAGGTGCCAGATACCATATACTGTAAAAAGTAAAAAAAATTATGTATTCCGGGAACGGGGAGTGACAGCTGATAAGTTCCATTAGAGAAAACGTTGCTTATAACGTAAGGACTTTCCCACTTTAGCTCGAACTTGCCCTTGTTTAGGTGTGTCATAGTCATAGGACGTCTGACAGTAAGGACTAGCTCGCCTTTTTAAAAGGTTCGTACTTTGACTTTGCAGTTGAAAGCTTTTGAGATTCGGGCTTGATATAGCTCAATGTGCTGTTAAACTAGCAGATGTTTCTCATCAAGTGCTTCAAGCTCTTGATGTCGAAGACGATCATTGTTTTCCACTATTAACTCGTTGGCAATAGCTATCCTCAAGGATGGAATTTGAATCTCCACTGGGAAGATGACTTCACATCCATACACCAAAGAGAAAGGTATACAACCAGTTGGGTTACGTACAGTGGTACGGTATGCCTATAGTCATTCTTCAAGCTTTTTGCTCCAGATGTGTTTATTGGCAAAAATGAACTTCTTGAGAAGCTTGATGATTGCTTTGTTGAATGCTTCTGCTAAATTGTTGGCTGCGGGATTGTAAGTTGTAGAAGCAATATTGTTGATTCTAGTATCATTACATAATCGAATGAATGCTTGACTTATGAACTGAGGTCCGCTGTCATGGATGATTCTTTAAGGAACCCCAAATCGATAGATGACATGATGTTTGATAAAGCTGATGACACTGCTTGTTTTAACTTTGGCTAATGGAATAGCCTCTGTCCATTTTGAGAAATAGTCGGTTATAGCTAGGATGAATCAATGTCCTCGAGATGATGGTGGGTTGATAGGACCGATGACATCCATACCCCAGGCTTCAAAGGGCCAAGATGCTGCAGTAGGATACAAGAATTCAGACGGTTGGTGGATAAAATCTGCATGGATTTGACATGCTCTATATTTCTTTACATATTCAATTACATCTACCACCATAGTGGGCCAATAGTATCCCATGCGTCTGATACGGTCTGTAGCTTAGGAACATGCTGATGTGCACTATAGACCGTCGTGAGCTTCACGTAGTATCTATTTTTCTTTATCGCCCGCAAGACAGCGTAGGAGGATACCGTCAAATAATCGACGGTAAAGAGTCTTGAACAAGTAATTGTAATAGAATCGGAGTAATCAGCAACGTTTTGTCGTAGCTTCATTAGGGTCTTCTGGCAGAATGTCATGTATTACGAAGTCGATAAAGGGAGTTCTCCTCGGCAGTAGTGCAAACCTCCACCGCATTACTGAATTCAATGTTCATATTATTCTCGACATAGAATAATTCTCGATTAGCGATGACGATTAACTGTTGCCTTTTTACAGGGACTGCTAACACGGCTGCTAGATTCACAAGTGCATCGGCTTCTGTATTGCACACTCGGCGTACATGTTCAATAAAGAAGCCTTTGAATGACATAGCTATTTTAACTGCTGCTTCTTGGTAAGGGATGAGATCTTGATGTCGGACTTCGTACGTACCTCTAACCTGGTTGACAATCAGTTTAGAGTCTCCTATATACTTCAAGATAGTCGATATCCAGCTGTTTAGCTAACTGGAGACCGATGAGTAAAGTGTTGTACTCAACAATATTGTTAGAGCATGGCTCATCCAGAGAGTAGGCTTTTCGAATGGCTAGCCCTACTGGGGATACGAGGACAATCCCTACTTCAGCGATGATGATACCGTTGAATCCAATTCTAAATACACCATCAAAGAATAGACGCCAAGCGAGTATTCCTTTTGAAGTTATGTTGGACTCTAGAGTTTTATCAGGAATTTTGTCATAGAGTTTTAAAGTTTTAGAAATTGCATGAGCAGCCAAGAAGTCAGCTAAGGTTTGACCCTTGACAGACTTCTGCGGGACATAGACTATGTCAAACTGTGCTAGTAGTGTTGCCCATGTAGCAAGTCTAGAATTGAGTGTACTAGGCTTCTTCATCAGAACCCGCAGAGGATTGACTCTGGAGATGACATGGATAGTCTAGCCCGTGATGTAATGACGCATCTTCTGGACTGCGAACATCAAGGCTAAATATTCTTTTTCCACCAGACAGTATCGATGTTCAGCACCGATCATTATGCGACTGAGATAATAAATTGCTTGCTCATGGCCTTCATTATTCTTTTGGGCTAGGAGAGCACCCAGAGAGTGATCCATTACTCGAACGTACACCAGGAAGGGTATTCCTGTAATTGGAGGAACTAGGACTCGAGCGTTCGTCAAGTACCGCTTAATGTCCTCGAATGCTTGCTAGCATTCGTCAGTCCAAACGAAAGACACGCCTTTCTTCATTAGTTGATTGAACGGTCTGCAGCGTCTAGAGAGATTTGAGATGAATCTCCTGATATACGCAAGTCGTCCCTAGAATCCTCGTAGCACTTTTAGGTTGCATGGAGGACGTATCTCTTGAATGGCTTTAACTTTCTCGGGGTCAACGTGTATACCCTTAGAGATAATAATGAATCCGAGAAATTTGCTACTAGAGACTCCCAAAAATGACTTGGTGGGATTCATTTTGAGTTGATGCTGGCGCATTAGATCGAAAATAGTTCTTAAGTCTTGAATGTGGTCTTCCTTTAGATAACACTTGACAGTAATATCGTCGGCATAGCATTCGATTGTTTTCTATAAATGTTCACAGAAAATAGTACTCATATCTTGCTGATAGGTGGCACCAGCGTTCTTGAGACCAAATGGCATGACTGTATAGCAGTAGACTCCCATAGGAGTACGAAAAGATGTATGCTTTTCGTCTTTGGGATTCATCCTGATATGATTATAACAAGAGAATCCATCCATAAAAGACATTCGCTCGAACTCGCAGGTGTTGTCGATCACGACATCAATGATTGGAAGAGGAAACTCGTCATTGGGACAAACTGCATTAAGATCTCTAAAGTCGATGTAGACTCGGACCTTTCCAGTTTTCTTTATGACCGGGACGACATTAGCCACCCAGTCGGGATGTTGTTTCTCCTGACAAAGTCACATGCGATGAGCTTCTTGACTTCAGCTTCTATGGCATCTATTATATCATGACAGAACCGTCGCTGTTGTTGTTTGATCGGCCTAGCATTTAGAAAAATGTTGAGCTTATAGGTATCAATTTGAAGATCTAATCCTGGAATATCTTCATAGCTCCAGGAGAATACGTCAATGTATTCTCTAATAAGCTGGATCAAGTCTTGTTTGTCTGCTTCAGAGAGACTTTTGCTGATAAAGATTGGCCTTGGAGAAGCCTCGTCTCCGACGTCGATTTGGTTCACGCTATTCGAAGCGAAGCTTCCTTGAGTATCCATCCTTTGTGCCCAAGGCTCTTCATCATAAGCCTCGATAAAGTCATCATTGTCATCGTGTTTTAGGAATTCAGTTGTCAGCATATTGATAGATAGAGCCAGTTGATGAACTTCCCCTATGCTGGTGTCTGAGTCCCATGAAGCAGAATCGAAAGAATAATATCGTATTTCTTCATCTGATTCAAATCTATCTGGGGTTGTATTATGCGTAATGTAGCCTAACCCACGTCTGGTCTTGTTGTAGTATTCTGATGACTTCCTTTAGGAGCAGGTATTCGAATAGGAGTACATCTACATTTGCCTCCATTCAATCCAGACCCAAAATTGTAACCCATTTTTGAATGATATTTTTGGACTGCTGACTATAACGACGCAGTTGTATTCTTCCACGATCGTCATTTTCAGAATCGCTGTCGAGTATAATTCTTTGATTACGTTCTCTGTTGAAGAGGATTTGATGCTCATTATCATTTCGTGGAGGAACTACGAAGAATGAATTATGCATTGGTTCGTACTCTATCTCATCTTGAAAAGGTTGAATTGCTCCTAAGGTGAGAGGTTTGAACTTGTCTAGAATTTCTAAGTAATATTGTGCATAATAATTGACATCAATATACTGCGAAGGAGACATTGTTTTATTGATATTTTCAGTCTCAACAGTTACAACAGCATTTGCGACCTTTGTTGGAGATACCGTAAGGTCGATAACAAGAGGAGAAGAAAGAGAAGGAGTAGGCTTGTTACGACGAAGGTCGATAACAAGAGGCTCGGAAGGGGTGCGCTTCATTTGCTCCACTTTTTCAGTAGGAGGAGCAAGAGTGATGGTTAGCATCTGAGAGGATGAAGGACGAGAGGTGCGTCCTTTGACTGGAATCACCAAAACGTCATTCGAGTCATCTTTTTGGTCTTCCTTACTGTCTCTGGCCAGCACTACCTTTATGTACTCTTCTTTATACATTTTAGACTCTGTATAGTAGGCTTCAACACCTCAAAAAGGATTGAGGTCAACAATTTCCTTCTTGATCTCTCCATTATCATCTACGTACTTGAGGCACTAATGAAGAGTGGATGGCACAATGTTATGTTCATGCAACTACGGCCTTCCTAGTAATAGATTATACGAGACATAATTGTCAATCACATAGCAGGTGACTTTTGTATGGAGATCGCCAATTTGGACTCTCAGGCGGATCTTTTCAAGCGGTTTACTCTTTCCAGAATTGAATCTGGGAATAGTTGTAACAGTTGTTGAGAGATTGTGGAATGGAATCTGTAGAGAATCCAGTAAAGTCTTTGGGATTATGCTGAGTGCGGACTCGGGATCGACTAGGATGCGATCCACCCTCGTCATGTCGATGTACCCAATGAAGTAAATAGGTCGATCGTGCCGATTGTCCTCCAACAGCATGTCATCCTGGATGAAGGTGATACTTGGCATGATCTCCATCATAGTATGACATTGAGGGCAAGATACTGGCTCTTCATCAGACTTCTTGTGATGTGCAAGACAAGAATCGACTTGCATTAGGGCTTCGCTTAATGTTTCTCGAGTTTCCTTCGAGAGACGAAGGAGCTCGAAGATCGATAGTCTTGCTGGAGTATTGGCTAGTTGAGCCAATATGTCAAAGTTATATAGTTTCTGAAGGTCTTGCAGTGGGGCCTTCTTCAGGTTCTTCTCGAAGCGAACTTGCTGCTTGCCTTTATCAGCTATTGTCGACTTAGAAGGACCTGAGTCAGATGGTGGAGCTGATGTTAGAGGAACATCAGAAGCAGGAGGGGGTATGACAACTTTATTCTCTTGACCATCTAGATAATATCTAAGGTAGAGTCTATCAGATCTAGTACTGGTCAAGACTTCTTCTTCGGGAGCGGGTGAAAGAGAAACCATATTACAGGTTCTCACTCGTGCTTTGCTCTTAGAGGATTTCTTTTTCTGATAGAGAATTGTGTGATCTATCCCGAATCCCAATCCAATACGAGACTTGTTATCTTGGAGTTGTAAAGATAAGGGTATAGGAGACCCCTTTCCATTGTTCAAGCCTGGGGCTTTTTGAAAGTCATATCCTATCTTTATCATCAGCTTGCAAAATTGCTGACTGCATCGATAGAATTTAGGCCGATAGTTGACTTTTGATATTGACGTAGCAGTCTCTCAAGAAGATGCAGATCCTGCCGCAATGAAAATAGTCTTCAAAGAAGGAACACAACCATCAAGCGTGGAGTGCTCACTTAAAGTCATGTTACATGATTTGTACATGGCTGACTTCTTTGCTTTGACAGAGGAACAGACTCCGTCTGTTCAAATTTGCCAACGAGGTCTGGATGGACCCTCATGATCTCGCCTTTAGCTGTTGATAATGGCACCAAACCGTTATTTCGTGCTGGCAGGAGGTTGACAATCTCCATAGTTGCCTTCGGAATTAGGATAACACTATTGAGAACTAACTGAGGAGCGAAGTCTCCGAATTGTAAAGAGACGACATTAGCTGTCACCGTCTTCTCATCCTTTTGGAGGGTGATTACTTTAGCATTGATTAACTCCTAGATTTTTCCTTTGAGCACGTAACATGCCCTGGTTGGATATCCCAGAAATCTGTGATACACGTATATTTAGGACTGTCAGTTTTAGCTACTTCATTTGGCCATTTGATCTCCGACAATTGAAGTTTATTGCCCTTGATCAAGCAATCGAAGATGCTCATGATGTCGTCGTCATCGAAGGAATATTCTTTTTTAGGTCGTGGTGCTGCCCTTTGTGGAGGTGTTGTCGCTGTAGGTGCTGACTGACCTATATTGATGGCTAAGGCTTCTTTGCCTTTATGAATGTTTTGGTGACTACCGTTGCTGGTAGCAAGGTGCTTATCTTTATCCAAATTAGGCATCTGAATGCCTACTTGCTTGAACTTCTCAGCACTGTCTTCGGCTACTCTGGCACTTACTATGAAGGAACTCTAATCTTGAAGTTGTATTGGTCCCGTCCACATGCTAACGATGGGTAACAAGTTTGATTTGCATGTATCTATTGTCAATGCGTCCGGAGTACCTAGAGTCATTTTGACTGCCTCCCGTCGGAAGCGCTCAATGAAACGTTCAACAGTTTCATTGGGCTTCTGTTTGATTTTGGTAAGGACGGACATGGTCATGTTGTAAGTCCCTTCATAGAATCGTTCCAGGAACATCTGTTTCAGTGCTGCGAAGGATGTTATGCATCTGGTAGACTTTGGTACCAGCCATAGGCAATACCAACTAAGCATCCGACGAAGACTTTGGAAAATAGAGCATCATTTTGTTGGAGATGGTCAGTCATCATCTCAAAGTGATTGATATACTGACTCGGTGATGTGCTGATGTCGAATAGCATTATGGTCGGCGGCTTGTATTTGGGCGGGAATGGAATGTCCTTCCACTCTACAGAATAGGATTGCTTGATCCCTAATTTCTGTAAGCCCTACTTCTGTTTGAAAGCTTCAAACTAGTTTCGCAAAAGCTTGACTGCCTCAAGGGGATCTCCTGATGCTTGAGGAGCAACAGATTGATTCGAAGGATTGGAAGGAGGAACTGCGTTATAAGCACCACCCCCAGTACCAGACTGACTTGGAGTAGCCTGTGCTTGAAGGTGTATGACGTCCGGGACGATAATGTTTGGAAGAGGTTGTGCTCCAAGACCAGTATTGATAGGCACGGAGCCTGATGCGTGTTCTTGGGTTGGAATTGGATTCACAACTTGTGGAACAGCATATTGTGTCATGATTATCGCATGCATGCTTATAACCATGTCAGCCATGGCTTTTAGGTTGGCCTCCATAGCAACGATTCTTTGCTCTTAGCTAGCAGAACTGGAAGCGTCTTGCTCTTCGATCGTCACGTAAGCAGACACTTCTCTCGATACAGAAGATTAGCTAGTAGATAAGATGGTATGATCAGAGTCTTCGCTATCAGCGTCGAAGTCTAGCAGACTGCTACCCCCAGGGTAGGAATCGGGAAGATTCCTTTGACCGAAGAAGTCTCAGTTGGAATTAGGAAGATTCCTTTGACCGAGGAAATCTCAGTTTCTTGATCTTGTATTTTGGTAGACCCCTTTAGTAGAGTCTGGGATCTGACTGCAGGTTTGTCGCCCTGAAGGTCATGACGAATTATTTCTCGAGCATCTTCCACTCCCAGTGCTACGAGATGCCATGTTAACTGAAGTGAATAGCAATTCATCTTCATCCACCAAGATCATATTGGAAGATCGAGAGTGATTAGGAGATCGAGAGTAGTTCAAACGGTTGAATACTACCCGTTTTGCTAGTTTGCAGCAACACTTGACATCGACTTCATATGAATGACAGTGATATGAACATATCATCGTCAAGTATCAAGATCATTCTAGGAAATCCATGGTAATTCAAGTGGTCAAACACAGACCGTTCGGCTATCTTACAGCAGCACTTGATTACGATTTCATGATACTAGTTACAGTAATGTTCAATCTGTAGAGTCATCACTGCACGAGATGCACTTGCCGTCTTTTGCTTTTATACAATAAGTTCGCGGAGATCAGGTACATGATAAGAAGAAGGAGAAGAAGGAGGAGGCAGACTCTGCCTTATTATATTAGGAATATGATGCATTTCCTAAGCTTTTGTGTTCCCTACGTGTAGAGAGCAGTGCTAAGTTCATTAGCATAAGTGAGTGGATTCAAGCTCTTGGAAGCCTTTAATGTGCACGAATTAGTGATTGGTGCCGACAGTATTGGAGTCTTCTGGCACGCCATCTAATTTATCTCTGTTTGATGCCAATTAAGATAGGCACGCATGTCAGCATCTGGCACCATTTTATTATTGGTCTGTAACACTTCTAGCCTTCTTTCCTTTGTCCTTGATATGCGTAGAGTAGGAAGATTATGGCGCTGGCTTGATTGGCGCAGAGCGGACTGGTACCAACCAGGTTGTTGTAGAGTAGGAAAGATGCCTTGGTGCTCTGCGCGCATTAGCACAGCGTATTTGGCGTGGCGCCTATGGGCAGAAGAAAGTGAACTCTAAATAGAACCGACTTTCTGGGAAGTATAGTTCTTGTTCAGAGATGCAGCTTTGGTACTGATTGGTGCTGAGGCGCAATCAAGTAGGTTTTCTGCCAAGTCCTGGACTGGAGAAGAATGAAGAATGGCCATAGGGCACTTTCCTTTGTCTTGAGTAGCAGAAGCAAAAATGGGCACGACATTCGACTTTGCAGTCCAAATAGTGCCCATCTTGTTCTTGGCAGCAACAGTGGTGGCACGCTTGGCAGAATCGCGCTTGGCACCCCGGCGCCAATCATTTGTTCATAAGCAACTTGGTCGAATTCAATGACCAAGGTCTCTTGCGTCGTGCCGACCGACACAACACTGTATTGAGTTGTCACCTTCTCATTGGAGTAGAAAGTCATCCCCAGCAGAGTCGACATTTTGTTTGCAAAAACAAATGTTTAAACACAAACTAAAAAAAAAGTACAATTGATTTCTGGGGAAGTACAACTATAGAAATCTGATTAGAAGACGATCACTTTATCCTTGGACTATGCGATGTCGGAAAGAAAAAGCTCTTGAACCTACTGTAGCAACTTCTCAGGCGATTATGATAATTGGTGATGCCTTGAAGAGTAATTTTGAACTTATTTATAGAGTTTTGAGATAACTGTTAAGTAGTTATCCTGATTGGCGCGCAGGCTGATTCTGTACTGGTTGGCGCACAATCACCCAGTCGCACGAATGATTGGCTTAACTGTATATGATGCGTAGCATTCTGTGAGAGAAGTGTGCTTGGTCATAGGCAGTATTGTGTGTACGTTCTTCAAAATTAGTGGCATGCGTGCCACGTCATCTAACTGCTTCTGGATGATGATTGATTGATTGGCGCCAGTACATGAATAGCACGATCTGTTGATTGGCGCCAACTATCGATTGGCGCTAACTGTGAAAAATACTAAGTGTGAAGAGCTTAATCACTTCGCGCCAATGATGAATGGTGCGGAGAAACAAGGGACTGAAACTACGAGCAACAGAACACATGTATCAATTATAGGACTGTACATTTAATGATTTGGACTGATACATAGAGTAAGGAACCGATACTCAAAGAAGTATCAGTGGGCTGAACATAAATTGTAAATGGGACTGAATTCAAAGTGAAACAGGGGACTGAATACATTAGAAGTTTGCTCGAGTCCCTCCCCCCTCTTCTCATGAACTAATACTACATTATAAATCTGGTCAATATAATAGGACTGAACACTAAATAGAGAATGGACTGGTGTATAATGTAAATAGGTTAAGAACTAAAACTTAAATACATACTAACTTACAGATACAAGAGGGACCCGAGCCCCCTATCTGTAGATTGTTACATTAGGTACTAAGGGACTGTCAATACCAGTATAGACTGAACAATATAATGGGATTGATACATATGATGATATCTAAGCCTCTAACCTATTCCACTCTTGACTGATACAACACAAACGGTGACTGAACAGATACGAAATACATGATATAACAGATATTAATATAAACATGGACTGATACCTTAGGAATATGGATTAAAATAAATTACTGAACATGGTAGGTAAATCTTCCCTATCTCAGATCTGATATATTATATACAAATAGGACTGAACAGTATGAAGGTAAGGGACTGATCATGACTGTAATGGACTGATCTAAAAGTATATAGGGACTGAATATTAAGAATGAGACTGAACTATATGTATTATGATACTGAACTGAGATATCAACAGGGATTGATAAATGTAAATAGGACTGAACATATAGAGTATTGAATCATTAATGTAAAGGTGGACTGAAATAAAGGTGGACTGTCACATATTAACTGATACCATAGGTAATTGGATAGATAGGACTAAACATTTAATGAGTAAGGACTGAACACAGGTAAAGTAATCACCCATTTAACATTACTCTGACTGATCTTAAACTGGGAACCAAATAGTTGAGGACAGAACAATTCGAGTACAAGGACTGAACAAAAGAGAACTAAACTAATATAAGTATGTAAACTGGAATAGGATGTGAAGTTTCCCTTCATTGGGACTCCACATATAGGGACTGAACCAGGGATTCCCCCATACCATGTGAACTGATACTACAATAATGTGTGAACTCCTAAATGGAACAAATTCAAATAACAAGGGATTGCACACAACAGATATAAACAAGACTGAACAAATAAAGGAAATGAGACAGAACAGTAAAATAATTTAGACTGCATCAGTGCAACAGGGACTGAAACATATATTAGAAATAAATAGTCCACTAAACTCTAAACTCCCAATCAACATACAACACATGAAATCCTCTTCCAAACACTAGATAAACCTACCAATGATTAACCTATACAATGCACATATAAAACAAGAATCAAAATTGAAATTTAGAGCATTGGTGCTCTTTCGGTCGTTTTGTCAAACACTTGGCGTGCGTATCAATCACGTGGTGACACGTCCATGACACTGTTCGACATAACAAAAGTTTGAACAAACTTTTTTCTTTATTGAACGTATAAGGTATCTGTGTACAAAGAAGGAAGTCCTAAACAGGATATTCTAATTACAAGGAGAAGAGGTTTCTGGAAAAATGTGACGGTGGAGATCGAGCACTGCAGCGGCTCCTTTACTCTGTTGACGATCTGACGACGAATCAACCTTGCTCTAGCTCTCTGGCGCCTTTGATGGAACTATAGGGTCACCGATCAAGTGACTGTCTGGAGGAGAAGATCCCTTGGAGGTGGTCTAAGACTGACATTCGTAATTGCCGCCGTAATATGGGGAATTCCAAGGGTCTAAGACTGACATTCGTCGTGCTGAGTCTTAGGTTTATCTCATTAATGCGGGAATTCTGACCGTCGGCCATGTAGGGTGCACTCTGGGCCATTCTCGGCCATATAAAAGGGGAAGTTCTCCTCTGAAGAGTCACTGTCTTCTTCTTAGCATCCTTCACTACCATGCGAGATCCAAACTTAACTTCGAGCGTCGATCGGCCTTGTATAAGTTGGCTGCTGGTTGAGGCTTTTCTCGTTCATAAGAGCCATATTCTTACAGAAGAACTCTGTGTAGAAGGAGCCATTGTTGTGTAGTCTCGATATGTCTCGATGTGTCTGTACTAGAGTCTTCATGGTGTCCGTCAGCGTATCTAACTTTGTCTCGAGGGCTTCGATACGTCTGAGAGCTTCGTTGTTGTCTTCCTCGTTGCTATCGGCCATGAACACGGACCAAGTGTGAGGATGAGTCGAGGGAGCCGTGGATCCTTCGCTTTCTGGCTCAGACGCCTGAGCCTTGCCGTCTTTAGGATACACCATAAGATTGTGATCTTCTTCGGACTCAGCACGGTTGCTACCCCTGGTCTGGTGACTGGCTGCGCCGATGGAGGCATCCGTGTCTTATTGCTCCTTCTCAGGTTGGAACACAGGGTTGTCGTACATGGTAGGAGGCTGGCTACCCCCAGTATTTAGCATGGCACCCAATGCAGATCTGGAACGAGTGCCTTAGAACACACCTGCATCGGGTACCTTCGCTTTGCTGCTCTTCGGCCTTCTCTTCGATTTAGCGACCGACACGGAAGGATTATGGTATGGCTTCTTGAAAGCTCTGGAACCCAGTATCGTGTACCACGTGACGATGTGGGGTTTGTCTTCTCTATGGCTCACCGACCCCCTGTTGAGCCTCTGTTGTGGGGTCGACGTGGAGTGAAGTCTCTGAAAGATGGAACGCCGGCTCGATGATGGCGCGACCGTCTGCTGGAAGCATCAGTTGATGGTAATCTGGGTGCAAGAGTGCCTTGATTTAGGTACGTCCTGCACCCCAAATTCTTCTACTACTTGGGAGGGTCGGATCTTCCGCCATGGCACCCCCATTGTACGTGTAGGGAAGCTGCACGTGAGTACGGTCAGAGCGGGTCTGACGGGGAAGCCTCCTGTCGCTTCTGCGGGAACGTTGCTCGTGTGGCTCCCTTTCTATAGGACGTACCCCTGGCTTGGCTCTCGTATATGAGTACTCAAGTGGAAGGAGGGTTCGACTAGTCGAGGCATCGGAGCACGAGAGCAGTCTTGTATATCCTTCCGTTGGCCGCGCGTGTAACCGTCAACACGGGCCTCTAGTCTGCCATAGGTGTCGTGCGCTTATTGTACGGAGCATGAACCACTTGGGATCTCTTCCTACTACCCCCAGCGGGTGAGTAGTATTCAGAGTCCGCCGAAGGCTCGCCTGAAGGGAAAGCGATTATGTCGAAGACATATCTTCTTACCGGCAATGCTCCCGTCGTGAGGGGTTAGATCGGTGTGCACTTTCTTTGGTGTCGTGCCTTCGTCAGATCAACCATAGAACCACCGTCTTCCTCGCCATACTTTACCAGGATGGGAATCGGGCGAGGGGATAAGGCTGTAGCAGCCGGAATCTTCTCCGTAGCTTCGGCGTTGTAGAAACATAAAAAATATGGAGTTCATGCGGATTACAAATTGCCGTATAGATACTTCGGGCCAAACAGGCCCGAAGGACAGCCGCATAACTGTTCAATGCCGCATGCGGCCCATCGACGAACAGCTGGGGAAGGAAAATATGCGACTAAGGAGGAGCAGTTCGACTGATATAGCTGACAAGTATTGGCAAAAACATGACAGTTCTGACACTTTGACAAGAAAGATAAGACGTGAGACGTCGCCCAAAAGTAGGGTTCGTACGTCTCCATGCGGCCAAAAGAGCGTCATCCAAGCCGCATGAACTTCATGCGGCCCAGCTTATGCGACCCCAGAGTTTCCAAACTCCATGTAACTGTGATCCGAGCCGCATGAGTCTCATGCGACCCCACAAGATCAAAGACTGAGAACACCACACGCAACGAGACACGTGGCAATCTGACCTATTCCTTAACCACCCAGATTTGCTGCAACAAAATCCTAAAAAACCGACAGATGGCAGCCCGAGAGCGGGTCTTTGCGTGCCAACCAGCCACGTGGCCACAAGCCGACCGTGCGGCTCAAAATCCATCCAATTATAAATACAAGGGTGCCACTCCCCTGCAAAGGCTGGCAACCTTCAAGAGAAAAACAATATCTTCACGAGCTAGAGACTGCATCAGATAGTCCACGGAGTAAGGCAGAGTTTATAGCACTTTCCCAAGCCTCCACCGTCACCCCCAGAATCAAAACTAAACAATTCACTTAGATTATTTCCTAGGCTTTCTTTCTAGGCTCTTCTTTGTACAAGCGAGTTTGCAATCAATTCCAGTGTTCTGTAATACCTGTTATTGATTTTCGTGGCAAAGATGATGGCGACTCTGCTGGGAACATCCTTCTCTTCCGATGAGAAGTTGGTGATGCAATCTGACGCATCCAAGCTCGGCTCTACATAGCAGATGCTTGTGGTCCGCTTTAACCAACAAGCCTCCGAAGAATTACTCTCTGAAGGGAGTGCCAGCCCGTCTCAGAAGCGAGCCAACCCGAAGAGGACTCGCAAGGCGTCAGTGCACAAAATTGTTGCCTCCGACCAAGTTCTCGAAGAAGCTCCTTCTGCAGCCCAAGACGGTGACCAGAACTCTCATGTGGCTTTGTTTTCGATCGCAGAGGACCCCACTGTCCCCAAATCTAGCAGAGCAAAACACTACGATGCTGAGTTTTTGGGGGCACAAGGAAACTCCATGCGGATAAAGAGGAGGCCGCAGAGAGGAGATGGGCAGTCTGCCCATGCAACAGCCAACTCTGGCCGCAGGCAGACAACTCATGCGACAGCCAACACCCGTCGCAGGAAGATGATTCATGCGGCAACCAGCTCTAGCCGCATGAAGATGGGCCGTACAACGACCAATCCTGCCCACAGACAGGACGTCTCATGCGGCCCTATCAGATGCTCTGTGTTCGACCGCCTCATATGGGCCCGACGCCATACGGCCCATTAAAGAAGCGGGATGTACCAGTCTGGGCTCTTTTTACTATGCGTCTTCGGGCGCTGAGTCAAAAAGGTTTAGGGCAGTACGGGCACAACCAGCCCAGTCAACTGTCCAAGTTGCTGACTGTCAGTGGGTCCCGTTAACCGTTACACAGGCTCCAGATGGAAAGTCTCCCTCTAAAGATCCAGAGAAAGTACTTTTAATAGCCACGGATCATGGAGCAAACATGATGCCTAAGCACCCGTGCGCTCGGGATTCCGAAGTTCACAAGTTTGGTGCAAAGGTAGAGCAGCTTCCTACCGACTTACGTGACGTGATTACTCACAAGTGCAAGAAGGCAGCGTCAGCATGCAGCGAGTCCCTCTCGGGGCATCGTTGCACCTAAGTCATCATCAACTGTTGTTGCAATAAATCAACAGCACCTGAAGATCGGCAGTTAGTTTTCCAGTGACTGCAGCAACCAGCACATGTCCGACAGGTATAAATTCTAGGGGACAAAGAGTTTCCTTTCGCCTCCTGCAACTCAACTCAAAAAGTTTCTCCTGTCTAGGAAGGATAGAAGACAGGCTCTTCCAGCCCGGCCATCTCGGCCAGTACTGCAAGGAGACCCTCATCTGGGGGTTTCCATCAACCACAGGGGGTGTCTATTTAGGCACTCGATCCAAGAAGAAGCTTCCGGCACTCGAGGGTGCATATTCACCCTCCTTGAGAGTAGATAAAACTTGGGGTAGCAGCACCCTCAATGTATACGACAACCCGGTGTACCAAGAGCACACGCAGTGGATAGAGATCCTCCAGACCTCTACAACAGAACCAGATTTCCCTGAGGGCCACCTCCCTCACCAAGACGATGCGGTTTCCTGCACAGGGGTAGCACCCCTTCCGAGTCTGATGAAGATGATATTCCGACGTTTCCTGACAATTTCTCTATACAAGGGTACGGCACCGAGAGTGCCTCTGCCATAATCCCTTCCACCTCCACCCACGTGAGGGCAGTCTTTATGAATGACGACGATCATGAAGCGCCTTCCTACCGACAACGGCTAGAAGTGCTCGAAGCCATGCTCCTGTCCTTAGTAAAGTCGGTGGACGAGATCAAAGCCGCCTTGCCAGCTCAACCAGCAAGGACACCTGGACAAACAAGCTTGGGACTCGTCATCAATACGGACTCCAACACGACCGCCCCTCCTTTGGGTGATGATCCCGTAGCACCATCCGTTCCTTCAGCTGCAGATGAAGCCAAGGAGGCTAGGAGGGAAGTCCAGGAGCTTCGGGCGATGTTCAATGCCCGAGACTCCTCTCGAGATCTCAGAATACGACAGCCATATCCAGTCGCATGGAGGGATGTACCTTTTCCATCGAGGTACAAGCTGTTCCATATCGATTCTTATGATGGGAAGACCTCTGCTAGTCGGTACATAACTTACTTTGAAGTCACCACCGAATACTTGCTGCATAGTGACGCCATCCTCACGCGATTATTCATCGGAGCCTTGGAAGGGATCGCGTTCGACTGGTACCGCAACCTCACCGACAACTGTATCCATTCTTTCGACGGCTTCAAGCAAATATTCCTGGAGAGATTCTACAAAGTGGGGCATGATGTGACAATGTCATCTCTCATAGACGTCGTTCAGGGAGAGAGGGAGCTGATAAGGAACTATATCGAGCGGTTCTGCCAAACCGTGATAAGATTGCCTTAGGGCAATCCCGAGAGTTCCCTAATTGAAATCTGCTAGAAGAAGCTGCTCCCTGCAATTAGCCTCTGGATGGGAGACGATCAGTTCAGAGACTGGACGACATTTATCATAAGTGCTACCAACACGGAGGCAAAATTGAAAAAGGCTCGCTAGTTGGGATTTCACATCCCAGACGGAGAAGATAAGGGCAGACATCCTGGTCCCACCTCCAGTAACAACAACAGCGGCACCACCACCAATCGGGATAATAAGGGCAAACATGCCATGGTCACTGATGCGACTCAGAAACCCGAACAAAAATAGGCGGAAGGTCAGTGGCCCAAGATCAATTACTCATTCGAAGATAGTCATGTGAAAACCTATCTTCGATATATCACGCCTCGCTCCCGTAGGAGCGATCATCCTTGATAAGGCATGACGCCGCATGAGCCTATATTACGCTCGTGCAAGGCGGGTTCCATAATGGCCGATTTCAGCGGCTGCGACGGGGTCGTCGCACAGAAGTCCCATGCAGAGACATTGAACATGCAGCAGAAATTCAGACCAAACACAAGTTAATTCAACAGAAAGCTCTTTATTAATATTGAAACAAAGATTACAATGGGCGCAAGGCCAAGATTACAAGTATAGCATCCAACCGTAGGACTTCGTGGCTATACTCAGCCGTAGAAATCATAGGACCGTGCTTGGAATGTCTTAGGTCGACCACCATCACTTTGCCTAACTTAATCAAGCCTACAACTTAACCCAAGGGACGAGCAAAGGCTATGCCAAGCCTTGCATCATGGAAGCATGCATGCTTTATCGAGCATTTACGCAGGCGACGCCTATGACTTAGGCTACATTCATAACTTCGTCTACTCAACCAACTTTCCTTCTCCCAAGCCACGGGACGCAGGATCGAGTGTCATTTTCAAAGTACGCCGTGCACCAACTCTAAGCCGACCGTTGGACCTTTCCATATTCTATCTCAATTCGACCCGTCGGGATTACTCCCTTTAGCTATGTGGATTCATCTCTTTTATTATTAAGCCTACTTGTGCAAGTTGAAAACATGTAATTTATTATGTGAAGGCTAAGATGAGGCAAGTTTACCGAAACTACCCCATCTGAGCGTGCGGTCATCTCGACCGAGCGATATCTTCGAGCAGCCATTGCAAGGCTAGGTCCGAACGCCGTCGGCGTTTCGATTCCTCCGATTGACTGAGCGGGACGAGGCACTACATCATACACCACTCAGAAAAAGTTTCGTCCTCGAAACTAACTGAGTACACTTATCGACTTATCACTCGACTCAACATTCTACGTTTCTCGCACACATTTCTCCTATGTGTTCCCTCAATTCGAGCCACGCTCGTGCTATCCACAATCCTTTCTTCAAAACTCTCGATCTCAAAATCCTCGACACTTTTTTGTTCCTCAAGTCTCACCTGATTCAACGTATCACTTGGTATGGATCGTGCACATATCTTAGGCGTCCCCAAAATACATGTATTTCAACCAAGCCTCGTGATAGCGAATCCCGCCATCACCACCCGAGTCGGATCGTGCACATATTCAAGCGTCCATAATATATATGCATTTCAATCGATACTCGCGAGTGGTGCCTCCACAAATCCTATCGCTTCGCACTCGGATGTCTGCCTAACCGCTAGGCTATATCTTTCTATCAGTACTGGAATCATAGTTCCTAAACAACGATATCAACACTGACCCCATCCTAAGGTCAAACCAAGTTGATAGTACGGGGTTTTCTACCCAAGCTTGCATCACTCCAATTTCTAAACATCGAGCATCGATTTCCTAACATTTCGTCGCACGGGGTCTGAGTCATTCAGCAAAGCCATCCTATGACAACTTACGTTTCAACCAATTCCTTAACATATCAATCTCACTCGTTCGACAATCCATTTCGCATAGTCAATCTCTTTGAACACGTTCGATACAGTTCGCCTATCAATCCTTCTCAATTCAAGCACGCTATGACGCAATTCGTCGCTAACCAAAATTTCACATTCCACGTTTCCTAAGTCATCTTTTCCAATTCACGTAATCGATTATAAGGTCGTTCGACTTAACAATACGTTGCGCCCCAATCTCACGCGAGTCAGATTATCGACGGTGGGCATGAATCACCATGCACGCTCCCGCGGGATAATTATCCTCATCGGGACGTAACTCTTGTTTTGTGTCTAGACTAATTCATTCTCGATGCGCGGAATGGACCTACTCAATCCTCAAGTTTCATTCATTCATCAATCGCAAGACCTAACATCCTCGAATTCTCCTTCGTATCAAACCGACTAGTCGAGACAATCAACGTTGTCGCGTCCTGATTTTCCGAGTTCGATCATTCCCGCGACATGAATCACCATGTCAGCGCTCACGCGGAACGATCGCCTCAAATCCGACGCGATGCATGTGCGAGACTAGAGTTGCGCTCGCACAAGACAAGATTGTCGACGTTGTGGTTATCCGCGTAACCATCAAAACACAATCATTTTCATCCAACATTCATCTCGATCAAAATCCTAAGTATAGCATCCAACCGAACAATAACACTTGCACGATCGTCGTTCGTCGAGTCAGAGTACCCCCGAGTTATCGTATATCGATCTTTGATACGCCTCAATACCATCAACGATATGTGTAACCTGACGATCTTCTTTTGCAACCAATTTCGAGTCATACGAATGATGCCATCGTCCGACTGGATTGTCTCCTCGACATTCAATTCAAGTTCGATCATTATCCCTCAAATTATTTACATCATCAATTTTCTCAAACCCAAATTTGCGTATTATTTATCCGTCTATCTTAAGTCATCGACCAACGTATTTCCTCAATTCGCACCATTCCTTGCTAACTCAAATTATCGAGCAACATTCAATCAAATCCTTAGAGTAATTCACGTAATTTCAAATTCAAACCTTTCATGCACGCTATCTACCTGTCCTGCTAACTTTTTGTCTATGATCCGTATCAATTTCCTCGATCAAGTTATCCAATCGCTTTGCCTTAACTTTTTTCTCGATTCGATTTTCACCTACTCAATTATTTTTGTATTTCATACTCGCGCAATCCTCAATCCCGTGCACGTTCAGTGCGTGTCCTTTCTAATTTATTCGAATCCACTTATCAAACTTTATGACAACAACTCACTCAATCTAAGGCTTTGCATATGTACGACGCTTGCTGATAGACTCATCGACATCTCGAATCCTCAATCGATCGATCGACATCCCTGAGGCTATCCCATACACCACTCAGGGATGAAGTCATTCAACAAATCCTCAAAACTATCATTCGAATCAAAATCGACATCTTCGAATCCCGTTCGAACCATACCTCAATTTCTAAGCACGCTCATCTATATCGCACCGACAATATCGCCGTTTGATAGCACCCCTATCGATAGTCATCTCAATTTTCTCAATCGAGTTCAACTCATTCTTGCTCGACACTATTCAATTCCTGCACTCGACTTTTCTAAGGTCGACGTAATCCTTGGTGTATATGCCCAGCCCGACTTAGCCAACCGTGCTTACGCGAATCATCTTTTTGTTTTATCAAAAACTGTTCTCCTATGTTTTACAAAATAGTTAGACTTATTGTATGGACATCCCATGGGACAATTGAGAGAGAGCGCGCCAACGATAACAACTTACGGAAGTGATAGTTCAGAGTTTGCAGAAACAACAAAGTTAAAGAATTCAATCGATAGTCCAAGGACGTAAAGCCGTTCTCTGATACCATTATGTCACACCCCGCTCCCGTAGGAGAGATCATCCTCGCTAAGGCGTGATGCCGCACGAGCCTATATTGCGCTCGTGCAAGGCGGGTTCCATAACGGTCGATTTCAGCGACTGCGACGGGGTCATCGCACAGAAGTCCCATGCAGAGACATTGAACATGCAGCAGAAATTTAGAACAAACATAAGTTAATTCAACAGAAAGCTCTTTATTAATATTGAAACAAAGGTTACAATGGGTGCAAGGCCAAGATTACAAGTATCTCAAGCTCACTCTTCTCACATTACAAGTCACTCAGCTCTCTCTCATCTCTCAATTACAAGTCTTGAGCCAGCGAAAGCTTCGGAAGGCGACGTCCATACATTATGTCCTGTATAAGTCTTTACTCTATGCGGCCGCACGCTTCGAATCGCCAAGGAACTCTGTGCCTCGACGCATCCAAGCGAGCTCCGCGCCACGAGCTTCTACCTGTGCCTGCACATGTAGACTATGTGGGTGTCAGTACTCAATGTCTATTCGATAGTCCTTTCTCCAAAAACTCATTAAATCAACCGTGGTTCATGCCTTAAATACTAAGTCCGTGCATCATGCCTTAGGTCCATCGTGCTCTATGCGACACTATCGCCCAACTCATACTCCATACGACTAGCTTTGAAACCGTAGGACTTCGTGGCTATACTCAGCCGTAGAAATCATAGGACCGTGCTTGGAATGTCTTAGGTCGACCACCATCACTTTGCCTAACTTAATC
Source organism: Iris pallida (assembly GCA_029216955.1). Classification (NCBI taxonomy): domain Eukaryota; kingdom Viridiplantae; phylum Streptophyta; class Magnoliopsida; order Asparagales; family Iridaceae; genus Iris; species Iris pallida. The sequence goes on from JANAVB010026799.1 coordinate 5,085,629, forward strand.
AAGCCTACAACTTAACCCAAGGGACGAGCAAAGGCTATGCCAAGCCTTGCATCATGGAAGCGTGCATGCTTTATCGAGCATTTACGCGGGCGACGCCTATGACTTAGGCTACGTTCATAACTTCGCCTACTCAAACAACTTTCCTTCTCCCAAGCCACAGGATGCAGGATCGAGTGTCATTTTCAAAGCACGCCGTGCACCAACTCTAAGCCGACCGTTGGACCTTTCCATATTCTATCTCAATTCGACCCGTCGGGATTACTCCCTTTAGCTATGTGGATTCATCTCTTTTATTATTAAGCCTACTTGTGTAAGTTGAAAACATACGATTTATTATGTGAAGGCTAAGATGAGGAAAGTTCCCCGAAACTATCCCACCTGAGCGTGCGGTCGTCTCGACCGAGCGATGTCTTCGAGCAGCCGTTGCAAGGCTAAGTCCGAACGCCGTCGGCGTTTCGATTCCTCCGATTGAATGAGCGGGACGGGGTACTACACGATATGCTCTTGCAAGGGGGTAGAATCCAGCTCCCGCCACCAAGGCGCGAGCCCCGAGCAGCAGAAATGGAGGACCCCAAGTACTATCACTTCTACCGCTATGTCCATCATGCCACCCAGGATTGCTTCCAATTGAAGCGGTACATCCAGAGTCTTATCAATTCCAAAGCTTTGTCGATAGACTTTGAAGAGGTCACTGTGGCGGCGAATATGGTATCTATTCAATTCGGCGACTTCCCTCCAACAAGCACTCCAGACGGGGTAATATCTGTCCTCCGGGCAATGATAGAGGTTACTAATCTTTCACCCGTCCGGAACCAGACATCTGGACTGGTACCTCTCACTACATCACGAGAAGAGATCATGTGGGTGCATCCAGACTTGGTCCCCGAAGTTACCCAGGGGGTGTCATCTCCTTCCAGCAAGAAGAAGGGCAGGAAGTCTAGAGCCTGCCACACAATTTCAGCCGAATCTGAAGAACCTGCAGATGTTGTTACCCGGTCTGGAGCACAAGTCCAGCCCGTACGGGATAGTCCAGCCGAAGATCCTCAGCCAGCAACGTTGCTTCCCTCTGATGTTCCAAGGCCATCTCAGCCTCCACTGGCGAACAAGTCTAAGACAAAGAAAACCCGCTTCGATAGGCCACTCCGCCATGATGTACCTCAAGGACTGGAGAAACCTTACAACTTTGACATATTAGCACAATTGGCTAATACGCCAGCAAAATTGTCGCTATATGAGCTCCTAAGGCTCTCCAAGGATCTTCGTGTTGCATTAAGCGAAGCACTCCAGAATGCCGATGCCTACTTAGCCCAGGTCAAGCCTCCAGGGGAAGATCCACCAACAGATCTACATGACGGCGGTAGCACAGATACAATGTCCAACATCGTATTTATTCTGCAGGACATGTTGATTAAGACCAATTTGTATGATCGCCCTTTTACTACACTGGATACATCGGCGACGTCAAGGTGGATCGGATGCATATCGACCTGGGATCGTCAATAAGCATCATCCCGAAAAGCCTGCTCCAACTTCTTGGCATCCCTATGCACGGGCTAGCAGCAACCAACACAGCCATTAGCGGGTTTAACTCAGGGAGAAGCTATCCCCTAGGGAAAATTCGGTTGAAGTGCCAGATTGGTGACTTGAGGACGGAAGTTACCTGCTACGTCATAGAGGTAGACATACCTTACAATATCCTCTTGGGGCGCCAGTAGATACATGACTATATGATCATGCCGTCTACCCTCCACCAATGCTTCAAGTATGTCAATAGACACGGCTTCGTGAGAACAGAATTTGCCTCGATCCCTTCAAAAGAGTTGAGCCTTGTTATTCTTCGGAGGCTTGTTTATACAAGGAATCCAAGAAGTACATCACCAACAAACTGGAGACTATCACAGGGCCCAAAGAACCCTTGATAGTTTACCCCTAGGCCCGTAGATCAAGCAAAGCAGTACCCCTTGTTGCAACCATACATGAAGAGGTGCCCAGCTCTCTCGTTCAAGCAGCCCAGTTGGAACCAATAGTCAGTCGACTCCCAAATTCAAGAGCCAGGGCCCATCACAAGGTCGAGGGTGATCCAATTATCAAAATCCATCTGAAGACCATCGGAGGACTCAGAATCCCTTGCCGAGCTAATTGTCACCCGTCTTCCTAAGGCGAGTCGAAAACTAAATGCTGACCGGACATACTCAAACAAGCGAATGCCCAAGACAGCATCCCAACCTTTGGGATCGTAGGGGGTAGCCGAGGAGGACGTAGAACTCGTCGAATACCTGGTGGCACAGGTGGAGGGTACCTCTCCCGATGACGTAATGAACAGAGTTCCTTGTCTCATCAATAAGAGTTAAAAAAACAGAGAGAATATATATTTACCTAGAGTGTCGAGTTATATACATCAGGTACCTCTGAACTTACACTCTGTTCCCCCTCCTCCGAGGAAACTCACATTGAACCTCTGCAAGTGACAAGTCACGTATATTGATACCTCTGAACTTTCACTTTAATATTTCGACCACCATTTATCACGCCCATACCTCCCTTGTTGGGCTTTGTTTCAAATCTATTACCTGCACCACCAGTGCGCAGAAGGGTAATAGGTCCATAAAACTTATCCGAATCTATTACTCGCACCATAAGTGCATAAAAAGGGTAATAGGTCGACAAAATTCCCCGAACGGGAAAGACAACCATGTCCATATTACCTCTGAGTTGTTTTTCTATCCATCACTGACAAATCACCCAATACATAGAATTTCCATGTTGATAGCACCTCTGAGTTGTTCTGTGTATCTTTATTTGGCCTACTCCTACCACTTTCTCATTACCTCTGAGTAAATATGTCGGTCGTCTCTTCACTCGTTATCAGTACTCGCCATGCTTCAGACCCATATTTACCATGTCCTCACTACCTCTGAGTAAATATGTCGGTCGTCTCTTCACTCGTTATCAGTACTCGCCTCGCCAGTACACAAAAAATGGTAATGAGTCCCCAAGAACCATCCTATTACTCGCACCATCGGTGTATCAAAAGAGTAATAAGTCCACAAAATATCTTGTCAAATCTATTTGCTCGTATTTTCAAAAAAAATGAATGCACCCAAGGGCAATAGGTCCACAAAAAGTTCCCCCCCAGGGGATATTCTTCAAATAAAATGTCATTACAAGCTCATCAGAGCGGAGTGAATCTATTCTGCTCTGTCAAAAAAAAAGAGAAGAGAGAGACGAAGAGAAAATTCTACTATTCATCAGCGACACACAACTTGTTGAGGGTATCCTCCAGCTTTGCAGTTGAGCGCTCAATTCTCAGCTTGACTCGACGTTCAGCTTCCTGGGATAACCTCTCGGCGTCCTCCAGATGCGCATGAGCCTGCCAATTCTCTTCCAATCTTTTCAGTACCCTCTCTAAAGCAGCAGAGGTTCAGATGACTTCATCAGTCTCCTTCCAGATCTTCCCACCCTCTTGACGGGTGACTTGGAGCTTAGTCTCCAGAGACGTTAACCTAGCCTAGAGCTGGAAGAGTTGCTCATTGGTTTTGGCCATGGCTCGAGTAATGGTCTCCGCACGAGTAAAGAAAGTTTCTCCTTCCCGGTTCAGCTTTGTATACTTGATAGACAGCTCCTGGAGGTCCTTCTCCAAAGAGGGTCTGGTCGTCTCTCGGATAGTTCTCACCATTTCCACGACTGGTACAAGGAAAACGCGTTCCTGCTCCACCACGGCAGACGTATCAGCTTGTCGCAGTTTCTGCAACTGGATTATGTACTGATTAGCCTCTGCTAGCTTGTGCTCCAAAAGAACATCCACCTCTTCTCCTCCTGGGAGCGTCTTCAGCAGGGCAATCTGGCCTTGGGCGCAGTGGTAGGCCACGGCAAATGGCGTCCTTCTCTTCAAAGCAGCTTCGACCCCCCATTTCAAGTGACGATAAAAGCTATTGACTATATCCCTTGACGATTCGTCCAAATTCTCCAAGGAGGACGGTGTCAAAGGGATAGCTCCTAAAGAAGTAGAAGGCGTCTGGGAAGCAGTCACACTCGAGCTTGATGACCCTGTCAAAAGGGAAACAAATTCCGAGCAGTGAGAATCGCGCACAGCAGTGATCTCCTCTTTCGCAACACGAAGAAGATAAAGACTAGGCAGAACGGCAAGTCCAGTCTCCGGGGAAGAGGCAGCTTCAAACAACCCTGCGCCCACCGATGCTGGTATAGGAACCACCGTCTCTGCCGTTGATGGTAGAAGAGGCTCAGAACTCAGCCCAGCCGGGTCCTTTTTGATTTGGAGAAAGGAAGGTCCATTTCTTCTCTTCGGCAGGAGGTCTGCCCCAACATCGTCCGCTATCCCCTCCTCTGCGGTCATATCCACTATTGCTAGCGGAGAGGCAGGGCCTGTAGGAACAGAATAACCAACCATCAACTTGACTCGAAGAATGTGAAGAAGAAGCGAACGAACCTCCTCGTTAGTAAGAATATGACATAGCCTACCAGGAGAGGGCGGAGGAGTCCGCAACTCGCTCCGAACAGTCATGATTCTTCCCACTGCCCCCTTTCTACCGCCTCTTCGATTACGACCAATCGTGACCTCACAGCCTCGACATTTAATTCTGTAAAACTGGCGTCCCCTTCTACCAGAGTACTCATAACTGGAGAAGCCTCGAATGAATATATCCCCGGGCACCGGAGGGTTTATGTCTTCAACAGTCTGCACAAAAGAGAGAGAGAAATAATCAGATAAGATACCTGAAGTAACGTGGTAGTCAGCCAGAGTAAAACTTACCTCCGAAAGGGCTTCAGTGTCACTGCCCTCTCCTGCATGATCAGAACCTCGAGTCTTGAATGCGACTCGCTTTTGAGAACGAGGCCAGGTAGCAACGGACGGTCCGCGCTTACTTCGTTTAGGCGAGGGGTTCGGCACAGGGGAAGGCAGGCACATTACTAGGGTAGTCGCAGGAGGCAACAGATCGTTGTACTCATCCTCCTCTTCCATATCATTAGAATCGGAAATAGAGATTGCAATGGCCTTCATCTTCCCCGCCCTGTTCTTCTTTTTGGACCCCTCACGCTTTTCCGCTAGCCTGGTACCGGTTATAAAACTTGTACTCTATCGAAATTATGGGGAGGCCCATTCACGGAGACGTGGTAGAGGGCTGTCATGTACGAGATGTGCACTACATCCCTGGTATCAGGAAGAGATAAGATAGTTTGGGTACAGACAACACTGTAATAATGCCAGGCCCGAATACCATCTAGGACGCCGCCCTTATAACCTAAGGAAGAACTAGGGTTATCTAGAAACAATTGACAATACCCAAATTGTCTAGAATACTGGCTGGGCAAATAAGTTTCCAAAAAGGCAACGTTACGGTTGCGGTACACCAGATGTGCGGGACGGATATTCTGCAACCAACGGAACATCTTCTCAGATAAAACTTGGGGCGCGACACTGCCATCGAGATGGAGATGCCTCGTTTCCTCGTCAGTAAAAGGCAGAACCGACACAAAGAAGGAATAGCTATCCACCCGTACGAGCATAGCTCGGTATTCGGGCATGGTCGAACAGGTCCAAGGCATATCATGATACTGATAAATGAACGCATCATGAATCGTCGCGTTCTCCTCAGGGCCAGGTCGCATCAGAGAAGGGCAGTGCATTAACAACCATCCCATCAGATAATAATAAGGTAGCTCAATTCGGTGGAAATTCTTCGTAACATCACAAGCTATCATTTTGGTCATAAAGAGACGAAGACCCCATTGGATGCTGCACACCATGGCTGGGAGTAGAGCTAACCTGCCTCCAAAAACTAACTTGACAGCAGTAAGGATCAGGTTGCGGCTGATTCTCTCAATCGAACCAACACCTCCCGAGACTACACAAATCCTCAGCCATATCATCAGAAAAATCCAGCCAAGATAGCTTTATGGGATAAGGGTTGGGTATCCTGATAGAAGTAGCTGAATGTGTCAGACTGACTTCTGAATCTGTCACCAGAAGCTTTAGTTCTCTTGGCGCTTCGTACCTGAACGTCCACCTCTGCATGAGTCTGGGGGCTCCGAGGGACAACCCAGCCCGAGGTGCCAAGATTGAACAAGTAACTGACCCAAGCCTTCGTATGAGGAAGGGTCCCCTCAAAACTCTCATCCTTCTTCTTTGACATTTGTTGACAAGTGCTATGATGACATAACACCTCCTGGTAAACGACAAGGAACCCGGGAAACCGTTACTCTAATTCATCAAACTCCTCATTCGTGGGAGTATACTCTTCATAAACTTCACTCCTCCAGGGCAACTTGGAAACGTCATGCATCTCGTGAAGGGCGAGCCCCATCTCCCCAGCAGGTGTGTAAAAGGTTCCCGTATGACAATTGTACATCTCGAGGAGCACTATGAACAGCTTGGCGTTCACAGGAAGACCATAGCAAGTGCCCCTTATGGCATAATAGAGGCCGAGCTGCTGTAAAATATCTCCATAAGTCGATAGGATCCAGAGCGTCAAGTTGACCCATGGAGGGGAGCGACTCATCCAATTCTGCAGTGACAGTCTACCCATGGGATATGATCCTTTACGGGCAATTTGGTTCAGGAAGGTGTCAGCCTTGGAAAGCCGATTATTGGGCCTTAGATCGTTTATAAAAATACCAGGGGCTAGCCCGACGATGGAACAACTGACCGATTCCTTGGTCGCTACCTCCCCCGCACTCGTCTATTACAATGGATGTTGCCTACGAAGATGGCTTGTCGATCCTGAGTAATAGGGTTCACCATTCGCCTTTCGATAGGCACCATATTAAAACTCGACAAAGAGAAGTGGTATTCCATTTGAGGAAGATGGATCGATAGCTCATTGGAAAGAAAATCCAGTTCTCAAAAAGCTCCAGGGCACGAGGATTTGAGACAACTATAGCATCTCCAAACAAGAAGGAGGGCTTAAGATGAAGGCCCCCTAGCTTCCCGGAATTCATCATACTGAGTAAGTAAAAGAACGACTTGTTCCTGGTCTCCCTTAGCCTGTCTTCACGCTGATTTCGGGTAATCTGGGTCGACACACGATCGACTATTTGGTTAAATCTCACACCCAACGCAGATTGGGCACGTCCTATCAAGAGTTCCCCCGAGGGGGCTAAAGGCAAGTCCACTGCAAAAGATAGAAAAGAAGTAAAAGTTAGAAGTTCATCTGATCCAGCCAAAACAAAGACTTCTATGGTACGAGACGCATGCAATCAGGCTGCATGCTTATGCGGCACGGTCGGGAATACTTAGGTCGCCCGAAACAAAAAGGGTGCTCATGCGACTCAGTCATGAGACACTTATGCGGCCCAGATACAGAGTATTCATACAACTCAGTAATAAGGCACTGAAGCGGCCTGAAGCACTCCTACGGCTCGAGACATGAAATACCCATGCGGCCCAGTCAGGAGACACTTAGGCAACACAACTATGCAGCATTGATGAAGATCAATCCTGAGTTATTTATGCAACAATTATGCGACTCAGCTTATACGGCCCCCTCATACAGAACACATGTGGTTCAACTGAGATAGGGCATGCATCGACCAAAGCTTATTGCACAGAAAGCGATATAGCACGACATAACACGACATAGCCATCGTCTTCCCACTGTCGATCCTTACCTTTGATGGGAGGGTGCACTTCGGAGTGAGTGGAAGAGGAGTCTGCCGCCCTCGATGGAGAAGCAAGGCCCATTCCTTTGGCCACGGTCAACTTGGAAGCTTTGGGAGCCATTGAAGACAGGAAGACGAAGATGAAAGAGAAGGAAGTAGAAAGAGAAAACTTTCTCTTCAAAATCACTCCTATTTAGTTTCCAGAGAGGATGCCGCTTGGATTCCCGAGATCATTAAAGATAATGATGACGCTTGAGGATTTTATCCCTAGTAACCGTTCAGCTTTATCTCGAGAGAAGGAACCAAATCTGAAATCAAATCAAGGGAATTAAATGCAGTGACAGCTGGCAGACTCACTGCGGATCAAAGCGTCCCTGCGACTCAAGATTTGTTCTGCGACCCAGGATCCCCCTGCGGCTCAGTATTTCTCTGCAACTCAAGTTCAAAAATCACTTCCAGCAAACATGAAGACTCCCCACGACTTGGCATATTTTTCATGCTTCTTATTCAAAGTATTCCAAATTTGTAATTTAGAAACTTTGAAGGGGGTCTTGTAGAAACATAAAAAATATGGAGTTCATGTGGATTACAAATTGCCGTATAGATACTTCGGGTCAAATAGGCCCATATGAAGGACAGCCGCATAACTGTTCAAAGTCGCATGCGGCCCATCGACGAACAGCTAGGGAAGGAAAATAAGCGACCAAGGAGGAGCAGTTCGACTGATAAAGCTGACAAGTACTGGCAAAAACATGAAAGTCCTGACACTTTGACAAGAAAGATAAGACGTGAGACGTCGCCCAAAAGCAGGGTTCGTACGCCTCTATGCGGCCAAAAGAGCGTCATCCAAGCCGCATGAACTTCATGCGGCCCAGCTTATGCGGCCCCAGAGTTTCCAAACTCCATGTAACTGTGATCCGAGCCACATGAGTCTCATGCGACCCCACAAGATCAAAGACTGAGAATACCATATGCAACGGGACATGTGGCAATCTGACCTATTCCTTCACCACCCAGATTTGCTGCAACAAAATTCCAACAAACCGACAGATGGCAGCTCGAGAGCGGGTCTTTGCTTGCCAACCAGCCACGTGGCCGCAAGCCGACCGTGCGGCTCAAAATCCATCCTATTATAAATAGCAGGGTGCCACTCCCCTGCAAAGGCTGGCAACCTTCAAAAGAAAAGCAATATCTTCATGAGCTAGAGACTGCATCAGATATTCCACGGAGTAAGACAGAGTTTATAGCACTTTCCCGAGCCTCCACCGTCACCTCCCAGAATAAAAACTAAACAATTGTACTTAGATTATTTCTTAGGCGTTCTTTCTAGGCTCTTCTATATACAAGCGAGTTTGCAATCAATTCCAGTGTTCTGTAATACCTGTTGTTGATTTTCATGGCAAACAGGCGTTGAGGGGGTCCTGAGACACAGTTTTTACCATCGTGCTGCTAGCTGCAGCCTCCTTAGGCCTACAGACATGTCGAGTCTTCTTCGGTTGTATAAACCACTTTAAAGTCTTTGACTTTTCATCAGAGAGGAGATCTTAAAAAACTTGTTGGTCGAAGCGTACGACCAGCATGTCTTGGGAAGATTCCAGCAAGTTGTCATCAGATTTCGTCACCGCCTTCTCGTTGGAAGAGAAGGTAGTCCCCAGCAGAGTCGCCATTTTGTTCGACATAACGAAAGGTTTGTCACGCCCCAGAACCAGAATACTAGAGAGCGGGGGCAGACATAGCCAGCTACGTGTATTGAAATAGAATACATCTCAACTATACGGTCACGGCTGTCTAGATATGAGGGTTTACTACAAGCCAGCAGTCTCTTAAGGTCAAGCCTATTGTCTCAATCTCAAGCAATTAACAGAGTTACAAGATATTAGAGCATCAAATATATATATATAAGGCATCCAAAATATTACATATTGGATGATCATGAAGCTAGTCGTACAAAATGATGGGACTAGCAAGAGTTCAGTCATACATGATCAACCCTAGGATTTGTTAATCATATTTACAGCCCGTAGGCAGACAGTAAGTAAATGTGCATCGAGCTAACAGGTGCTCGTCGGCTAAACGCCTCAAAAGAATAAATTTACATATAAGTGGGTGAAACAAAAAGGAAAACCCACTCTTGGCCCGGGTTCTGTCTAGTTGTCACCATTGGGCTGGAAGCTCGGTAGATCCTCGGGAGCTGCTCCAAAATCTGGCCACACAAAACCAGCTGGGTCAAACCCCAGAAAGAGCAAGTGCCACAAAGGAGGCCACAAATAAGAACAAAAGCCAGCATATCATAACATAAGAATAAAAGAAATACAAGTAGTAAAGTACACAGGGCGATAAACGACTAGGAACGTGGAACCATTCCGGGAGCCAGGTTACAATCCTTAAACCAGACAAGGACCGGGGTTGTAACCCTTCGCCTGAATAGCTCACTGTCTCAACTCATTTATTGTTAAGATAAGTAAAACAAACATGCTCAGGAGATAGCAGGTACTGGAGCTAGACAAGACTTAGACAAGGCTGGACACCATCTATTCGCAATCGACCAAACAAATACTACGGCTTACTACTTTAACTAACTAGGGTTATCACAAACCTAATTACTAACAAGATGCAAGTGAGAATTCCAGTCCCAAGCCCTGCAGACTATCCAGTTATCCTTCCGCGGGTTGAGAGTTATAGGTGGGTACATTGCCCGGGAGACAAATGTACCCTTAGGTGACTTAGAGGGTGCAACACATGACAGTGTGCTGGAAATGTGCTCTACTCGTCGACAAGCTACAAGTCCATTAAAGCGCCCAGATAACGAGATTGCCTGTGACTGGGAATTCTCCATGTTCTAGTTTGATCTAATCATTAGCCTAATCCAATTTAGCGCGAGCCCCTGGCCGTGGTACCCAGGAAGTCACGTCCTAGACATGATGCGAGACAAGACAAGTGGATTATACAAGCAAGCAAGCAGGAACACCCACGGTGTCAAGTTGATTATACGAGTCAAGTTATAAGTTACAAGTCAAGTCAAGTCAGGAGTGCGCCGCCACGGGCCACTATCAAGTTATCAAGATAATTCATGTCCAGGTACTGTCAGGAGTGTGCCACTATGGGTCACTGTCATGTCAGGTTGGTTATGTCAGGAGTGCACCACTACGGGTCACTGTCGTGTTATGCTAGTTCCTTGTCATACCATGCCAAGTGCAATAGTCAATCCAAACGTATTAAGTAAAAATCAAGTTCATGACAAAAGGCGTAAGGATATAAAATGGGCGTAAAATATCTAATAAAATATCAATATACAGGGCTATAGAAGAGCCAAGCTTAAAGAAATAAACAATTCATCATAGACAAGTGGGTTGTGCAAGGGGGATCAGGGGTTGGGCTGCGCAGGGTATGTACTGCGCATGGAAGAGCTGCGCAAGAGTTGCCTTGCGCAAGGGTTACCTTGCACAAGGGTAGACTGCGCAGGGGTGGATTGCGCAAGGGTGGATTGCGCAGAGGTGGATTGCGCAGAGGTGGATTGAGCAAGGCTGGCTTGCGCAGAGGTGGATTGCGCAAGGCTGGCTTGCGTAGAGGTCGGCTTGCGCATGGCTGGCTTGTGCCAGCGCAATCCAGCGCAGCGCAAAGCACTTGCTGAAGTCATGTGCAATCGGCCCTGCGCTAAAGAGCACAGGCCGGGAGTGCGCAACCGGCCATGCGCTAAAGAGCGCAAGGCAGAGGGATGTTCTTCCTGGCCGAGAGCAGGTCCAAGAACACCAAGAACTTCAAATCTTCATAACTTTGCCAAATCAAAACCAAATCTAGATTTTCAAAGTTCTAACTTGAGTAAAATCAAATTCTCTTCCACATGGAAGCATCAAAACATGCAAAAATCGAAGTTTAATAGATCAAAACCAAGGATTTTCGAAAATGGTTAAACCTAGATCTAGAAGAATGAAAGCTCCAAATCACAAAATGTCAAGTTCTAAAGTTGTTCTCCATGGCCTAATCTAGTTAATGGATAAATAAAAAGTGGTGCTTATTTGATGGCAAGGTGCACTTGCCTATGGGTTGGGGAGTTGTGTGGAAGAAGGAAGAAGAAGAAGTTGAAAGAAATTAATGGAGTTATGGAGGAGAGAGAAAAGGTTGGTGGGTTTTAATGAGGGTGGTTGTGATGGAATGGAGGTGGAGAATAGGCTAAGGTGTTCCACTCATGATGAACCAAACCAAATCAAACCAACTCCACAAAATAAAACCAAGCCATGGTCCAAAACCCATTTACGAGAACCCGAATCCGCAAGTCGAGAAAATAAAATACGTGCCAAAATCAAATTACGAGTATAAATACGAAATACAGGAAATGGGGGTGACAACTCTACCCACCTTCAAAGAATTCTATCCTCGGAATTTAATCAAGGGGCTAGAGATTGCCACGACAAGCTATACTAAGCACAGACAAGCTACACTAAGCAGTTCAATCATACAATCATACAATGCAAGCAAGGAAGGGAAAGCGTAAGGCACAAGGAAGACATTATACCTTACGAGTCAAACAGGTAGGGATATCGTGATCGGATATCGTCCTCACGCTTCCACGTTGACTTACCTAGAGAGTGATGACCCCAAGCAACACGGACTAAGTTAATAGTCTTGTTCTTGAACGTCTTTTCTCTTCGGTCCAATATAGACACGGGCCTCTCCTCATACGAAAGGTTGGTACCAACAACCAATTCCGAATGATCTAGGATATAGCTCGGGTCTGGGATGTACCGTCTTAATTGGGATACATGGAATACATCATGTACCTCACTTAGCGACGACGGAAGAGCGAGACGATAGGACACATCGCCTACTCGCTCTAGAATATCGAACGACCCTATATACCTAGGACTAAGCTTTCCCCGTACGCCAAAACGAATGACGCCGCGGGTAGGCGAGATCCTAAGGAATACATGGTCACCGACGGCAAATTCTAAGGGACGCCGATGAGCATCGGCCCAATGGCGCTGGCGATCCTGAGCAACTCGGAGGTGATCTCTGACTTTTCTGACCACTTCAACCGTCTGAGAAATCAGTTCTGGACCGAGCATCTACCTCTCTCCGACATTGTCCCATGCTAACGGGGATCTGCACTTTCTGCCATACAGAGCCTCGAAGGGTGCCATCTGGATACTGGCCTGGAAACTATTGTTGTACGAGAATTCCACCAGGTGCAGGTGATCCTCCCGCGAGCCACCGAAGTCAAGGGTACACGACCGCAACATATCTTCGAGGGTTTGTATAGTGCGCTCCGATTGTCCATCTGTCTGCGGATGATACGCTGAGCTGAACTTGAGACGAGTCCCCAAACTTTGATGAAGACTGCGCCAGAAGTGCGATGTGAATTCGTATCCCTGTCTGATACTATGCTGACTGGCACTCCGTGAAGTCTGACGATCTGCCTGAGATACATCTCTGCTAGCTGTGCCGTCGACTGTCCAACTCTAAATGGAAGAAAGTATGCCACCTTGGTAAGCCTGTCCACAATGACCCAAATAGCATCTCTGCCTACCGGAGATCTGGGTAACCCAGTCACGAAATCCATGGTTATGTGTTCCCATTTCCATTCTGGGATCGGCAAGGGTTGAAGAAGTCCAGCTGGCCTATGATGTTCAGTCTTGACTTGTTGGCAAACCAAACATCGAGAGACATACCGGGCTATCTCTCTCTTCATACCATTCCACCAAAAGTGTTGACGAATATCTCTGTACATCTTCGTACTGCCTGGGTGGATGGAATACTGCGAACTGTGAGCCTCTGCCATAACTTCCTGTCGATATCTCCACTGGGTACACAAAGACGCGTGCCATGTCGAAGTGTACCATCCTCATGAATACATAACTCTGGCCTTCTTCCTGCCTCGTACTCTGCTCTGAGCCGCTGAATCTTGGAATCTGTTAACTGTGCTGTCCGGATCCTCTCAACTATGGTGGACTGAATCTGTAGGCTGGCCATCAAGGCCACATTGGAAGGGAGGACAACTTCTATACCCATCTTCTGAAGATCTGCCAATAGCTCTGGTTGCGCCGTCAGGAAATAAACTCCGGCTCTCTGGCTCAACGCATCTACTACAACGTTGGCCTTCCCTGGATGATACTGCAAATCTACATCGTAGTCCACCAGTAGCTCGAGCCATCTTCTCTGCCGCATATTAAGATCCTTCTGGGTGAAAACATACTTCAGGCTCTTATGATCAGTAAAGATCTCCACTCTATCTCTGTACAAGTAGTACCTCCATAACTTAAGTGCAAACACTACTGCTGCTAGCTCCAAGTCGTGGGTCGGGTAATTCTTCTCATGATCACGGAGTTGACGTGACGCATAAGCAATTACCTTCCCATGCTGCATTAAAACACATCCCAATCCTCTGCTTGAAGCGTCGCAATAAACTGTGAATCCTCTGGTCCCATCTGGAAGGGTGAGAATGGGAGCCGTTATCAAACCTCGCTTCAACTTCTCAAATGATTCCTGATATTCTGCCGTCCAAACGAACGGCACATCCTTGCGGGTCAACTGGGTCATCGGTGCTGAAATCCTTGCAAAATCAGAGACGAACCGCCGGTAGTAGCCGGCCAATCCAAGAAAGCTGCAAACTTCTGCCACTGAGCTGGGTACTGGCCATGCCTCGATAGCCACAATCTTCTGGAGATCCACTTCCACTCCTCCTCTGGTAATAATGTGACCCAAGTAAGAAATGCGATCGAGCCAGAACTCGCATTTACTGAACTTGGCGTACAACTGGTGCTCTCTGAGAATCTGGAGGACAACTCTGAGATGCTGCTCGTGCTCTGCTTCACTCTTGCTGTAGACCAGGATGCCATTAAGGAACACTATCACAAACTGATCCAAGTAAGGCATGAAAATATGGTTCATGAGGTCCATGAACACTGCCGGCGCATTGGTCGCTCCAAAGGGCATAACTAGAAACTCCCAATGCCCGTACCTAGATCTGAACGCCGTCTTCGGGATGTCCTGCTCTCTGACTCTGATCTGGTGGTATCCTGACCGCAAGTCTATCTTTGAGAAAACTGAAGCCCCCTTGAGTTGATCAAACAAGTCATCTATCCTCGGGAGAGGGTATCTGTTCTTGATTGTCACTGAATTCAAGGTACGATAATCAACACATAGCCTGGACGTACCATCCTTCTTTTTCACAAGAAGCATCGGGGCTCCCCAAGACGATCCACTTGCACGAATGAATCCCTTGGTCCTGAGTTCTTCAATCATCTTGTACAAAATCTCCAACTCTGAAGGCGCCATTCTGTAGACTCGCTCTGATACTGGTGCTGTCCCGGGAATCAAGTCGATGGTGAACTCGATCTCCCGCTCTGGTGGCATCCCTGGAAGTTCCTCTGGGAAGATATATGGAAACTCTTCAACTATCCGGGGCAACTGCACTGCTGCTACTGCCATCCGTAATACTGGGGGAGAAGGCTCCACGGCGCCTCTGGAAAATGAAAACTCTGGCTCTCCGGGAATACTAAAGACAACTCTGCCAACATGGCAGTCTATCCTAGCATAATGGTTTCTCAACCAATCCATGCCTAGGACTACATCATAGTCTGCCATAGGGAACTCTATGAGCCTAGCGGAGAACTCTCTACTGCTAACTACGATCCGACACGAGGAAAACACTCGATCTACTCCCACAAGACCATTACCAGTAAGTATATTGAGCCTCACTGATAATGACTCGGGCTCCAATCCTATCCGTGTCGTGAATCGTGCAGACATGAATGAATGCGATGCACCAGAATTAAATAATACAAATGCTGGAAAAGTATTGACGAGAATAGTACCTGCCACTACCTCACCTGGTGCAACTTCTTCTTCCATGGTCATTATCATAGCCTGACCTCTAGCTGTGGGTTCCCTCTGCTGGAAACCCCTTTGTCGGTTCTGTGCTGGAGCCTGGGTGAACTGCTGCTGGTTCTGCTGCTGAAAGGCCTGGGCCTGAGGCAACAATGGCCTCGGGTACTGCTGTTGCTGCTGCTGCTGGACTGGAACTGGGGCTGGTCCTCTCACCGAAGAACTAGAAAGGTTGGATGATGACGGACCTCCCCTATTCGGGCAGGTCCCTATCTGGTGGTCTGCTCCTCCACAAGCCAGGCACAATCCCTGTGCCCTACGACACTCTGCCACTACATGGCCGGCTTCCCGTAATGCGAACATCCTACCGCGGAAGACTACTTCTGCTTCTGCTGCTGCGGATACGTCGGGGTTGAATGCTGAACCGACGTCACTGAGGTCGCCCGCCTCGGAGTTCCAATGGTCAATCCCCTAGCTGCCGGGGCTGGAGCTGATGATTGGTGCATCTGACTGTGGGACCGCTTCCTGTCTCCGGTCCTGTCCACAATTCTCCGGGAGGTATACTCATGCCTCCTTGCTGCCTTCAACACTGCATCGAATGTCTGGTGCTCGAACTGCTCCACAGCCAATAATATCTCTAAGTGCAGTCCTTGCTGGAACCGCTGAGCCCTATCGAACTCGGTCGCCACCAAAGTGGGGGCGAACCTACTCAGCCTGGAAAACTCGGTCGCATAGCTATCGACCGTCCTGCCTCCTTGCTTCAAGTTGGTGAATCTGGTCTGCAGGTCGTACCGTGCCACCGCATCGAAGTACTTCGTCTGGAACCTCTCTCTGAACGTCGCCCAAGTGACTGGTGCTGCTAATCCCATGGCCTGAGCTGCCCACCAATCACGAGCCAAGTGTAACAACTGTAGGCGTACCACCGCTACCTTCTCATTCTCAGGTGTCCTAGCTGCTTCTAGAACCACCTCGGTATCCTGAAGCCAAGCGTCCGCGGCAATCGCATCTTCACTGCCGTCAAAGAAGGGGGGTTCAAGCGCTTGAAACTGTTGGCCGCCTGATTCCCTTGGGGACCTCCTCGGTTTAGTGTATCATGAACTTCCTAGTACAAGGCGTCGCCTCGACGATCTTGGGATGCAAGCAATTCTCTGATAAGCCCTACCAAAGGTCCCTCATCCTGTCTAGCTGGTTGAACGAGCGGAGCTGCCTGAACTGGAGGTTCTGAGCCTCCGGGAAACATAACTCGGGAGGCTACTCCAGAGTGCTGAGCTTGATCTTCCTGGCGCTGGGTGCTTGTCGAGCTTTCTCTGGCTGGTTGACAGGTCCGGGAGTAATGCCGCTGAAGAAGACGACATAGGGAACAATAAGGAAAGGACCAGGACAGATCAATGATACAAGCAATATGATCAGGTCGAGATTCTCAGGGATTTTGAAGATACGAGCAGAGATCAAGGACGAATATTGATTGAGACATCTATTCGGTAAACCCTCACATTTCTTGAATGCCAAGACCTGCATGGGCCACCACTTAAACCATGTCACGCCCCAGAACCAGAATACTGGAGAGCGGGGGCAGACATAGCCAGCTACGTATATTGAAATAGAATACATCTCAACTATACGGTCACGGCTGTCTAGATATGAGGGTTTACTACAAGCCAGCAGTCTCTTAAGGTCAAGCCTATTGTCTCAATCTCAAGCAATTAACAGAGTTACAAGATATTAGAGCATCAAATATATATATATAAGGCGTCCCAAATATTACATATTGGATGATCGTGAAGCTAGTCGTACAAAATGATGGGACTAGCAAGAGTTCAGTCATACATGATCAACCCTAGGATTTGTTAATCATATTTACAGCCCGTAGGTAGACAGTAAGTAAATGTGCATCGAGCTAACAGGTGCTCGTCGGCTAAACGCCTCAAAAGAAAAAATTTACATATAAGTGGGTGAAACAAAAAGGAAAACCCACTCTTGGCCCGGGTTCCGTCTAGTTGTCACCATTGGGCTAGAAGCTCGGTAGATCCTCGGGAGCTGCTCCGAAATCTGGCCACACAAAACCAGCTGGGTCAAACCCCAGAAAGAGCAAGTGCCACAAAGGAGGCCACAAATAAGAACAAAAGCCAGCATATCAGAACATAAGAATAAAAGAAGTACAAGTAGTAAAGTACACAGGGCGATAAACGACTAGGAACGTGGAACCATTCCGGGAGCCAGGTTACAATCCTTAAACCAGACAAGGACCGGGGTTGTAACCCTTCGCCTGAATAGCTCACTGTCTCTACTCATTTATCGTTAAGATAAGTAAAACAAACATGCTCAGGAGATAGCAGGTACTGGAGCTAGACAAGACTTAGACAAGGCTGGATACCATCCATTCGCAATCGGCCAAACAAATACTACGGCTTACTACTTTAACTAACTAGGGTTATCACAAACCTAATTACTAACAAGATGCAAGTGAGAATTCCAGTCCCAAGCCCTGCAGACTATCCAGTTATCCTTCCGCAGGTTGAGAGTTATATGTGGGTACATTGCCCGGAAGACAAATGTACCCTTAGGTGACTTAGAGGGTGCAACACATGACAGTGTGCTGGAAATGTGCTCTACTCGTCGGCAAGCTACAAGTCCATTAAAGCGCCCAGATAACGAGATTGCCTGTGACTGGGAATTCTCCATGTTCTAGTTTGATCTAATCATTAGCCTAATCCAATTTAGCGCGAGCCCCTGGCCGTGGTACCCAGGAAGTCACGTCCTAGACATGATGCGAGACAAGACAAGTGGATTGTACAAGCAAGCAAGCAGGAACACCCACGGTGTCAAGTTGATTATACGAGTCAAGTTATAAGTTACAAGTCAAGTCAAGTCAGGAGTGCGCCGCCACGGGCCACTATCAAGTTATCAAGATAATTCATGTCCAGGTACTGTCAGGAGTGTGCCACTACGGGTCACTGTCATGTCAGGTTGGTCATGTCAGGAGTGCACCACTACGGGTCACTGTCGTGTTATGCTAGTTCCTTGTCATACCATGCCAAGTGCAACAGTCAATCCAAACGTATTAAGTAAAAATCAAGTTCATGACAAAAGACGTAAGGATATAAAATGGGCGTAAAATATCTAATAAAATATCAATATACAGGGCTATAGAAGAGCCAAGCTTAAAGAAATAAACAATTCATCATAGACAAGTGGGTTGTGCAAGGGGGATCAGGGGTTGGGCTGCGCAGGGTATGTACTGCGCATGGAAGAGCTGCGCAAGAGTTGCCTTGCGCAAGGGTTACCTTGCGCAAGGGTAGACTGCGCAGGGGTGGATTGCGCAAGGGTGGATTGCGCAGAGGTGGATTGCGCAAGACTGGCTTGGGCAGAGGTGGATTAAGCAAGGCTGGCTTGCGCAGAGGTGGATTGCACAAGGCTGGCTTGCGCAGAGGTCGGCTTGCGCATGGCTGGCTTGCGCCAGCACAATCCAGCGCAGCGCAAAGCACTGGCTGAAGTCATGCGCAATCGGCCCTGCGCTAAAGAGCACAGGCCGGGAGTGCGCAACCGGCCATGCGCTAAAGAGCGCAAGGCAGAGGGATGTTCTTCCTGGCCGAGAGCAGGTCCAAGAATACCAAGAACTTCAAATCTTCATAACTTTGCCAAATCAAAACCAAATCTAGATTTTCAAAGTTCTAACTTGAGTAAAATCGAATTCTCTTCCACATGGAAGCATCAAAACATGCAAAAATCAAAGTTTAATAGATCAAAACCAAGGATTTTCGAAAATGGTTAAACCTAGATCTAGAAGAATGAAAGCTCCAAATCACAAAATGTCAAGTTCTAAAGTTGTTCTCCATGGCCTAATCTAGTTAATGGATAAATAAAAAGTGGTGCTTATTTGATGGCAAGGTGCACTTGCCTATGGGTTGGGGAGTTGTGTGGAAGAAGGAAGAAGAAGAAGTTGAAAGAAATTAATGGAGTTATGGAGGAGAGAGAAAAGGTTGGTGGGTTTTAATGAGGGTGGTTGTGATAGAATGGAGGTGGAGAATAGGCTAAGGTGTTCCACTCATGATGAACCAAACCAAATCAAACCAACTCCACAAAATAAAACCAAGCCATGGTCCAAAACCCATTTACGAGAACCCGAATCCGCAAGTCAAGAAAATAAAATACGTGCCAAAATCAAATTACGAGTATAAATACGAAATACAGGAAATGGGGGTGACAAGGTTGAACGAACTTTTTGCTTTATTGAACGTATAAGGTATCTTTTATAAAGAAAGAATTCCTAAACAAGATATTCTAAGTACAGGAAGAAGAGGTTTTTGGGAAAGTGTGACGGTGAAGATCGACCACTGCAGCGGCTCCTTTACTCCATTGATGATCTAACGACGAATCAACCTTGCTCTGGCTCTCTGGCGCCTTTGATGGAACTCTAGCGCCACCGATCAAGAGGTTGTCTGGAGGAGAAGATCCCTAGGAGGTGGTTGTTCTTCTGTTGGTTGGTTGGTGGATTGTTTCTTCTTAGATGAAGGTTGTCCCTCTTTAGTTGAAGGAGAACTCCTTCTATTTATAGAGAACGGAGCACATATGCGATGTACATTAGGTTCCTGAGATATAAAAGAATCTGCGTCATTGTACGGTACAGGCTTCTGAGGCGCTGACACGTGGCAGACATCGAGATTCTCTTCAATCGAGATCTCTTGTGGTTATCAACATAACCGAAGGAGGTGACATATGGCGCGTGCCGATTTGCTTGCTCAGATACAACCGAATAAATCTTGGGATTTTATCCTAGATTTGGAGTCTAATTGATCCTCGTCTAAGATTTAAATCAATCTGATATGATATCAATCATAATTTAATCCCAATCTTTTCAGCAAGAGGTGGTTTAAACAAACCAATTGGGGTGGACCCATGCTTTCTGTGCCTCTGGTGAGGACTAAGTACTGTTGTGCTTCTTGAGCGACGAGTAGACTGTGCTTCTGGAGACGACAGAGCCTCTGTGCTTTCAGGCGACGAGTGGACTCGGCTTCGAATGACGATGAGACTTCTGTGCCTTTAGAGCAACAATGAAGCTGTGTTTCAGAGTAACAGAGTCACTGTGCTATAGGCAACGAGTAGGCTTGTGCTTCAAGTAGGCGAGGTTACTGTGCTTTTGGAGCGACAGGCTAACTTGCATTGGTTGCAGTGGTAGTTCCCAAGTCTCTTGTAGAGAAGTGATTTAAGCTTCTGGATCGGAGTAGATGACTACGTCGTGGGAATGGAGATGGTGTGAACATATCACCATCCTGCGCCTCATGTGTATAAATGTAAGTAGATGTGCCTCTGAACTTTGAAGGCTTTGGAGGAATGGGTATAACACCCTTGTGTGTCTAGGGTTAGCGCAGGCAGGTAGCTGCACCTCTGGAGTAAAGATACTAGTTTCTGAAGTAAAGGAAAGGGCGGGGCCTACCACCATCTTGCTTCTGAGGTTGGCCCAGGCGAGTAGCTGCGCCTCTGGCTTGAAGGCTTTGGCTTCTGAAGTAAAGAGTGATAAATACCCACTTTTTAAGTACTTTCCTCTTAATTACCACCGTAATATGGGGAATTCCAAGGGTCTAAGACTGATATTCATCATGCTGAGTCTTAGTTTCATCCCATTAATGCGAGAATTCTGACCGTCGGCCATGTGGGGTGCACTCTGGGCCATTCTCGGTCCTATAAAAGGGGAAGTTCTACTCTAAAGAGTCACTTTCTTCTTCTTGGCATCCTTCACTAACATGCGAGATCCAAACTTAACTTCGAGCGACGATTGGCTTTGTATAAGTTGGCTGTTGGTTGAGGCTTTTTTCGTTCATCGGAGCCATGTTCTTACAGAAGAACTCTGTGTAGATGGAGCCATTGCCACCCTTAAGAAGTATGTAAATATCTTCCTTAGGGAGTTCAACTCTGGGCGACGTCTGGGGGATCTTCGAGGTCATGACGACCTAGGTCATGGGTGGATAGCCAACCCGAAGAGCCACAGGTTGTGCTATGTCCTTCCCATTCAGGGCTTCGCGACTTGCTGCGCTCTTTGAAGGCTCGGGCCAATGACTGCTTCAGAAAGCTGCTTGCTTTGACCGAGTGGATGATATGCTTCTCGGAGGCTTCGCCCATAAAAAGGTCAGAATACGCCTCGATGGAGGTCAAACTTCTGGCATGAAGAAGAAGGGCTGCTTTTTGACGAAGATCGAATCTCTTGTAGACCCTTCTAGGCTCTGTCGAATCTGTACTAGATCCTTTGTAGGCGAACATAATTAGTCCTTTTTGTGTAGTCTCGATGTATCTGTACTAGACTTTGGAAGACGTGACACATAAGTGACTTTTTTTCATATCTTCTATTTTGTCTTTTTAGCACTTGGGCTGAGCCTCTGTATCATCTGCTCTGTGGGCGAAGGGATGTCATCAGCTGAGATTTTTGATGCTTCTACAGATACTTACTCCAAATGGATTCAAACTTGACCCAAAGCATACTCACATGTTGTAAATTATTAGAATGACCTAAATAACCAATTTATAAACCCTAAAATTACTATTCTCGGACTTTCCCCTAATTCGAATCAAATGTAAAGGGGAAATCCCTTAAATAGGAAGAGGAGAGTCTAAAATCCTCTCTAATGGCAACCCTAGTGCATGAGGGTCCCTAATGAATGTATCTACACTAATTTGATGGAAATTAAAGGGTTTAGAATGCATATACCTATTGGGAGATGGATTCCCAATGCAAATGTCCTAAGATCTAGTAGTCCCTCAAGCTCCAAGTGCTCTAATCCCTCCAAGCTTGCTTCTAGTGCCTTCTGCTCTCCAAGGGGAAGAGAATTAGACCAATTTGGAGACAATTTAGGTATAGAAGGAATTTGGGGAAGAACTTCTATGTTAGGGCTAGAAATAAAATAGGAGGAAGAAGAAGAAGTTGTTCTTCTTATAGGAAATGGGATAGGGTTGGCCGGCCATAGGATTAGGGTTTTGGGTTAGGGTTTGGTTAGGGGGAAAGTCCAAGAAGACCTCTCTAACTTGTCATGACAAGTTCTAAACCAAATGGCCTTCTTTTAATTAGATTTTTAGCCTAATTCCAAATGTATAGACAATCTAACTAGTGACAAATCTTAAACTTAATAAAATAGTTTAATGATTGTCTAATCTCACTAATTGGGTCCACTTGGGTCACTAACAACTATTCTAACTAATGGCTAACTACTAATCATGATCAAAAATATAGCATGTGCATTATATTAAATATTATAAATAATAAATCCCAAAAATATAATTATTAGTTTTGAAAAATAATTTTATGACTCAAAATATAATTTGAATTCACAATAATAACAAGAAATAGGAAAAAGTAAAAAAATACCCCCTTCCGAAAAGTGGTAGTTACGGGAGTCGAGACATCTTTCTTCTGGACTAAATGTGGAGTCTTCAAGGATTAAATCAAAGCCTTTGGCACACGGACAAGGCTTCAAAATGACTAGCGTCGCCTTAAGTTAAGTGGCACGTCCTTCTTGGTTCAGGGCACCTGTGGAGAGCGAGGATCAGTATGTTCACGTGTATTGGTAGGTGGCTAATTATATTTCATGCTCTTATTTGGTTTAAAAAGTTATATGAAACATGTATGTACATTGAGTGATCTTTCTAGCCATCCTAATATATTTCATAGAAGCAGTGGCATATATAAGCAACGTAAACTACGATAGAACTTACCCATAGTAGAGTGTGTCATGTAATATGAGACTTACCATATTCTTTCATGTCAATTGTTATCATGTACTAGCATAGTGTGTGTGATTATATATATAAAGGTTACTGAAACCACATGCCATTCTGGACTATAGCTTTATTAGACGAAACTCTTTCAACGCGAGTAGCGAGCCCTACTGAAAGCTCTCGAATAACCCGAGCTAGTACCCAGCATAGCTATCATGTTTCCTCCAAGGCCGAATTGGTCACGTGGCCCCAGGGTACCGTTCGAGAAAACTTTACCTTGTGCACAAGTTGGCCATGACCGTGCTAGACTAAATTAGTTACTCAAGCATGGTCTATATTATGAGAACTTAACCATTTTTATTGTGTCCCGCCTTGTCGTGGCATCGTTTAATTAGTGAGTCTATCTTTTGATTGGTGAAGTTCTATTTCATGAATCATATAGAAAGCATGTAGAAGTTTATGGAACAACAATTCTATAGCAAGTGCACGTAAGAAATCGTACAACAGTTCACGAAAGTAGGAATCTGTGACCTTATATTTTCGGCTAACATTCTTGTCAATTAATTTGTAGAACAAGAGGGTCAAGGAAAAGAAGGGTCAACCACTCATCTTGATTTTGCTTGAGGCGGAAGACTGGTTGGTTGCGCTTAGACGGCCTACGCGATCACTTGAAATCACATAAGCAACTGATTAGAACACTATCTCATTCAACGAGTTCGATATGAAATACAAAGTTCAAAGAACGCAAGCCATAAAAACCATCAAAAATATTCACAAAAACACATTCAGAAAACCAAAGCCAAAGAAGAAAGTGTTGCATAAAAAGCATAGCAATATGAGGTCTCTTTCGACTCAGCCGCAGAGTCCATCCTCGAGGCGTAACCTGCTGAATATGGGACTTGATTCCGAAGAAGTCATTCCATAATGAGGAAAAGATCTTAATTCAATTGGTCTCGTTCAATCGATCCCGATCAATCGGTCCCGACTATAGCGATAGCGACAGTGTTCCTTTATTCGTGCACCCCGTGGACGAGAAACGGGATACGATGTAGGGACGGGGCACTACACTATAACCAACGAAAATAGTTTTGTCCTTGAAACTTAAGAAAAGAACCTACTGCTACAAAAATAGTGAAGGAATCTTTTCCTTCATCTCAGATTCGAGTTCCCAGGTCGACTCTTCGACCGAATGGTTTTTACAGAGAACGCAAACGAGAGGGATCGCACGATTTTAAAGTATCTTGTCCTTGATCTCCAAGACTTGGACCGGTTCTTCCATATATGATAAGTCTGCCTTCAGCTCTAGCTAACTAAAATCTATTATGTGGTTCGGATCGTACACATACTTTCGTAGTTGTGTGACATGGAAGATATTATGCACATCTGACAAAGCGGGTGGCAAGGCAATTTAGTGAGCTAATGGACAACTCGCTTCAATATTTGGAAAAGAACCACAAATCTTGGACTAAGCTTGCCTTTGACTCTAAACCTGGTGACTCCTTGCATATGTATCACCTTTAGAAACACATAATCGCCCTTTAGGAACTCAAGTGGCCGTCGGTGGGTGTCTGCGTAGCTCTTCTGTCGACTCTGAGCCATCATCAATCTCTCTCTTATTAGTTTGACCTTCGCCACAGTTTGCTCCACCAGCTCTGGACCAAGAATCTGTCGCTTCTCGACTTCATCCCAGTACATGGGTGATCTGCACTTCCGCCCGTACAATGCTTCATATGGTGCCATTTGGATGCTGGACTGATGGCTAATATTTTATGCAAATTCGGCCAACGGTAGGTGAACATCCCAGCTTGACTTCAAGTCTATCATATAGAACCATAATATGTCTTCAAGAATCTGATTCACTCGTTCTGTTTGGCCGTCGGTTTGAGGATGATAAGCAGTGCTAATCTTTAACTTTGTCTCCATGGCCGACTGAAGGCTTTCCCAGAAGCGTGACAAGAACCACCCATCTCGATCAGAGATGATGGATACTGGAACACCGTGCAGCCAAACTATCTCATCAAGGTAAATCTGAGCTAGTCAATCGATGCTCCAAGTAACTTTGATGGAGATGAAGTAGCTGACTTGGTTAGTCGATCGACGATGACCCAGACGACATCGTTTCCCAACAGCATCTTCGGCAGGCTAACAATAAAGTCCATGGTTATGTGCTCCTATTTCCACTTTGGTATGGCGAGGTTTTGCATCTCTTCAGTCGACCTCTGGTGTTCTATTTTAACTTGCTGACAGGTCATATACTGCGACATGAAGAGTGCCACGTTCTTCTTCATGTCGTGCCATAAAAAATTATGTAGAGGTCTCTATACATCTTCGTGCTACCGGGATACAAGGAATATTTTACGTAGTGAGCCTCCGATAATATTTCTTTTCTTAGTTCTAAGTCCTCCGGGACGCATAGCCGACCCTTTACCCGTAACACTACGGCCTCTTAGTTCTAAGTCCCACGAATCGAACTCGGAGTTCAATGCCCATTCCTTCTAAGTCCCGCAGTAGACTTTTGTTGATGAATAGCGAGGTTATGTATTTTCTGCTCAATGCATTGGCCACCACATTTCCTTTGCTAGGCATGTAGTCAATAGCCAAGTCATAGTCTTTGATCACTTCTAGCCAGTGCCTCTGTCGCAAGTTCAACTCCTTTTGGGTAAAGTGATACTTGAGGCTCTTGTGATCCGTATAAATATTGCACACAATGTCATAAAGATAGTAATGCCACAGTTTTAACATAAATACAATCGCCGCTAATTTCAAGTCACGGGTAGGGTAGTTCTTCTTGTGCGGCTTTAGCTGTCGGAAAGCAAAAGATATCATCTTATTCCGCTACATGCGCACACACCCCAAGCCCTGGCCGGAAGCATCACTAAAGATCTGAAACCTCTTAGTCCCTTCTGGAAGTGCGAGTATCGGGGCCGAGATGAGCCGCTGCTTTAACTTCTGGAAAGAAGATTCACAGTCGTCTGACCATTCAAACGTTACTCCTTTTTAGTGAGGCGAGTCAACGGCGATGTGACCTTCACGAAGTCTTTCATGAAACATCTGTAGTATCCTGCTAAGTCGAGGAAGCTTCGAATATCACTGACTGACGTGGGCCATTTCCAACAACAACGGGTTCAACTTTCTTTGGATCAATTGATATGCCTTCGATGGAGATGATGTGGCCAAGAAATAATACATTGTCTAGTCAGAATTCACGTTTGCTCTGCTTCGTATACAATTGGTTGTCACAAAGGGTCGGAAGCATGGTCTAGAAATGCTGTGTGTGTTACACTTTGTCCTTCGAATAGACGAGAATATCGTCTACAAAGACTACTATAAATTTATCGAGGAACGAATGAAACACCCGATTCATAAGATCTATGAAGGCGGCAGGGGCATTCGTTAGGCCAAACGGCATCACCAAGAACTCCTAGTGGCCATAACGAGTACGAAAGGTTGACTTTGGCATGTCGTCCGACTTGACTTTGAGTTGATAGTAACCTTATCGAAGATCAATCTTCAAAAATACCGAGGCGCCTTGTAGTTGATCCAAGAGGTCATCGATGCGAGGCAGGGGTATTTATTCCGGATGGTGGCCTTGTTGAGCTCACGCTAGTCTATACAGAGACGCATCTACCCATATTTTTTCTTTACAAACAACACATGGGCTCCCTATGGCGATACACTAGGCCGTATGAATCCTTTGTCGAGTAGCTCTTGCAACTGCACTTTGAGTTCCTTCAGTTCTGTAGGGGCCATTCTGTACGAAGTTTTAAAAATCGGGTAGGTATTGTAGAATGTGTCGATGGTGAACTCAATCTCTCGATCGGGTGGCATGCTAAGTAGTTTTTTTGAGAACACGTCAAAGAATTATGCCATAATATCAGTCTGATTTACGTTTTCACCATCATGCCGCATGCTGCGTACGTAAGCTAAGTAGCCTTCACAATCGGAATGCAACATCCTTCGAGCAGATATCGCAGAGATCACCAGTAGGTCGTCGATGCTTTACCACACGAGTAGAAAAATTTGGTCTCTTTTGACAGGCAGAAGGTGACCGTCTTTCCAGTACAATCGATGGTGGCTTTGCAAGCGCCGAACAAATCCATCCTCAGTATGATGTCAAAGTCCTTGATATCTAGAACTATTGTATCTAAATATATTTTTCTACCTCTAATACAAATGAATCTGTCTCTGCAGCCTGTGTGTAAGTTGTTGCGTGCCCGACAGTTTGCTAACACTAAGGTTAAGACCTAGAGGTGTCACAAGAAATTTGTGTTCGACGGTAAAATATATCGATATAAAGCTATGTGTGGCACTTGAATCAAACAGTACACGAGTAGATTTGTTATCAAAGAGCAGTATACCTATCACAACTGTGTCAAATGTGAATGATTTATCCTGAGTCATGGCATAAAAGTGGCCCTGGGCATTGGGGCGATGGTCTTGGCCATTCTGCGGTACAGGTTACGGAGGTCTGGGCGCCTGGCCACAATTCTCTGGATGGTGTTGTTGATGTTGTTGTAGTAGGGTAATAGGATTCTGTCTTCGGGCCATGCAGTCTCGAAGTTGGTGACTCCTTTTTCCATAAAAGAAACATCCTCCATCGAAGACATAGCAGTTGGTGGCATGGTGTTCGAGGTGGTTGCACTTTGTGCAACGAGGTAATAGGTTTTGCCTTTTGTAGCAGCCATTATTTGGACGCTTTGAAGCATTGTTGTTGCCTCCCGCATAGCTAGGACATTTGTGATTTGAATGGTGCACAACGTCGGCAGCGACGGAAGGATACTAGCTCTTAAGGTGAAGAGCGTGATTCAAAGCATCGCCCGTAGTCTTGTATTCCGGCACCGCCACATAGGCAGAGATAGAGGGCCATAGACCTACTTCGAATTGTCGCATGCGACACTACTCTGTATGCAGAAATGCACCAGCAAATTTGGATAATTTGTTGAACTTTGTCGCATATTGTTGCATCGTTCTATTCTCTTGTCTCAACTACATGAATTCATTTTTCTTCTCTTGGCGAACAGCTGAAGGAAGGTACTCGACTTCGAAAGCTTTACAGAACATGGCCCAAGAGATCGGTGCTGAGTTGTTATCATGTCGGATCACTCGTTTGTGCACGCCCCACCAGTCGTGCGCGTTCAAACGGAGTTGAAGTTATACGCAGGCGACTTGCTTGGATTCTTCAATGCCGAGGTGCTCGAAGTGGTCTTTGTAAGACCTCTAAATTTTTTACCTATTTTATATATATATATATATATATATATATATATATATATATATATATATATATATTTTTTTTTCTACATTTTACTGAGTTATATATTGGTTATTATATAATTTGCCACTTTGAATTATGATTATAAAATATACTCTTTCGTAGCTTTGATTTTTGGAGCACAAGAAATGTCAAACTCTAGAAACTTCCTTCATGAGTTTTGACCTAGACAAGTTTATCTTCGATTTGGTATATCATGTCCCACTAAAATATGTCTTCTTCTATTCTATTTGCTTCGCACAAATTTGGGTTCTATTTAGGCCACATGCCTAGGGGGTCCCACTCAATCGAGGCCCTATGTGCTATTTAAATTCAAATGGCACATAAGACCCCTTATGTGACTTTTTTAAGCCTAATTCTAAATCGGATAATTTTTCTTAAGCTTAAACTTGTCTAACAAGTTGTAGATAACTTGTTAGGGTCATACCCACATAGATAGGTCACCCTAGAGTTTTTAATTTCAGATTTAATGGAGACTTAATTGGGTTAAACCTAAGTAGAGAAACTCTGCCAATCTAGATTTCTAAATTAGGAAACTCTAGATGCATGCACCCAACCTTTGAGTTATTGGAGTTTAAAACCGACCCAAACCCACTCAAACCTGCATCTATATAGACCTTACTGACCCTCTTACCTACTCCTATATATATAACCCACAAATAGTCGGCCAACCCCCTCCACAAACCCTACCTCATTGTCGAAACTGTTGCTGCTGCCATCTATTCTTCTTGCTGTTGTTCGCACGATTGTCGACCACCTCCAACCCAACCACCTTAGCCCCGACGTGGCCAAGACCCCCCTCTACCTATCCAAGGTGCCACATAGGCCTTGCATAGCCCTACAAGGTCGGAACAACACCCTACAAGCCAAATCAGAACCGGCCAAAATATTATAGCATGTATGCCATCTTGCGATAGTATTTTCTCAACTTCTAGACATCAAAATTTCGTAAAACCAAAAATTATAGGTTTCTATATGTGTCTACTACGTTCCTATAAAATTTCATATTGAAGTTCTTTCTAGATTGGTCGGGACACACGTTTTACCAAAGGGTGTCTAGAATTGACATTGTTTCGAATACGAAGGTTTTGATCTAGTTAGAATAAATTTTACCATGGATATCATATATGAAAATGACTGCAATTCGATTATCTACAATCCTCTTCAATTACCTTTTTATATTTTTTTTCTGTTTTAAAGCTTGAATCATCACACCATTGAAGAATAAATTATGCCGTAAAATGAACTATAGAAATTACCGTCTTGTGAGTCCCAAAACATTTTATGTGCATCCAAATGCTCAATATTATTGATCCCCAACATGATCATGCATATTTGGTAATTTAAATAATTGTTTACTATTTATTTTAGAGTATTAAAGTTATTTTATTTATTGTTAAATAAGTTTTAATAACATTGATTCACCAATATTGATATTAGGATTGGTCATGAAATAGTTTCTAAATAGTTTTTATGCCATAATAATTATATAATTTATATTTTTAGATATTAAAGATTTATTTCAGAATTAATACTAAATATTTTGTGAGATTTTGTTAGTCCTAGAAGGGACATTATGACTAGTTAGTTAATTATGACTAGTATATAGATTAGTTAACCCTATGAATTATAAATATAAGTATATATGGTATATGGTAGTAATAATGAGGTATGGTTATTAATGTTAGTTATTATTATTATTATTTATAGGAGTTCGTGATACCGTGACTACGGAGGTTGAAGCCGGACCGGTACTTTATTCCTTCGCGGTGATTCCAGGCAAGATACAGTACCACTGTGATCTTATTTTATTTCCTGCTATACATGAACGTATTGTTGTGTGTAGGGTTAGATGTGTTAGGAGAGCGTCCAAGTGTGACTTGGGTGCAATCGATGATACCATCGATGACTGATAGTGGGTGTGTGTGAGACCTAGCGTGCTAGTAGACTTCCTCGTGTTGAAGTTGTTTTTCAATCACTTCTATGACTTGGACACAACTCATGACACGACACTTGGAGTGAGAGTTACATTGGTATTGGCACGCATCCTGTACTTGGCCGGTACAAGGGGTTCGTGTGACGGATCATACATGACTAGTTGTGTTTGTTAGAGGACTTGCATGTGAGATACGAGTCGTAAGAGTCATGGACATGATCTTGTACTACTCCTGGGCGGGGAAGACTATGAGTAGGCATACGGGATTACCATATCCTCATCAGCCTAAATGTTGCCCTATAGGCTACACTAATGGATATTCTATTATCATCTATGGACTAGTCTCTGAATTGGACAGGAGTATGCTAGTATATTCGTGATATTAGTTGACGCTAATATCACTCCTGACTTACCTGTACGATTCCTAAGTAGTCTTCAAGTGCATTACACTTAGATGAATAGTTTACATTGTCAGTTTATTCATATTCATGTATATTACTAATATTGTTCATATTTTGGCTAGTTGTTGTATCTTGTTATGTTTTCTAAGGACCTGGTTATTTCCCAGATCCAGACGAGTACCTTTATCCTACAATTTACGGACCAGGCATCGAGCCAGGATATCTTGTAAAGGACCTGGAGATTGAGCCCGAGGAGTTTTTGTCACGCCCAATCCTAAAATACGCGGGACCGAGCCATGTGGCATTGGCCAGCTACGTATTCAACCAGACTCTAGTCCGACTAGAATACGTATAAGCTATTCGAAAAGGTATAACTATCACTACATCAACTCTATATCTCAATCCAAGTAATAGAAACATAAGAAAGGAAAATATGAATACTAGTCTGCAGCCCAATAATCATACTTGCCCGAATAGACTCGGAAAGATAATATGAGTCTATAAATAATAGACTACTAAGTAGATACAAATAACAGTAAATGATATATATAACTCTGAAACATTGAATACCTATAATGAAATGAATACTATCAACAGTTCAGCAAGGCGCTCAACAAAACCTACTCAGCCAACCTGGAAGAAAACTAGGTCCTCAGCGGGACGTACCAAGATACATAATATACATGCCGCTATGGACTACAGTAAATAATATGTGAGGGTAGTAACATTTGGTCCAGATACTAGACACGTGACCAAGGTAGTAAATAGGTGATCAAGTGGCACTAACACTAGACAAACCATCTAGTCTGTGTGATATGCAATTGAGGACAACTTTCGATGCGAGGGCTTTCCAAATATAAAATCTATAGCTCCGAAGACTCCCGGGATGCAGGATCGTACCTCCAGTATAGAGACTCCTGATAAATATAGTCGTAGCTCTGGTATAGAGACTTCTGATAAATATAGTTGTAGCTCCGGTGTAGAGACTCCCGATAAATAAGAGAGGCACGTAACTCTGGATACAAAATCTCTCGAATAAGGATGTATGGTACATAGTAATATATGCATAGTAGCCCTCTTGCCTAGTAACTATCCTCCCCACCCAATGTATCTAGAGCGAGTCGACTCTATGATACGTACAATCCCAGTGCGGGGCCTAATATGTCAGATTGAAAGCATCTAGCATGAACTATGCTGTCGTACGTCCTATCCGCACTGATGATTAATCGAATGCGGTGCTATGTGTCATGTATCTCTGTATCTCTGTATCACATAACCATGTCCAAGCATATGTCAGGGTCCAGCAAGATACTAGTGTATCTGCTCTGCAGTACATGGGTAGTCTCTAATGGACTAGGCTAACTGTAATGACCAACGTATCTCGTTGGTTGCACCTAGAGTTATACGCGGACGCGCAATTATAAGACATCAATAAAGTAGCAAGACATGAAATGTAACAAAAGAAATGACATAGTGGCAAGGTATACTTCCTGTAACCGGAAGCTGAGCATGAAAGTTTGGCACGGGAATCGAGTCCAAGAAATTCAAAGAGCCTATAGAATAATTTAGGAATTAAGTAATTACCACTACTAGGGTTACTTATAACAATACTCAAAGTTTTATTAAGGGGAGGAAATATTTCTATGACTACTCCATGTTATAGGCTAGGGCCATTAAGGATGGCTAATATTGGGTTTGATGGCCACAAAGGAATATATCTAAGTTATACCAAATTATCTCAAGTTGATTCAATACAAGAGATTTATATAAAAAAGCAAAACCCAAAACCTTCACAAAACAACCAATGCTAGGATTTGAACCTTGCACCTCACCTCTATAATCCAAGCACACAACCAATAGGCTACAAACTCCCTAATGTAGGGATATGGGCAACACTCATAGACGAGCCTTCACAAAACAACCAACGCTAGGATTTGAACCTTGCACCTCACCTCTATAATCCAAGCACACAACCAATGGGCTAAAAATTCCCTAATGTAGTGATATGGGCAACACTCATAGACTAGCCTTTTGTTGTCCATTTGCTTAAGGAGATCACACAAAAGAAACAAACCCTCACATATTATCACACACAGCCCAGGCCTAGGCTTGAACCAATGGGCTACAAACTCCCTAATGTAGGGATATGGGCAACACTCATGGACTAGCCTTATGTTGTCCATTTGCGGATCACACAAAAGAAATAAACCCTCACATATTATCACACACAGCCCAAGCCTAGGCTTGAACCTAGGACCTCCACTCACAATCGCCCTTATGCAACCAACTGAGCTAAGGTTCAATTGGTATTGGAATATAGCTCTAGTTAATTATGAAATGAACCCACATTCATCTCCAAGAACATACACACACAAAAGGAAAGAAAATAAAACTTCAGACTCCTCCCAACATGGGGTTCGAACACAGCCCTCTCCACCTATCACCCCACACTCTACCAAATGAGCTAAGACAGATCAATGTTAGGGTGACACTCTCACTTCTACACATCAAGAAACCGCCTTCTCTTTTCCCTAATAAATCTGCTGCTTGTGGTTCACGTTTGCAACCCAAGCCATAATACGAAATTTGTATGGACTCTCCCTTCAAAATAAAATCAATTGGTTGATTCAAAGAACAAATCAGGTATTTTTATTTCAAGTTATTAGATATATTTTGGTATAGACTAAAGTTTGTCAATTATCAAAATGGGAGAGATTGTTGGCCCATTACCAAATGGTCACACCCGATTTTGATAAATCAACAAATGAATTAAGTCAATACACAAAATATAAAAACTACTGCTAACATTTCAGGTCAAGTAAATTCAATATTAGAGAGTGTACTACAACATCAGCATGCATGAAAATTATCATCCCGGAGTACTTATGCATTGGAATCAGTCTGAGTCATTTTACAGTTTATTATGTATTTTATCCTTTATTGAGTCTAGGATACAAATTGTAAAATCGACTGAGTATTACTGGCTTAGGTTATTCACAGTCCACTCTTCTATAAAGCCTACCCATTCATTCAAAGTCTACTTACCAAAAGTTCTATCTATACTATGCAACAGAATTTGACAAAATATTCTTTTAAATACTAGATGAACTTAGACAGAACTCAGGCCGAGTTCTATCCAAGTTTGATCGTTTCAAATTCAAATATTTGTTACCTCCAAATCTGTATGCAATGTTCATTTGCGAAATCTTTGCATCCGAACTCCACCCGAACTCTGTCCGAGTTCGGTTCCCAAAAACACCTATAAATAGAAGAAAATTTTTTATTTTCAAATTACTTATCATTTCTTCTCTCTATCTATTCCTAAAGTATTTTTTAGTGTTCTAAAAGCTTTCATAATCTACCTATACATCTCTTAGCCAAAAGCCAGTAATATCGATTCGATTTAGAGTTCTTTGGTTCTCAGAGTTGTAAAGAGGTCGTTTAAGTTCAAAAATCATCTCTATTTTAGGCGCTGATCGTGCGCTCATCAACAAGCTCGGTGTTGTGAAGTTGGTCGTGCACTTGTCACCAAGTACGGTGTTGTAAAGAGACTGCAAGCTCTCAATTAGCTTGTGAATAGTAGATTAACAACAGACAAGAGTACATGCGACTGGTTTAGTCCTCTAAGAGGAAAACTAGAATATATTGCGGTATTCATTGAGTTTGATTCTCTGATCTCTTGCTATATTTATTTATTATCTCTTTATTCACTGCCATAGTTATCTGCCTTTAATTTTTAAGTGGTGATTTATTTCGCTGTACTCGCACTCACTCTATTCACCCCCCTCTAGAGGTGCTCAACGGTCCTGCAATTGGTATCAGAGCGGGTTATATTCTAATATAACAACCTCAGAGAGTATATATGACAGCCGTGAAATCAATATTCAACGGTAAAGGGCTATCCACAAATAGACCCCCACTATTTGATGGAACAAACTATACATACTGGAAAACACGTATGATATTCTTCTTAAAGTCTCTTGACTTTGATCTTTGGTCTATATTTATTGATGGTTATAAGAAACCGGCACCTACAGTAGTTGATGGCGTACTTATAGACAAGCCTCATGATAAATATACAGAGGCAGAAAAAACAAAGGCTAGTCTAGATGCACGTGTCATCAAAGCACTGTTCTGTGTAATTAACAAGACGGAGTTCAATCGAGTTTCAACCTGTAAGGCGTCTCATGAGATTTGGAAACTTCTTGAGGTAACTCATAAAGGTACTTCCTAAATGAAGGAATCCAAAATCAGTAGACTAACACAGGAATATGAATCTTTCAAAATGAAACCGGGGAGTCAATTACACAAATGTTCACTCGTTTCCTTGATATTACTAATCCTTTGCAATCTCTTGGTAAGGATTACAGTAATCACGAGAAGATCAGAAAAGTGCTATGGGCTCTAACCAAGAACTAGAACCCAAAGGCAACGACAATCATTGAAGGAAACGATCTCACCACCATGACTCTGGAAACACTTATGGGCAAGCTGATGACCCATGAGCTGGACCTACAAGAGTTTGAAGAAGCAATCCCAAAAGAAAAATCTATCGCCTTCAAAGCTCAAGCCAGAAGGTCAATATGCAAAGATTCTGATGAAGAATCATCCAGTGGTGATGAACAAGCCCAGCTAGTGAAGAATTTTAGAAAATTCTTAAAGTTTGAGAAATCAAACAGAAGGAAGAAAGATGTCCATGAAAGCAATAAAGAAGAAACAATCGGCTTTGGATGCAAGAAGTCATGGCATATGAAGAAGGATTGCCCAACTCTAAAGAAAAGCAGTCCATATGATAGATCAAGATCAAGCTGAAGTACAACAACTGGTCAAAAGTATGGAAATACAAGTATCTGGCATAAAAGTGATGCTAGTGAATCAGAGGAAGAAGATAGACCCTGCAGCACTGGAAAGGTCTGTCTTATGGCTTTCGATAAGGTATCCTCAAATCCTCTATATGATGACTTTACTTTCGATGAGCTAGAAAATGCCTTCAGCGAATTACTTGAAGAATACAGAAATGTGCTTGACAAGTATAAGCAATCTCGAAAAGAGGTCAAGGCATGCACAACCGAAGTAGCTAGATTGTCAAATCTTGTTTAAGATATTAGAGAGACATCTACGACCGGTAACACGGATGAGATAGCCAAGCTTAAAGTAGACTATCATGAGGCTATCCTCAAAATTGAAAAGAAAGAAAGAGACTATGTCAAGATACAAGAGTTATATGACATAGAGAAGAAGAGGCACTTAGTCACAGAGCAAAGACTCATTGATATGACCGCTAAATATGAAGAGTCTTGTGCGGTTTCTAAAAAGTTAGAGATCAAGTTAGGCAAACAGGCTATACTTGTGACACAGCCTAAAGTTAGTCGTAATGCTAAGCATAGACCTAAGATGACTAAACCACAGAAAGCACGTAAGAAACACAAATATCACCATGCTTTCTCATATAGGTTTTCAAAGAAACCACATATGCATGTCAACACAAATTCAACGAACACGTTTTCAAAACTTACTTGCACGTACTGTGGTACTCATGGGCACATATCACAATATTGTCTAGCAAAAAAAGCTTGTTGACAATCACACACTGATTTGGAGACCTAAGACTAATCAACATGGCCCCTTCAATAAATGGGTACCAAAGGATTCATCTACTTGTTTTATAGGTGGACCCTCAACTCTCTCATGCTAAAAGCAAGTGGATCCTCGATAGCGGATGTTCGCGGCACATGACTGGTGATGCATCTTTGTTCACTACGCTATCGATGAAGAAAGAAGGACACATCTCCTTCGAAAACAACCTGAGAGGTGATATCATTGGAAATGACATTGTTGGTATATCTCTTTATCCTGTAATAAAAGATGTTTGTCTAGTTACAGAATTGAAACATAACCTACTGAGCATAAGTCACATGGCAGATAATGGTTATGGCATCAATTTTGTAAAAGATAAATGTATAATATATGATATGTCATCTGGTAATCCCGTATATGAAGGGATTAGAGAAGACAATATTTATGTTTTCTTTCTAGAGAGTACTAATAATGCAGGAAGATGCCTAGTAGCAAATTTAGATGAAGGCTGGCTATGTCATATGAGGCTAGGACATGCTAATATGTACATTATCTCATGGCTAAGTACTAAAAAATTGGTAAAAGGACTCCCTGAGATATTATTCAAGAGAGATATGGTATGTGCAGACTGTGAAAAGAACAAAGCACATAGGTCTATATTTAAATCCATCAACGTTGTAAGTACTTCTGGACCTTTGTAGTTGATACATATGGATTTATTTGGTCCTAGTAGAGTCGCTAGTCTTGGCGGTAAGCTCTACGCCTTTGTTATTGTTGATGATTTCTCTCGCTTTACTTGGGTTTACTTTTTATCAAACAAAAGTGATACAATTTTTAAATTTCAGATATTTTGTAAAAAGGTACAAAATGAAAAAGGCTTCATGATTACTCGTATCCGAAGTGATCATGGTGGCAAATTCGAAAATACTGATTTCAAAAAGTTTTGTG
The DNA here is from genome assembly GCA_029216955.1 of Iris pallida. Lineage (NCBI taxonomy): Eukaryota > Viridiplantae > Streptophyta > Magnoliopsida > Asparagales > Iridaceae > Iris > Iris pallida. Next base: position 5,122,905 of record JANAVB010026799.1, read on the forward strand.
ATGATAGTGGATATTACCACGAGTTTTCTTGTCCTAGAACTCCTCAACGGAATGGTGTTGTGGAGCGGACGAACCATACTCTAAGCAAGATGGCTAGATTCATGCTGAATAAGCATAATCTTCCTAAATATTTTTGGACAGAAGCTGTTAGTACAGCATGTCATGTTTTAAGGGTGTTAAATTCAACCTATCTTGAAGAAAATACCTTATGAACTTTGGTTTGGAAGAATTCCAAATTTTATATTTTAAAGTTTTTGGATGTCGTGGTATTATCCTGAACACCAAGGACTACTTGGGAAAGTTTGACTCTAAAACAGGTGAAGGAATATTTCTCAGATATGCTGCTAAGAGTAAGGGATATAGAATTTTTAATAAAAGATCTATAATTATTGAAGAATCCATTAACGTTACTTTTGATGAGCTCAATAGTCACAGATCCAGCGACAGTGATGATGAAGATGCACAAGCCAGAATCGATAAAAGCCCTGTGGAAGTTCTGACTCATAAATTCGAGTCATTAAAGTTCTTGCCAGATCATTCAGAGACGCTTATTATAGGTAATATATCAAGAGGTGTAAGTACACGCTATTCATATAGAGATACTGAAATAGCGGCTAATGTAGCTTTCATTTCACAAGTAGAACCTAAGAATGTAGCACATGCTTTTAATGATAAATTTTGGATTGATGCCATGCAAGAGGAACTTAATCAATTTGAGAGAAACCAAGTTTGGGAACTCGTTCCTAAATCTATTGGTCAATCGATAATTGGTACTAAATGGGTGTTCCGAAATAAATTAAGTGAAGATTGATAAGTTCTACGCAACAAAGCAGGTCTAGTGGCACATGGTTATAATCAAGAAATAGGTATTGATTATGACGAGACTTATGCTCTTGTTGCTAGATTAGAAGCTATCCGCATGTTTTGTGCATATGCATGTTTTAATGATTTCAAATTATTTTAAATGGACGTAAAAAGTACATTTTTAAACGGATTTTTGAAAAAAGAAGTTTTTGTGAAACAACCCCCTGGTTTTGAAGATTTTCAAAAACCTGATCACGTCTTCAAACTTGAAAAAGCACTCTATGGACTCAAACAGGCACCTCGTGCTTGGTATGAACGCCTAAGTTTCTTCTTACTTAAAATGGTTTTTCAAAAGGAAGAGTTGATACTACATTATTTATCAAGTCTTTAGATAATGATATTCTTCTTGTGCAAATATATGTTGATGGCATCATATTCGGATCTACTAATGAAAAACTTTGTCAAGATTTTGCTAAGTGTATGCAGAGTGAATTTGAGATGAGTATGATGGGAGAGCTGAACTTCTTTCTAGGACTCCAGATCAAACAACACTCAAAAGGAACATTCATCAATCAAACTAAATATACAAATAACATACTGAAAAAGTACGACTTTGACAACGTAAAGCCAATCGGAACTCCAATGGCTACATCAACAAATCTTGACACTGATGAAAGTGGAAAACCTGTCGACCAGCATAAGTATCAAGGTATGATTGGTAGTTTATTGTATTTAACTGCTAGTCGCCCTGATATTATGTTTAGTGTTTGCATTTGTGCCCGATATCAGGCAAATCCTAAAGAATCACACTTATGTGTCGTTAAGCGTATCTTCCGATACCTTAAGAAAATTTTAACAGTCGGCTTATGGTATCCTAAAACCAAATCCTTTAACCTAATAGGTTACTCGGATGCAGATTTTGCAGGATGCAAAGTTGACCGTAAAAGTACCAGCGGATACGTGTTATTTTCTAGAAAGTCTTAGTCTCATGGTTTAGAAAGAAAATAAAATTCTGTAGAACTATCAACTATTGAGGATGAGTATATCGCTGCAGGACGATGTTGTGCTCAAATTTTATGGATGAAGCAAACCTTAGAAGACTACAATCTGCACTCCACTAAGATTCTTGTTTATTGTGACAACACTAGCACTATTAACCTGACTAAGAACCCTGTATGTCACTCACACACAAAGCACATAGAGATTCGTCATCACTTTTTATGTGATCACCAACAACACGATAATATTTGCTTAGAATTTGTTGACACAGATCATCAACTAGCAGACATTTTTATGAAACCATTGGCTAAAGACCGCTTTAACAATCTGTGTCGAGAGCTCGGCATACTTGAATTTTTAGATTCATAATGTAGTATGATTAGTAAATCAATTTATAACTCAAAACTTTGAACTTTATTAATGGAAGTTATTTTAGGTACAAGCCAGAATGGTCCTTCTGTCATACATGCGTAAATAGCCTGAAGCGACACGGTGTACTAGTCTTCGGACTACCGCTAGCTAAGATCTGGCCCCTACAGCTAACCCAAAGTAATAGAAATTATTAAATAAAGAAGTGTGCAAGTTATACATTGAATTTATCAATTATACTGCATTAATGACATTGGAAATACAAACTAGCCGAACTCGAATAGAACTCGGGCCGAGTTCGGACCGAGTTTGGGCCAAGTTCGGATGGTAGCTGTACGAATTTTCAGAACAGAACAGCCAACCCTAGCCTTTATATTCCCTTCTTTTACCTCTTATACTCTCATCATCCCAAGTTCTCCCCTAAACCCTAAATGAAGGTTCTTCTCCTCCTCCTCTTTAAGTTTTATGGAGCTTTGAAGTGATCTCCTTCATCTTCTCTTCTTCTTCCTTCTTCCAAAGGTAACCATCTATCTTCTCTCTTTTATTCTATGGCACCCAAAGCCCAAAAGAGAAAGATTGATGCCTCCCAAGCAGGATCATCTTCATCTGACTATGTTTCCGACCAATGTTTTCAGTCCAGCCCGTCCCTCTGATAAGGACGACTATGACACCAGTCTATTTCCTGACAGAGAATTTTTCTATCTTTGGTTTGATTCCTTCTTTGGTCGTAAAATCTGAGTTGGAGCTTGTGTATACTTCACAATATTTTTTGAATATGCTCCTACCTTTAACCGACTTGGATTTCAGGACTTCTTTGAAGTTGCTGATAGTATATATAATAATGTCGTTAGGATGTTGATTGCAACTTGCAAGTAAAAGGTAATGGCAATTTCTATTCTTGTGTTGCTGGACAAGAACTTGAGTTCAATGCCACTGATATTAGTGAATATTTTTATGTTTCCTGATATTGGTGAAGCATTAGTGGACATTAACCATGTCCAGTTTCCAAAACGTCACCCTTGACTCCTTCAAAGAATTGATGTGTCACCCTCATCCTGTCCTATGTAGGATATATTCAAAACATTTAAATCAGTACTTCTATGAACTACATCGCTTTATCTTCTCCATTTTACTTCCGAAAAAGGGATCTTCTGACGAGATCACCTTCATGGAATTATCTGCGATGTATCATATTCACTATGGCATTCCTTTCTCATCCCCAAGACTGTTATGGCCTGGATGCTCAATTACAGAAATGCAGGGTGCAACCTTGTTTACCCAATGCACCTGGCATTTATCTTCAAGAGATTTGAAATTGATCTTCAACTCTGTCCTTCTCTTCTCCTGCTATTGAGCTTAGTAGAGCTAGGTTGTATCCCAACCCTCCTCCTCCTCGCGGTGCTGAACCTGCTGCTCCTGGTTCATGATGATGACCCTCAGGCTCCTACTCCAGCCGCTCCAGCCCCTGCTCCTGGCTTCGACCTAGGCTTTTATCAGCGCTTTGATGACTTTGTTGCCCTCTCAGCTCAACGTCATCAGAGTTATATTGACTCTGAGTTCTGCCACATCACCCAGGCACAGGTATTGGGAACAGCATTGCTGATATACACTGGAGTCTATCTCATGATCCCACTCATCCTGTTCTGATGATCCATCACCACAGATTCATTGGTCCGAAGTTTGCATGATGAGGCTACCTTTGCTCATTTCGATCCTACTACAGCTTACTTTCCACCGGATGCTCCTGGAGGTGATGATACGCCATTGTGATGTGGGACTACAGTTAGTGGTTTTTTGGATGTAGTTGCTAGATGATGATCTATGTAGTTTTTTTGGATGTACCAGTCTAAACTTTCGAGTTAGACTTTTTATTAGATTTTTTTTATAGTCATAAACTTTTGAGTTATGACTTACGCAGTTTATGTTAGTTGCATCTTATTCTAGTGATATTATGAGATTTCAGTTATTTCTTTTCTCACTCCTACTTCTAGTTTACTTTTGCTACGACTTGTTATATATGGATATGTTATTTTTTGTCTTTTGGTGAGCATTGTTGGCTTCACACATTACCGGGGAGCCATAACATTTTGAACATGACAAAGGGGGAGAAAGACCAATACCATTTTCTTTAAAACAAAATCAACTGGTTGATTCAAAGAACAAATCAGGTATTTTTATTTCAAGTTATTGGATATATTTTGGTATAGACTAAAGTTTGTCAATTATCAAAATGGGGGAGATTGTTGGCCCATTACCAAATGGTCACACCTGATTTTGATATATCAACAAATGACATAAGTCAATACACAAAATATACAAACTACTGCTAACATTTCAGGTCAAGTAAATTCAACATCAGAGAGTGTACTACAACATCAACAAGCATGAAATTCATCAATCCTGAAGTACTTATGCACTGGAATCAGTCTGAGTCATTTTACAGTTTATTATGTATTTTATCCTTTATTGAGTCTAGGATACAAATTGTAAAATCGACTGAGTATTACTGGCTTAGGTTATTCACAGTCCACTCTTCTATAAAGCCAACCCATTCATTCAAAGTCCACTTACCAAAAGTTTCATCTATCCTATGCAACAGAATTTGACAAAATATTCTTTTAAATACTAGATGAACTTAGACAGAACTCCAGGCCGAGTTTGGTCCGAGTTCGGACCGATTTCGGTCGTTTCAAATTCAAATGTTTGTTACATCCAAATCTGCATGCAACGTTCGTTTACGAAATCTTTGCATCCAAACTCCACCCGAACTCTGCCCGAGTTCGGTTCTCAAAAACACCTATAAATAGAAGAGAACTTTTCCTTTTCAAATCACTCATCATTTCTTCTCTCTATCAATTTCTAAAGTGTTTTTCAGTGTTCTAAAGCTTTCATACTCCACCTATACATCTCTTAGCCAAAAGCCAGTAATATCGATTCGATTTAGAGTTCTTTGATTCTCAGAGTTGTAAAGAAGCCGTTCAAGTTCAGAAATCATCTCTGTTTTAGGAGCCGGTCGTGCGCTCGTCACCAAGCACGGTGTTGTGAAGTAGGTCGTGCACTTGTCACCAAGCACGGTGTTGTAAAGAGACTGCAAGCTCTCAATTAGCTTATAAATAGTGGATTAACAGCAGGCAAGAGAACCTACGACTGGATTAGTCCTCCAAGAAGGAAACCAGTATATATCGCGGTGTTCACTGAGTTTGATTCTCTGATCTC
>JANAVB010026799.1:5133292-5240792 GCA_029216955.1 Iris pallida
TGGGAATCCAGTGACGAAGTCCATCGTGATATGCTCCTACTTCCACTCAGGAATGAGAAGCGGCTGTAATAGTCCTGTCGACCTCTAATTTTTGGCCTTGACCTACTGATAGACCAAACATCTCGACACGTACCTGGCAATCTCCCTCTTTATCCCGTGCCACCAGTAGTAATGCCTCAAAACTCGATACATCTTCGTACCTTCGAGATAAATAGAGTACACTTAACTGTGCGCCTCTGTCATTAGCTCTTGACGCAACTCTCTATTTTGAACATATAGGCGATCTCCGTACCTCAATGTCCCATCTTCATGAATTCGTAGTCCAGTATGCATGCTTGCCTCTGTCCTCTCTCTGAGCCTCTAGAATCTAGCATCTATAGGCAGAGTTGCCTTGATACTCTCTACCAACGAGGACTGCACCACAAGGTTAGCTAACTGTCCATCTATACCTGGCAGTATGACCTCAATCCCGAGTTCCTGAAGATCCTCCAATATGCGATGCTGAGTAGTGAAGAAGTAGGCCATGGGCTTCCTACTCAAAGCATCCGCGACAACATACGCCTTGCCAGGGTGATATTGTAGCTCAATCTCGTAGTCCTTCATCAACTCCATCTAGCATCTTTACCTTATGTTCAATTCCTTCTGGGTGAAGATGTACTTCAAGCTCTTGTGATCAGTGAAAATCTCGACCCGTTTTCCATACAGATAATGCCTCCATAGCTTTAGTACAAAAATCACCGCAGCTAGCTCCAGATCGTGCGTCGGGTAGTTTCTTTTGTATGTCCTTAGCTGCCTTGATGCATATGCTACCACCTTGCCATGTTGCATCAAGACACATCCCAATCCACTCTCAGACGCATTACTATAAACCATGAATCCTTTATATACCGTAGGAAGAGTCAAGATCGGTACCGTCGTCAGTTGCTTCTTCAGCTCGTCGAACGCCAACTGACACTCCTCTGTCCAAACAAATGCCTAGTCCTTATGTGTGAACCGCGTCATAGGCCCAGTAATCCTGGAGAAGTTCTTTGTGAACCTCTGACAATATCCGGCAAGTCCGAGAAGACTTCTAACTTCTGATACCGACCCCGGCGTAGGTCGCGTTTCAACTGCGACAATCTTCTCTAGGTCAACTGACAGTCCATCGTCAGTGATGATATGACCGAGAAAAGATATCTTATCCAAGCAAAACTCATACTTGCTAAGCTTGGCACACATCTTCTCCTAGCGTAGTATCTCCAGTACGATCCTGAGATGCTCCTTGTGCTCCTCGTGGCTCTTAGAATATACCAAGATATCATCTATAAAAACCAAGATAAACTTGTCCAGATACTGATAAAATACCTTGTTCATCAGGTTCATGTAAACTGTGGGCGCGTTGGTTAAACCAAACGGCATCACTAGAAACTCAGTGCCCGTATCTCGACCAGAAGGCTGTCTTCGGAATGTCCTCCTTCCTAACCATAAGCAGACTATACATTTCCTACAAGCATGTTCATCTTACTCCTAGTTGCTAGGGAAGGTTTAAGGCAGGGTCGAATAGATACTTATATCTAATACCTCTATCTAACTCTATTTATCATTCTTCTAGTCCCGATTTCTAGTAGATCGCTTCAAGGTTCGACTCAACCTATATAGAGATGGTTGACTAGCCGAACTCAATCTTACCTATTCTTATCATATTCCTCTCTGATACCTAATCCTTCTAGGATGGTTCCTTGTCATTCAAGAAATTTCTTTTCATATTCCTAGTTTCTATAACCTCCACGTGAAAATTCTTCAAAAAGATTAGTGCAATATAACTCCAAGGTTTATATCTATTCATGATCTTCATGCTTAAAAAAAGTTTGAACAATCCTCCTAGTTGGTTGAACCGTCAATACTCCTATGAATCTGGAGATCACTTCCTACTTTCTAAGCCTAGTATTATCAAACCCAGTTAATACCGATAGCAATTTTCGTCTAAGATACACTACCTCTTATGCACTCACTATACCAACTTCTTAAAGTATTTAGGATATTCCATCAAGCTCTACTAAGGACCAAGTGAATAATTCTAAGTTGGGCAAAATCAATTAATAGTTATGGACAACTCGCATATTCTGCTAACACATCTTTTTCTAGTCCCTATTATTTATATCATCGATTTCTTATCTCAATTCCCTTTCGTCCAACATCGTATCATTCTATGGTTAGTCATAATCCATATTTTCTTAATCTATAAGATCGTGTTTCAAGACGTTCCTCCAACTTTCCAAATCACTTCTAACTTAGGTAATTGGGTACGGTTTATTTGGTTATAGGTCCGGTCTCTAGAATTAAATCTTATACCAAGTCTTATATCATCAATCATTTTCTAGCTTATTAGTATCTGCAAAAGCATATAGCCTTTTAATATCTAACTATGGGTAACTATCTTCCTACAAAACATTCAATCAAGTATGCCTTCTTCGCTTTGACGATGATCTGCTTCTGGAGATAATCACCACGCACGGACATTCGTCTCTCTGAAATAGGGGAAGGCGACAAACAATGATAAGGAGTTCAAGAAAAGTATGATTGATTACAAATCGAGGTTCAAAGGCGATAGTAGAAATCAAAAGAAATTTTAATAGCAGTTGTGGATTGAGATCTTAACATAATTATCCTATCGCAGGCTCGCTCGGTAACGTAACCGAAACGATAAGTCGGACTTATATGGGCCACCACAAAAACCATGTCACGCCCCAGTCCCAAAATACACGGGACCAAGCCACATGGCATTGGCCAGCTACGTATTCAACCAGACTATAGTCCGACTAAAATACATATAAGTTGTTCGAAAAGGTGTAACTATCACTATATCAACTTTATATCTCAATCCAAGTAACAAAAACATAAGAAAGGAAAATATGAATACCAGTTTGCAGTCCAATAATCATACTTGCCCGAATAGACTCGGAAAGATAATATGAGTCTATAAATACTATACTACTAAGCAGATACAAATAATAGTAAATAAAATATATAACTCTGAAATATTGAATACCTGTAATGAAATGAATACCATCAACAATCCAGCAAGGCGCTCAACAAAACCTACTCAACCAACCTGGAAGGAAACCAGGTCCTCAGCGGGACGTAGCAAGATACATAATATACATGCCGCTATGAAGTACAGTAAATAATATGTGAGGGTAGTAACAAGTGGTCCAGATGCTAGACAGGCGACCAAGGTAGTAAATAGGTGATCAAGTGGCACTAATACTAGACAAACCGTCTAGTTTGTGTGATATGCAATTGAGGACAACTTTCGACGCGAGGGCTTTCCAAATATAAAATCTGTAGCTCCGGTATAGAGACTCCCGGGATGCAGGATCGTAGCTCCGGTATAGAGACTCCCGATAAATAAGAGAGGCAGGTAACTCCGGTTAGAAAATCTCTCGAATAAGGATGTATAATAATAAGTACATAGTGATATATGCATAGTAGCCCTCTCGCCTAATAATTATCCTCCCCACCCAATGTATCTAGAGCGAGTCGACTCCACGACCTGCACAATCCCCAGTACAGGGCCTAATATTTCATAATGAAAGCATCTACCATGAACTATGCCGTCGCATGTCCTGGCCGCACTGATGATCAATCGAATGCGGTGGTACGTGTCATGTATCTCTGTATCTCTGTATCACTTCACCGTATCCAAGCATATGTCAGGGTCCAGCGAGATACTAGTGTATCCGCTCTACAGTACATAGGTAGTCTCTAATGGACTAGGCTAACTGTAACGACCAACGTATCTCGTTGGTTGCACCCAGAGTTATTCTCAGACGCGTAATTGTAAGAGAGCAATAAAGTAGCAAGACATGAAATGTAACAAAAGAAATGACATAGTGACAAGGTATACTTGCTTGTAACCTGAAGCTGAGCATGAAAGTCTGGCACGGGAATCGAGTCCAAGAAATCCATAGAGCCTATAGAATAATTTAGGAATTAATTAATTACCACTACTAGGGTTACTTATAACAATATTAAAGTTTTATTAAGGGGAGGAAATATTTCTATGACTACTCCATGTTATAGGCTAGTGCCATTAAGGATGGCTAATATTATCTCAAGTTGATTCAGTACAAGAGATTTATATAAAAAAGTAAAACACAAAAGCTTCACAAAACAACCGACCACCCTAGGATTTGAACTTTGCACCTCACCTCCATAATCCAAGCACACAACCAGTGGGCTACACCTCCCTGATGTAGGGATATGGGCAACACTCATAGACTAGCCTTCTGTTGTCCATTTGCTTAAGGAGATCACACAAAAAGAAATAAACCCTCACATATTATCAGACACAGCCCAAGCCTGCGCTTGAAACTAGGTCCTCCACTTACAATCGCCCCTTAGGCAACCAACTGAGTGAAGTGTAACGTCCCAAATGTTGCACCCCGCCCGAGGCCCAGTTGCATAACCTTTTCGCGGACTAAGGTTATGCAGAAAGCTTCCAGAACATTCTAGAAGATGGCGGAAGGCTCTAGAAGATTGTGGATCTCTCCGGAAGGCCCAAGATCGTTCTAGGAAGCCCAAGAAGCTTCTGGAAGGCCCTTGAAGTTTTCTTTTATGTTGCAAAGGAATAAACCTGGAATATGCTATTCCAGTTATGGTAGAATGTAACAATCCTTAGAATATTCCTTCCAGGATTTTCCTTGTATTGCTCTATGAGCACTTATAAAAGGGGGGAGGCTCTCATTTGTTCCTCACCACCTAAAAATTGTAAGCATTCTCCAAGTCAATAAAGAGAACCTTACGAGTCCATCTTTGCTCCACTATTCTAATTTTCTTAGCGATCTAGCTAAGGCGGGTTGGGAAGGCTTGCACGAGTGTTTGAGGAGAAAGACAGTGCGCCGCACAGGACGAAGTGCTAGCAAATACTAAGTCCGTGACAAGTGGTATCAGAGCAAAGGTTCGATCGTCGTCATGTCTTCGACCGAAGCCATCATCAACGAGGAACCCGCACAACCCTCATCGCCTAAGGAGAAGGCGAAGACCTCGATGAAGGGCAAGAGCAAGGAATCGTCGGTGGAACGAGCTCTTAGCGAGTTGGCTGGCCGGATTGAGATGCTGGAGAAAGGCGTGACAGGCGTCGAGTATCAAGTGGAGCAGAACCAAATGGCTCACGAGGAATTCGCCCAGGGTTTGGAGGCGGATGTCGCCACGGCTATGACGGAGTTCCGAGAGCATCTCCGCGAGATGTAGGCCGAGTTCGAGGAGGAACGAAAGGCCATGAAGACGGAGATTGCTGAACTACGCAAAGAGCTATAAACCAAGACGGAGGTCCTCGAGAGGGCCATTGCTGGTGGTCCGACTCCGAGGAGGGAGTCGACGCAGAGGGTGAAGTATCCAGAACCCAAATCCTTCACTGGCGTACGGGACGCGAAGGAGGTAGATAACTTCATCTGGAATGTCGAGCGCTACCTGAAGGCGGTCCGCATCGAGCATGAGACCGACAAGGTAAACACAGCGTCCCTATATTTTTCTGATGATGCTACGCTGTGGTGGCGATGCAGGTACATCGATGTAGAAAAGGGGCTCTACAAGATCGAGACTTGGGAGGATCTCAAGAAGGAGATCAAGTCTCAATTCTACCCGAAGAACGTGGAGTATGTCGCAAGACAGAGTTTGCGTCAACTCAAGCACACCGGGATGATCAAGGAGTATGTGGCAGAGTTCACTCGCCTGATACTCACCATTTACAGTATAGGCGAAGAGGATCGCCTGTTCGCATTCCTGGAGGGTCTACAACCATGGGCGGCACAAGAATTGTAGAGGCAAGATGTGTCAGATCTGAACACGGCTGTTGCGGCAGCCGAAAAGCTGATGGAGTATCGACGGAGCGATGCCCCAAAGCCCAAGGAAAAGACCACCACTAAGTTCAACGGTGGGGGAGCGAAGAAGAACAACGGAAAGGGAGCCCCGCCGAAGGACAAGCCGCAAGCAAAGCCTTCGACGGAGCGAAAGATCGAGTGCTATGTGTGCGGTGGAAATCACCTCGCACGAGACTGTCCGAACAAGGGCAAGAGGGTGAACGCGGTCCAAAGCGAGGAGGCCGAGGACCAGGAGCCTAAGAAGGGGGCTCACATGGGTGCCCTGCGCCTGTTGAATGCTCTGAAGAGCAAGGCGGTAGTGTCCAAGACCCCGAATCGAGAGCTGATGTACATGGACGTGAAGATCAACGGCCACAACACCAGGGCGATGGTCGACACGGGGGCTACCCATAACTTTATCTCGGATGCGGAGGTCCGACGCTTGGGTTTGGCGCTGGAAAAAGACTCAAGCACGATAAAGGCAGTCAACTCTGAGGCACGCCCCGTGCAGGGGGTAGCCAAAGGAGTGAAGATCCAAGTGGAAGACTGGACGGGTATCACCAGTCTCATGGCAGTACCACTGGACGACTTCAACATGATCCTTGGGATGGACTTCCTCACTTCGGCAAATGCGGTCCCAATACCGCATCTGGGAGCCGTCCGGATCATGGAGGAGAGCTCTCCGTGCATGGTGACAACTGCACGAGGCGAGCTTACGAAGGAAAAGGATCTCTCCGTATTACAACTCAAGAAGGGGATGCGACACGGAGAGATGACTTACCTTGCTGTGCTCAAGACGGAGGAGGCGCCCGTGCAGGGGGGTCTTCCGCCTGAGATTGATGACGTCCTTGTGGCATTCAGAGACGTCATACCGAAGGAGTTGCCGAAGAGGCTACCTCCGCGGAGGGAGGTAGACCATGCCATCGAGTTGGAGCCGGGCACGAAGCCGCCCGCTATGGCTCCATATCGCATGGCCCCGCCCGAGCTGGACGAATTGAAGAAGCAACTCAAGGAGCTGCTGGACGCAGGATTCATCAGACCGTCAAAGGCCCCGTATGGTGCACCGATGCTGTTCCAGAAGAAGAAGGACGAAAGCCTTCGTTTGTGCATCGACTATCGTTCGCTAAACAAGGTAACCGTCAAGAACAAATATCCCATCCCGTTGGTGGCGGACTTGTTCGACCAATTGGGAGGCACGAGATATTTCTCCAAACTTGATCTGCGCTCGGGATATTATCAAGTCTGGATTACGGAGGGCGACGAGGCTAAGACGGCATGCGTAACGAGGTATGGCGCATATGAGTTTATGGTTATGCCTTTTGGTCTAACAAATGCTCCTGCGACTTTTTGTACTTTAATGAACAAGCTCTTTCATCCCTACCTGGATCGGTTCATCGTGGTCTACCTCAACGACATCGTCGTGTACTCAAACACGATGGAGGAGCACATCGAGCATTTGAAGACTGTCTTCCAGGTGCTAAGGGAGAATGAACTCTTCGTCAAGCGATAGAAGTGCTCATTCGTACAAGAAGATGTGTCATTCTTGGGGCACTGGATCGGGCATAGCAAGATATGGATGGACGGCGCAAAGGTCCAGTCCATACGGGAGTGGAAGGCTCCCACCAAGCCGACGGAGCTGTGATCGTTCCTTGGCTTGGCGAACTACTACCGGCGGTTCATCCGAGGATATTCCGCCATCGCAGTACCTCTGACCGATCTGCTGCGGAAGGATCGGGCGTGGAGCTGGATGCCCCGATGCGAGGAGGCATTCGAGGCACTGAAGCGGGCTGTGACGGAGGAGCCGGTCTTGTCTCTACCGGACTACTCCAAGACGTTCGAAGTGCACACGGACGCATCCGACTGCACCATCGGTGGGGTGTTGGTGCAGGAAGGACACCCCATCACGTTCGAGAGCCGCAAGCTGAATGACACTGAACGGCGCTACACGGTGTAGGAGAATGAGATGACCGCGGTCGTGCATAGCTTGAGGACATGGCGGCACTACCTCCTCGGCACCAAGTTCGTGGTCATGACGGACAATGTTGCCACGAGCTACTTCCAGTCCCTGAAGAAGCTATCTCCGAAGCAGGCGAGATGGCAAGATTTTTTAGCCGAGTTCGACATGGTGTTGCAGTACATACCCGGCAAGGAAAATCAGGTGGCTGATGCGCTTAGCAGGAAGGCCGAACTCGCATCTGTGTGCTTGCTCAAGGGGGACATTCTGGACCGTGTTCGAGTGGGAATCATGGAGGACCCACTAACATTGGCCATAGTGAAGCTTGCCAAGGAGGGCTAGACGAGAAGGTTCTGGCTGAAAGACGGACTTCTCTACACCAAGGGCGACAGGGTGGTCGTGCCTAGGTGGAGTGGCTTGCGGAGACAGCTGCTCGAGGAGTGTCATGACACAAAGTGGGCTGGACATCCGGGACAGAAGCGAACATTAGCGCTACTGGAGGCCGCATACTATTGGCTTCGCATGCGCGAGGATGTGGAGGACTATGTTCGCACTTGTCTTGTGTGCCAACAGGACAAGGTGGATCATCAGAAGCCCGGGGGCCTGCTGGAGCCTCTTTCCGTGCCGAGTCGGCCGTGGGAGAGCATTTCGATGGACTTTATCTCCGCCCTGCCGAAAGTGGGGGCGCTTGGGTCAATTCTCGTGGTGGTGGACCGGTTCTCAAAGTACGCGACCTTCATTGCTGCTTCAACGGACTGCACAGCAGAGGAGGCCGCACGACTGTTCATCAGTCATGTGGTGAAGTTCTGGGGCATCCCAGTCAACATTGTCAGCGATCGAGACCCCCGCTTCACGAGGAAGTTCTGGACGGAAGTGTTCAAAATCCTCGGGACGGACTTACACTTCTCGACCAGCTTCCACCCGCAGACGGACGGGCTGACCGAGCGGGTCAACTCGCTACTCGAGGAGTACTTGCGGTACTTTGTGAGTGCCAACCAGAGGGATTGGGTGCATCACCTCGACGTCGCTCAGTTCTGCTACAATCTTCAACGGAGCGAGTCGTCGCACAGCAGTCCATTCGAGTTGGTGATGGGTCGCCAAACGCTTGCCCCGCACACGCTGAGTGCGGGGTCCTCGAGTAGAAGCCCCGCGGCCAACCAGTTCACTTCAGATTTCAAGGCAAAGGCGGACATTGCCAAGGCATTTCTGGAGAAGGCCGCGAGGAAGATGAAGAAGTGGGCCGACGCGAAGCGAAGGCCGGTTGAGTACAAGGAGGGGGACATGGTGCTGGTGAAGCTACAACCACAACAGTTCAAGGTGTTCCGCAAGGTGCACAAAGGACTAATCCGAAAGTATGAAGGCCCCTTCCCCGTGCTCAAAAAAGTAGACAAGGTGGCCTACAAGCTTGAACTCCCTGCCAAGCTGAAGATTCATCCAGTCTTCCATGCCAGTTGCTTGAAGCCGTACCATGAAGACTTGGAGGATCCCCAGCGAGGAGTTCCGAAGCGACCGATGGCGACCATGACGACTTTCTTCGACAAGAAGGTGGAAGCCGTGCTGGACAGGAGGACCATTCGGCGATGAGGCGTGTCCCCGTATGTGGAGTACCTCATCCAGTGGAAGGGCTTGCCTTACGGCGAGTCTAGCTGGGAACGTACTGATACGCTGTATCAGTTCGAAGCCGAGATCCAGGCGTTTCTCAGCGAGCATGGTTGACGAGGGCGTCAACGCCTTAGGTGGGGAAGAATGTAACGTCCCAAATGTTGCACCCCGTCCGAGGCCCAGTTGCATAACCTTTTCGCGGACTAAGGTTATGCAGGAAGCTTCCAGAACATTCTAGAAGATGGCGGAAGGCTCTAGAAGATTGTGGATCTCTCCGGAAGGCCCAAGATCGTTCTAGGAAGCCCAAGAAGCTTCTGGAAGGCCCTTGAAGTTTCTTTTTATGTTGCTAAGGAATAAATCTGGAATATGCCATTCCAGTTATGGTAGAATGTAATAATCCTTGGAATATTCCTTCCAGGACTTTCCTTGTATTGCTCTATGAGCACTTATAAAAGGGGGGAGGCTCTCATTTGTTCCTCACCACCATAAAATTGTAAGCATTCTCCAAGTCAATAAAAAGAACCTTACGAGTCCATCTTTGCTCCACTATTCTAATTTTCTTAGCGATCTAGCAAAGGCAGGTTGGGAAGGCTTGCACGAGTCTTTGAGAAGAAAGACAGTGCGCCGCACGGGACGAAGTGCTAGCAAAAATACTAAGTCCGTGATAGAAGGCTCAATTGGTGTTGGAATATGGCTCTCACTTCTACACATCAAGAAATTGCCTTCTCTCTTCCCCAATAAATCTGCTTTTTGTGGTTCACGTTTGCAACCCAAGCCATAATACGAAATTTGTATGGACTCTCCCTCCCATAGCATTTGTACTGTTCTTTCCCTATACAACTGAACTTCAAAATACTTCCTCTATCACCTCCCCCCCCCGCAGCTGGATTCCTTTAACTCTCCTATAACCCTTCACTATTCTATCTTCATGTGTAAACATTGTCATATACAAAACCGTTCATGAATTCCCATATGACATCTCCTGGCACACTCATGTACTACCATACTCTATTCATTATTCATATACAGTGAAGAAGGAAGAGAAGGAAAGATATAATTATGCACTCACAAGAGATGAGCTCAGGTTTTTTAGGAAAGGAGGAATACCGCGTGCGGATAAGGGAAGTGTGGTGCTAACGAAGGGCTTGGTGGTGTTTGACTGACTCGAGGAGGGCCTACAGCCCGATCGTCGGCCAATAGGAGACGTCGAAGTCGTGCGCATTGTCGGGATTCGAAACAACCGGAGGTGTGTTCGCCTCTGGGCTCCTACTGCTACAGCGGGTCCACTCCTCCGCCTAGAGTCTCCCGTCCGCCTGCGGTGGAGAGTCTACTGCAAGTGATGAGGGAGCTATGAGAGGAACTAGGAATGTGGCGGCTATGTTTGGGAGAATTAGGATTAGGTTTAGGTCCTCCTGCTAATATATATATATATATATATATATATATATATATATATATATATATATATATATATATATATATATATATATATATATATATATATATATATAGGGAGCGGATCAAAAGTCTCCCTTAGAAATTTTTTTAGAAAATCCCCTCACTCTAATTCGTAATATTAATGTTAATATTAATGTTAATATTAATATTAATGTTAATATTAATGTTAATGTTAAAGTTAATATTAATTTTTTTATATTAATGTTAATGTTAATGTTAATATTAATGTTAATATTAATATTAATATTAATTTTAATAAGTTTAATGTTAATTTTAGTATTTAATGTTAATATTAACATTAATATTAACATTAAATTATGAATTATAGTGAGGGGTTTTTTACGGGATTTTCTAAGGGGGCTTTTGATCCGCTTCCATATATATATATATATATATATATATATATATATATATATATATATATATATATATTTGAAGGGAAAAGGGTAATTTTATTGAAGAAAATAAAGTGTACAAGATCTCAGTCACCTTAAACAAAAACTCTCACTAACTGAATAATTAATTAGAGAGGAACTCTATATCCTGTCTAATATTGGCAGTCACTCTAGCAATAGAGTGAAGCTCAGCATCAAATATCCTCCGATTTCTTTCGCGCCAGACATGCCACACAGCCGATAATAGAGAGAGAGAAAGAGAGAGAGAATGGAGGGATGGGGATATCGAATGGTCGGGATACAAGTAGAAGCAGCCGTATGGCGTGCTTGTAGGTGCTGTGCATTGCAGGCGCGCGCGAGCACCATGGCCAATAGGGAAGATGAGCAGTATATTCTTATTAGCCGTCAGGTTTAAACCTGGAGCGGGTTATCAGGTCAGGGTCGGGTCAGCGGGTGCGCGCCCGACCTAAACCCGATAGACTAGGGTCTTGGCTGCAACCTTGGGCCAGCCTGCGTTTGGCCTTGGTTTTAAGAAGGGTGAGGAGGATTTATGCATAGCTATATATGTATCCCATATTTATATATGCATACATACATGCATATACTCTTTTAAAATATATACTCTAAATAATTTATACACTTTACATAATATATTTATATTCTAAAATATGGACATGTACATATATACCTAAAATATATATTGTTGGGTTTTTAGCCTTTAGTTTTGGTTTTTAGTCCCACATCGGCTAAAATGGAATGTGTATCTCCATATATATGAGTCTTTGCTCTTTATGGAGATGCACATGTAGTGCACATGGGTGTGTGCCATGTGGGATTAATTATTAATGGTATAAAGGCTTAATCAACAATTAAGAAGCTGTAAGCTTTTTGCTCTTGGAAATTTATTTCCATGGAGCTAAGATCCGTAGGAGCTTAGCGACTCGGACTCGGACTCGGACTCGGGCTCGGGCTCGGACTCGGGCTCAAGGGCTCATGAGGCGTAATGTAGCATTTTGTTGGCGCACTTTACACTTAAGCAGCGTGCGTAGAGTGCGCAGTGTGCGCAGCATACGCAGTGGGCGTAGAGTGCGTATGTGCGTATGGCTGGCTGCATATTAGAGCGGGAATGGTTGCAGCAGTTGCTGTACTTTCAGGAGTGGTTCAGCCACTACCGTGAAGTTCAGGCAACTGCTTGGCAACCGCCCCGTGGGCTATATATGCAGGTTCTCTCCTCTCTCTCAGTGTTGGAGAAATCAGAATTCCAGGAAGAAAACTCTAAGTGTTCTTTAACACAACAGAGTAGTGAGCGTGTTTTTTTAACACAAACACTAGTACTTTTTAGTACGCGTGGGTTTTGTTACTTCTGAAACAGAGAGAGAAGAGTAGAGCCATTGCCAGAGGAGTTCGTCGTCTTCCGAGGAGTCAGAAGAGCAGGAGTGTTCCAAGGTTTTTCGTCAACCTTGCTGGTTCCTGGAAGCTGTTCGCAGAGGGCGAATAAAGCTTTGAGCAACGGTGATCATTCACCCCAGCAATTCCATCTCTCGCCTGTCACCCTTCTGTTGCCTTTAGCAGTTCTGTCAGTATCTTCTTTTTAGAAGGCACTACTGCCAGTTTGCTACGATCACGAAAATCTCTTTAGATTATTCGTGAATTACGATATCTTTTTAGATCTCATAATTTGCAGAATCCTTCTGGATCTCTGTTGCAAAACCTTCTTTAAGGAATTGCATTTGAAACATTGTCTTTATAACTGTTTCAGTTTCTATATTTTCCATCGAAAAGCGTGCCCCAGCGTTCCCAGCAATAACAATCTCAAAGCTTTAATGCTATGATGGAAAATATTAATGCTTCACTCCTCAATACTGACTTTTGCAAATTAGAAAAGTTTGATGGAGAGCATTATCAAGTCTGGAAGAGGAAGGTTTATCTCACTCTTCAACTTAGAGACGTTGATCACGTATTGCTTGAAGAGGAACCTACTGTTCTAGATACTGGGTCTGCTGCCGCAATCACTGCGGCTACTAAACTTCAGGCCAAGTGGAGAAGAAAAAATAGCATTTGCAGGTTGCTTATCCTGAATGCTATGGAGGATTCTCTAGCAGAATCCTACAGTAAGAAACCAATTGCCAGAGACATATGGGAGTCTCTGGAAAAACTGTACGAAGAAGACAAGAACATGAGCAAAATATTTGTGGTTGAAAAATATCACAAATGGCTCTTTGAGGACGAGAAGTCCATGCTGCCGCAGGTCAAAGAATTTCTGAAGTTGCGACAGAAATTGGAAGACGAGGCTATGCCCCTCCCTGACAAGTTTGTTGTTGTTGGAGGGATTGTCTCAAAGCTTCCCGCTGGGTGGAGCAAGTTCTATGGAAACATGCATAGGAAGAAGTTGGAGATCACCCTTGAAGATCTCCTACAGGAAATCTATGTTGAGGACCAGATGCGGGCTCAACTGAAGGTGGACACACTGTTGCCAATCTGGTTCAGACCAAGGAACCAAAGGGAAAAAGAAAGCGTGCAGATTTCCAGAAGAAGAAGAAGAACCCTAACAACTTGAATGTTAAGGGAACTTCTTTCAAGTCAAAGAAATCTAAGGCAAAGATGCCTTGTTTCAAGTGTGGCCAGTTGGGCCATTTCAAAAGTGAATGCACAGCACCGGCCAAGAAATCAAAGCAAGGTGAGCCTAGCAAAGTCTCAATGATTACTAATGTAATTGCTATGATTGGACAGGTTGATGCTGTATGATCTGATTCAGACTGGTGGGTAGATATTGGAGCCACCTGCCATGTCTGCTCCAGTAAGGAGTGGTTCACCACCTACACACCCACTTCTGAAGCGGTTGTGATGGCGAACCAAGCACAAGCTGAAGTTCTAGGGATCGGGACGGTTATTCTGAAGCTGACTTCTGGCAAGTCTCTGACGCTTCAAGACGTGAAGCACGTACCTGCTATCGCCAAGAACCTGATCTCGGGAGGCTTACTCTGCAATGCAGGCCTCAGAATGGACATCAATGCTGGCCAGATGGTGATGTCTATCAAGGGAACATATTTCGGAAAAGCTTTTTATACCGAAGGAATGTTCAAGATTCAGCTTGTAAATCAGTCCAATGTAATTAATGTAATTAATGAAATCACTCCTTCTGCTTGTACTCTTGAGTTGTGGCATAATAGGCTAGGACATGTTCATTATAAACGAATAAACAGAATGTCTAGTCTAGGACTTATCTCCAAGTGTGGGGGTAAGGTAGAGAAATATGAAGTTTGTGCTCAAACGAAGATCACAAGAAAACCCTTTCCTCGGGTTAATCGAAGTACAGATCTTCTGGAGTTGGTACACTCAGATATCTGTGACTTCAAACAGTTCTCTACAAAGGCCGGGATAAAGTATTTCATAACCTTCATCGACGACTTCTCAAAGTATGTGTTCGTCTACTTGTTGAAGGCTAAAGACGAAGCATTCAAGAAGTTCAAGGAGTTCAGAGCCGAAGCTGAACGGCAGACTGGACAACAACTCAAAAGGATAAGAAGTGATCGAGGTGGAGAGTACAGGTCTCATGAATTCGCATCGTTCTGTAAGAAACATGGAATTGTCAATGAGACTATGGCTCCGTACTCTCCTCAATCAAACGAAGTAGATGAGAGGAAGAATAGGACGTTGACAGAAATGATAAATTCAATGTTGTTGACTGCTGGCCTTCCTAAGTGCTACTGGGGAGAAGCTGCATTGACGGTCACTTATATTCTAAATAGAGTGCATCATGCAACTTCAGATGTTACTCCTTATGAACTCTGGTTCAAGGTCAGACCTAACTTGAATGTCATTCGAGTGTGGGGGTGTCTGGCGTATGTCAAGCTTCCAGATCTAAAGATTCAGAAACTTGGGACAAGGACTACAAAGACGATCTTCTTGGGGTATGCCGAGAAGAGTGATGCTCGGAGATTTCTTGATATTGAGTCAAATCATATCATTGAATCTCGCGATACAGAATATTTTGAAGATAAGTTTGCAAGGCACAAGAATATTGTTCTTCCGGATGTTCCGGAGAATAATGAGGGTGCACAAGAGACTGAAGTCTTCAATAAAGATGTGGTCCAAGAAGATGTTGTTGTTGAAACAACGGTTGAACCAGAATAAGCTGAGCCGTCAGCTAAGCGTGTGAGGAGGTCGAAGGACTTCGGAAGTGACTTTGTCACCTATCATGTGGAAGTAGATCCGCTTACCTATGATGAGGCGATGAAGACCAGAGACGCAGTTTTCTGGAAGGAGGCGATTGACAATGAGATTGATTCCATCACCTCAAATAACACTTGGGTGTTGGTTGATCTTCCTGAAGGAGCAAAACCCATCGGATGCAAATGGATCTTCAAGAAAAAGATGAAAGCAGACGGAACTATTGACAAGTTCAAGGCTAGGTTGGTAGCCAAGGGGTTTTCTCAGAAGCAGGGGATTGACTACTTTGACACATATGCTCCAGTAGCCCAGATGACCACCATCAGAATATTGATTGCTCTCGCAGGAATAAATAAGATGGTGATACATCAGATGGATGTGAATACGGCTTTCCTAAATGGCGAGCTGACCGAAGAGATTTACATGCAACAGCCAAAGGGATTTGTCATCAGAGGTCTTGAAGACAAAGTCTGCAAGTTGGTGAAATCCTTGTACGGTCTTAAACAGGCTCCCAAGATGTGGCATGAGAAATTTGACAAAGTTATAAGGTCAAATGGCTACATGGTCAGCGATACGGACAAGTGTGTTTACACGAAGTTCGCTGATGGAAGAGGTGTGATCGTTTGTCTGTACGTGGACGACATGCTTATCCTAGGTACGAATATTAGATGTGTCACGGAGACAAAGAAATTCATCTCAAGCAAGTTCAGTATGAAGGACTTGGGGGAAGCTGATGTGATATTAGGGATCAAGATCATCCGGACAGACACTGGACTAGCGCTGTCACAGTCTCATTATATTGAAAAAATGATCACTCGTTATGGGTATCGGGATCTTCCAGGGATCGATACGCCGTACAGGTGTGATCTAAAGCTGAAGCCTAATTCAGAGAAAAGCGTCAGGCAGCTGGAGTATGCAAGCGTAATCAGGAGTTTGATGTATGCTACTACTGCCACAAGGCCTAACATAGCTTTCGTCGTGGAAATGCTGAGTCGTTTTACGAGTAATCCAGGTGTTGAACACTGGAAAGCTGTGGAACGGGTTATGAGATATCTCAAGAAGACTCAGACATATGCACTGTACTACAGCGGAGATCCGTCGGTAGTGGAAGCCTTCAGTGATGCCAGTTGGTGCTCAGAGGTGGAGAGCGAGAGGTCCACAGGTGGATACATTTTCACAATGGGTGGAGCTGCTATATCGTAGAAGTCGAAGAAGCAGACTATGCTCTCGTGGTCATCCATGGAATCTGAGTTCTTTGTACTTGATACCGCAGCCGAGGAAGCAGAATGGCTTCGGGAGCTCATGTATGATATTCCAGTGGTTGGGGCGCAAATACCGACGATACCGATATACTGCGACAACCAGACGACTGCGGCGGTGGCATCAAATGACCTTTTCAACGGAAAGAAGACTATACGGTTGAAGCACAGGACAGTACACGATCTTATCAAGAGAGGTGTTATTGCAGTAATTGATGTTCGGAGTCAGGAGAACCGAGCGGATCCGTTCACCAAGGGCCTCAAGCGCCAGCTGGTCGATGACACAGCTTGTAAAATAGGCTTGAAGGCATTCTGATATTGTATTATTGTATTCCTACCATAAAGTTTTATGCTATTAGTTCAAAGATTTATCTACTAGGCATCTAGCTTTTGGTTCAAGGGAGGACCACTAATCGGAAGAATATCAGGAATGGTGGGTACATGTTCTACTGGACATGGAGAGGTTACGGACCTATAACCACTGTTGTCTACTGTTGTTTTCTGCGAAAAACAGGTCCTGTGGGAGGTTGGCTTAAATGCCTTAATGAGTTCTCAGGCATTTGGAATGTCTGGTATGCTTTACAGGAAGCATGGTAGCACAGCACTACAAGGAGTGTGACTCCATGCTATGTGTGGCGGTGACTCCACCATGAGGTTCTCGAAAGAGGTAAAGCCTCGGCTATGTTAGCCAAGTCACAGCGGCATAGCACCGCAAATAGGCAGTTGGCCTAATGCTGTATATTGAATTAAAGAAGGATGTAGTCAGCACTACAAAGAAGAGGTGTTCCTCATGTTACGGGTGGCACGACACCATAATAAGGTAAACCCGGCTAGGGATAAAGCCTCGGCCTTGCAAGCCATGTCGTAGCGGCGTAACACCGCACAGAAGCGTAAGGCTTCATGCTGGGTAGTTTGGCACTACAAAGGGGCTAGACCTCATGCTACGGGTAGTATGACACTACGATGAGGTTCCCGGTGATTCGGGGTAAGGTCCTCGGCTTAAGGCCATGTCATAGCGGTGTAGCACTGCAAAGGAAGCGTTGGACGCTTCATGCCATGTCTCTTTAATAAAGAACTCACCTATAGTGTATGGACAAAGAGATATCAGGCCGTCTCTTGAGGGTAAACTTGTAGACGCCCAATATTATACACTGAAACCAGGCTGGCATACGGCCTTAAATGTGCAGCCAGAAGCACATGTAACTACATTATGTGAGTGGAAAGAATTTCAGCTATGATACAGAATTCAAGGCTTAGTCCATTCTTGTATTATAGTTTGACTTTTGACTCACGTGGGAAGATTCAAGTCTTAAGTGGCATCTATCCTAAAAGCATAATGGACAGTTACTGTGGGGAACACTCGTACTCATATATATAGAGATATGTGGGGGATTATTGGGTTTTTAGCCTTTAGTTTTGGTTTTTAGTCCCACATCAGCTAGAAAGGAATGTGTATCTCCATATATATGAGTCTTTGCTCTTTTTGGAGACGCACATGTAGTGTACATGGGTGTGTGCCATGTGGGATTAATTATTAATGGTATAAAGGCTTAATCAACAATTAAGAAGCTGTAAGCTTTTTTCTATTGGAAATTTATTTCCATGGAGCTAAGCTCCGTAGGAGCTTAGCGACTCGGACTCGGACTCGGACTCGAACTCGGGCTCGGGCTCGGACTCGGGCTCAAGGGCTCATGAGGCGTAATATGGCGTTTTGTTGGCGCACTTTGCACTTAGCACATCAGCATCGTCGCTAGGCGCATAGTACGCTTAAGTTGCGCTCGTTGCACGAGCCACTTGCGCGACCACGTTGCGCGACCCGTTACGCGAGCCCAGTTACGCTGGCCCAGTTACGCAGTCCAGTACGCACAGTACGTACAGTGTACGCAACGTACGCAGCGTGCATAGAGTGCACAGTGTGCGCAGCGTACGCAGTGTGCGTAGAGTGCGTATGTGCGTATGGCTGGCTGCATATTAGAGCGGGAACGGTTGCAGCAGTTGCTGCACTTTCAGGAGTGGTTCAGCCACTACCCTGAAGTTCAGGCAACTGCTTAGCAACCGCCCCGTGGGCTATATATGCAGGTTCTCTCCTCTCTCTCAGTGTTGGAGAAATCAGAATTCCAGGGAGAAAACTCTAAGTGTTCTTTAACACAACAGAGTAGTGAGCGTGTTTTTTAACACAAACACTAGTACTTTTTAGTACGCGTGGGTTCTGTTACTTCAGAAACAGAGAGAGAAGAGTAGAGCCATTGCCAGAGGAGTTCGCCGTCTTCCGAGGAGTCAGAAGAGCAGGAGTGTTCCAAGGTTTTCCGTCAACCTTGCTGGTTCCTGGAAGCTGTTCGCAGAGGGCGAATAAAGCTTTGAGCAACGGTGATCATTCACCCCAGCAATTCCATCTCTCGCCTGTCACCCTTCTGTTGCCTTTAGCAGTTCTGTCAGTATCTTCTTTTTAGAAGGCACTACTGCCAGTTTGCTACGATCACAAAAATCTCTTTAGATTATTCGTGAATTACGATATCTTTTTAGATCTCGTAATTTGCAGAATCCTTCTGAATCTCTGTTGCAAAACCTTCTTTAAGGAATTGCATTTGAAACATCGTCTTTACAACTGTTTCAGTTTCTGTATTTTCCATTGAAAAGCGTGCCCCGGCGTTCCCGACAATAACATATATAGATTGGCATATATTTATATATATACACTCCATTTATTTATATATGTATATAGGTACTCATAATTATACATACGTATATACGTATATATATAATTATATTTTTTATTATATGAGTAGGCCTACAAACTCTTACTTCAATATCTATATTTGATACCTATACTCCAAGGTGTATATATATATACATATATATATATATATATATATATAGCAAATGACCTCTAGCCTAGTGGTTAAGAGAGATGCATACGGCCCAAGTGGTCGGAGTTCGAGCCCCAGTAGAGGCGAGTTCGCCACAATTACCCATTGCTTCTATATATATATATATATATATATATATATATATATATATATATATATATATATATATATATATATATATAGACACACACACACGCAATGAATTACTCATACTAAAGGTTAAAAATAGGAATATGTAGCAATAATAGAAATTATAAGGGATGGGTTTTACAGTTTTCCTGATCCAGGGATTGATAGCTGATTAGAGTCATGGACATTTTATCGAGCTAGCTATGTCCTGACTATTTTTTCATTTCAGTAATTTACTATTCCAGCATTGTACTTTGTTTTAGTGGATATATTTTCACCAGACTTGATTATCACAGACAGAACTTATATTTGATTATTTCAGACTTATATTTTATTTCAGTCAGACATTTATCATATTCTTCTGTGTTCATATTGTTATTGTAGATGAGATTCTAGTGTTGTTGATGTGGAGATGTTAGATTACATGTGCCTGTTGTATTGTAGTTATAAGATACAGCGTACTACTATTATGATAAGTCCATTAAATTGTAAATACTTATCCTAGCTATACAGCTGGCATGCACATGTCTTAGGTTTCTATAAATTTTTAAACTGGGGCGTGACAGTCTTCCAGCTCTTCCAACCAGTCGATCGCCATAGAAGGGCCTTCGGTACCGCTGAAGGAGGTGCGATACGCATTCACACTTTAAAGTT
This sequence comes from Iris pallida, assembly GCA_029216955.1. Classification (NCBI taxonomy): domain Eukaryota; kingdom Viridiplantae; phylum Streptophyta; class Magnoliopsida; order Asparagales; family Iridaceae; genus Iris; species Iris pallida. The sequence goes on from JANAVB010026799.1 coordinate 5,153,621, forward strand.
GTAACTTCTCGGTGCTGCAGGTTGACGCTCGGGCTCCTCTAGATCGACTTTGATATGTCGGGACGCAGGCTCGGTGACAACAGGCGTAGTTGTAGATTTGTCGTTGGCCACAATCATTTGGACAATCTGTTGCAGAGCATCAAGCTATTTTTGTTGCATCTTAGATTGTGCCTCGAAGCGAGCTTCAAACTGGGCTTGTCGAGCATCAACTTGTCTCTGTGGGCTCTCGATGTGTTGTCGATGGGTCTCGTTTTGGCGTTGTTGAAATTCGGTTTGTTTTTGCTGCGCTTCCAGCATGTACAACATCCTCTCCATAGCATTGGCAGAAGGTTCGGCCTTTGAACTACTCGAGCCAGTTGACATGCTCGCCTCGTTCTCGGCCGCGACTTCTCTAACTTCTGCAAATAGAAGGCAACTCACATTAGTCTCAAAAAATATTACGGACTCATTGTATGGAACAACTCATCTCATCGATACGAGGTCAAAGGTTTGAGACTCTAGACATGAAGCTAAATGATATAAAGCCGTGCTCATGATACCATTATGTCACGTCCCAATTTCCGATGATAGTCATCCCCCGGGCATGATGTCTGTAACTCCACCATTCCCATTTTTATTGGAATTTTAAAAAAAATTAATAATAATAATTCTTGATTAAATATTTTCTGAATAAATATTTTATGATTACTTTTGGAGGGAGATTAGATTTTTGGCAAAAAAACTAATTTTCAAATTAATTTAGTGTGGTCCCCATTTTTTTTAAATTTCCTAACAAATTTCTAACTGAAATTTGGACTTCTTAGCAATTAGTGAAAGGAAGAGGGGCTTTATGTTTAAATGCCATTTGCGGTGGGGCCTATTCGCAAGATTGTTTATAATATCAGAGTTGTGAGGAGAGAGAATGATTCTCAAATTCGTTCTCCATTCTGAGAGCAGAACTTGAGTTCTCTCTCCATGATTTCCCAATTTCCCGAACGAAACCCTAAACCTAAATTCATCTCCAGCGGCCGGCAATCGACGACGACGTCAGCGACGATGGCGAGCAGTGCTCCTCCGGTGACACGATAGCCAGAGCTACGACGACGGTGATCCCCTCCTCCGACAGCTAAGTCAGCGGCGGTGACGATTTCTCCACGGCGCTCGGCGAGCTCCCCCTCCACCCACGACTAATCGACGGCCAGAGCACGTCGATCTCGCAATGATTCCGACGTACATCTCGACGAAGCTCTCTTCTCGGCAACGGCCATTCTTTCCGATCGGCGATACGCGAGCAAACCACTGGCTTCTTCTTCTTCTTTTCGATGAGGTAACGGCGACAGGAACAGATGTCGTCGACGATCACTGGCAGATCGATAGGATCTGATTGATCAAGGCGCCATCCATTTGATTTGCGAACTCAAGCTCGGGTGAGTTGCCTCTGGCTACTATTTTCTTCTTGAATTATTAGTGGAGTTTCATTGATTGTATGAGGATTCGTTTCTTGAGTCAATTGAATTTTTCCATGATTTTTTGCTGAGTTCGATCGAGGTATAGATCCAAGGTCCTGATTGTATTCTGGCATTCCTAGATTTTGAGAGAACAAAGAGAACGCGGGATCGTAGTTACATCACACTGAGTTCAACTTGTTCGATGTAATGTCCCAACCAGGGACATAGTAGCGAATTAGACGCGAGAGACTGGTTTCTGCTTCTGTGGAGTGTTCTAGTTTCATTTGGATTCTTTGTCTCCAGGTATCTTTCCGTTTCTTCTTAAATTTTACTTGTTTAATCCATGATTTTAATTTATGGGTGAGAGCGGGGATATGTTCGGGTTACAGAGTATTGTTCGATGTTCGAGACTGGGGATCGCATTCAACTTAGATTGTGTCCGAGTGTTGCAGTTGTGTGTCCAGATCGTATTCGTGTGTGCGTGTGTCCAATGCTGTCGTGTCCACGCAGTGTGCGTTGATGCAGGAGTGGGTGCGGAAACTCTTCTGGGTTGGAGCAGTGATTGTTTTTTCTTTATTTTGTTTTAATTCTCGATTTGGTTGTATAATTATTTCCTTTGATTTTCCTTCTCAAATTGTCTGTATATTTTAGTTGTAGTTTCCTTTGATTTTTCTTCTCAAATTGTCTGTATATTTTAGTTGAGTTGGGGTTGTTTGAATATACAAATTCTTGGATATGTTGTGAACTATTTTCTCCTAAATGCTTTGCTCCTAATTCGGAGATCTCGACTTGGAGAAAGTCAGTAACATGGGGGGTTAGTTTTTTGTATGTGTTGATGGCTGAGTTATTGGCAAATATGGGCTGAAAAGTGATTGCACTTTAAAGGCCTAGGTTGTTGAGTAGGAATGGAAGGTTGGTTGGAGTACCATCTGTAATTGTGATGAAATTTTACCATTGCAGCAGTGGGTGATTTTAAAGGCACTACTTTCTATTTCTTTATTTTTTTCTAAATATAGAATGTTTGCAAACTAAGCCCAGAAATCAATAGAGTATGATGGGGTTCCATGACTATTAGAGTATGGATACTTCCTTTAAATATATGATTTATGAGTTGTGTTTCAACTTTGATAGGGAGTTGAGTTGAGTTTCTTGTATAAATGAAGGATCATATGTGTAGAAGCATAGAATTTCAGGAGCATACATAGGCCAGAATTCCCATGCGCTTAACACAACATGCGCCAGGGAGCTCAAACGAAGTACTTGGCATAGCAAAAGACAGCAAAAGTATAGACATCAAAAGAGGATTTTTATTTCATATAAAAGTCTATTACATGTCTAAAAGAAAGGCTTTACAAAGGAGAACTTCTACAAAAAGAAAGATCCTAAGACTACAGCCAGGCGCAGCAAACTGCCATGCGCCCTATGCCAGGCGTATCATCAGACAGGCACGTCTCTTCAGCGTCTCAGTCAGGCACGTCTCTTCAGTGTCTCAGTTATGTGCATCACGAAGTCTCGTCATATGCGCTCTGCTTCGACCCGATTAAGTGCTTCGGCTAAAGGAGCAGCTTTGAGCATAATAAGAGTGGGCGATCAACCCCACTCTAGCAGGAGGAAGAGCTATCCAAAGCCCAAGGAAGAGGAGCGCACCGCAATTTCGATCTGCGGCTCTTCCGGCATAACGGAGACGGGACTCGAGCATCCCGATGTTTGGATACAACAGGCACCTTCGGCCTGTGTCGGAAGCCCGCGATCCCGACTTTTGGATGTAACAGTCACCTTCACGAGTACATACGAAAATGACTCGACGCATCTTCACCCTGGGGAGCGTCTTGGCAACAGAATGTACCCGGGTAAAGGAATTCATCTTCGTCGAGAAGTCAAGGGAGAGACAACAAAACTCTCTCAAATTGTTGCTATTTATAGGCCAGGGCAAATCAAACCCATGCGCCAAGTGGCAACCTTCCCGAAGTTAATGCAATGAACTTGTATTTACGATGATGAATTTGCCTCTTCGAATTCAGCCAAGTCAAAACGGCTATTTAAAGCACTCGAAGAACTCAACAGTCGGACCAATGAAGATACGTCATGCAAACAGATGGGTCGGTCGGACCGCGCATCATGCAGATGCGCCCATCAGTACCAAATGCCTCATAAGGATGCGCCCCACGCGTCTCCATGCGCCTAGTGGAACGCAGATCAATGCACCCACTCAAAGGCCCATCATCCGTCATGAACATTAAATGCTGAAGTCTGACACGACAGCAGCCATGCCTCGATGATAGAGCAGCAACAGCTTTTACAGAAAATGAAGCACCGCTGAAGTCAGCGTCATCGTTACTCTCCTCTGGCGATTACAAGCCACGTGGCCGATCGATCATTCGTATGCGCCTCCGCAGTATTGCGCCCGAAGACTCGCATGCGCCTCAAAAGCCGTACGCCCAGACCGGTTCGTGACTCCTGAAGGTTACGAACCAAAGTCTTCTCATGTGCCCAATCCCAGGCGCATCCTGTCAGATCATTCTTTACCAATTTCGAGATCTTTGAGCTATGAACATTGTCACGCCCCGGTTCCAAAATATGTGGGACCAGGAACACGTGGCATGCCAGCTGTACGATCAAGTATAGAAAAACCCCAATTTAATGGACTATACTCGATCGTAGTACGCTGAAGTAACAACTAAATAACAATACAGGCAGGTAAATACTAATCTCATCCACAGGAAAAATCACAGAATAAAGCTGGAAGGAATGAAAATAACTCTGAATCAAACTACAAGTCATGACTAGTGGAAAATAATCCACCAATAAATGTATGAAAGAACTACTAAAAGAGTACAACTGAACCAGAAAAGAAATAGATAGCCACTAGCAGAAATCACCTAAGAACTCAAGAAACTCACGAGGCTCAACATTGAAGTCCTCGTCAGCAAAAGTCTCCAATCTCCGTAGTCCGTCGGTACCTGTGGTCGTCCCAATCTGGAAAAGGTGCCAAGTCCTCAGAGGGACGTAACAAGTACACAAGAAATCGACATGCATGATAGTACAGGGCAGTATATAAATAACTAGAACAAAATGTAACATAACATCTCCCCAACCAAACAAGGACAGGATATATCATGCGACATACGACAGGTAAACTAACCATCTATGTGTAATGCACTCGAGACATCTCTAATGGTGCATGAGGGAGGGAGAAGAAGAAGAAACTGCCACCAAGCGTTCTACGGTTTGAGAAACGAGGGGCTACGAGCATCCAGCGTCCATTGGAAACAGAATTCTCATACACCACTAGTAGACTCTCCCCACCCAATGTATATCTGTACCGTATACGTGGTACAAATAATATGCAAGACGTCATAGTATATATAAGTAGACCTGTACCAACCACTAGACCAGACGCGAACTCACGTGCCAATGATCAGTCGACACACAAATCCATGCACTCAACTCACTCATATAGTGATCGTGTATGATACGGTGTCCGGCTAGAAGGTACCACATACCTTCACAATACACGGGATAAGTCCACTACTACGAGACGCGTGCACACAACTGAGAAGTAACTAGGTAACATAAACTAACTGCAAAAATATACAATCAAGCAAGGTGTACTTGCCTGTGTCCAGCAACTGAGTATCCGGGTCCGATATAGAGTCCGAGTTCCGAGAAGCAAACAATCCTAAACAAGCATGATTTATAATTAATCACTATTTAACAATGTTCGAGCTCTCTAGCCTAGTGGTATTAGAGCGGACACCCGGAGGGATCGACAAGGTTCGAGTCCCCCAATTGTGTGCGTGCGTGGGATTTCAAAAAAAAAAAAAAACTATTTAACAATTTACTAAATTGATTAATTGCTAATTAACCAACAATCAATAGTATTTTATTAAAACCAACTATCTAGTACCAATAATTATGAATAATACTTATACAATAATAAGTATGTAAATATACTTATTATCATACATTTATATTCTGTAATTAATAATACAACATGATATTTAGTAATTAATTAATTAATTATAATCAATTAACTACTCAATTTAATACACACGTGCATACACAATTCCTAATAATACTAACAAAAATAGTAAAAGTCCTTAAAAATCATTTCTAGTCTATTATAATAATAAACTAAATAATACCAGAATAATAAATATATATTATATATATATTTTTACAGAAATGGATTTATTACCATTAAAACTATTTATTAAATAAATAGTTAAATAATACATAATAATTCGAAATAAATCTTGAAAATTCACTATAAAACCTAAATTTAACCATTAAATCTAAATTCACTATTCTACACAATAATAACACATAATTAGTAATTATTTAAATTAATAAATAATTATTAAATAATTTAATAAATAATTCTAAAATAATTCTAGAAATTACTTTTAAATCCTAAAAATTAGTAATAAATATAAAAATACCTAAAATAATTTCCAAAATAGTTTAATTATCTATTTGCAACTGAAACCTTAACATTTACCCATTTACAAATAATTATATAATTAATATCGATTAATTATATAATATACTTAGTAATCAAAATTACCCTTCTAAAATCTAAATAAATATAATTAAATATTGGAAATATTTTTATACAGTAAAGTATATTTTTACAAACATTTTCTATATAATATATATTATTTAATTAACAACCAATTAAATAATATAAATTAAAAAATGGTAATTGAAATTAATTTAAAAATCTAAAGTTCTCGGTTTTTAATATAAAATAATTACAAATAAAATTCTATAATTTCTGGAAAAATTGTTATAAAATACTACATAAATTTTACAAACTTTTTCCTCTACAAGGTTTTATTTAATTAATAATAAAATTATTAATTAATGATTAAAACAGTAAATACAGTTAATTAATTAACAGAATATAAAATTCATAAATAAATAGTAATAAATACTAATAAATATTATTAATCCACACAAAATTTAATGTAGATCCTATACTTAATTACTAATGATCCCTTTCAATTAGATCTAATTAATTACCAATAATTAGGCAATAATTAACAATAAAAAAACTGAATTAATTGGATTAAAAATCCTAAAACTAGGGTTACAGTAAAAAATAAGATTTCCCACGTAGAAGAGCCATGGGGTCGCTCGGGGGGGGGGGGGGTGGGTTACCTGCCCGCCGCAGGGGGTCGGGGTCGGCCTCCAGGCGCGGTGGCGCCGCCGGGGGTCGCCGGGATCGGCCGGCTCTGCTGCTCACAGCGGCAACCGCAGTCCCGTCCGGCCTTGTGCTCCTCCGTACGTCGGCGAGGAGTCTCGGGTTGATGGAGGAGGTAGGCGAGGTGAAGGTGAGGTCAGGGGGGGGGGGGGGGGGGCGGCTTGGAGACAAAGCTCTAAGGTTAGGGTTAAGAGAAACTTGGTTAAAGAAGGCTGTATATATATATATATATATATATATATATATATATATATATATATATATATATATATATATATATATAAAATATATATATATATATATATATATATATATATATATATAGAATATATATCTAAATCTAATAAAACATCTACAAGCAATTCTTAAGACAAATAATAGAATTTGATAATAAAACCTAATAGGGATATCCAATTTAATAAAATAATAATAATAGACCATGGCAATAATAAAAATATAATAATAGTGAAAAACCATAAATAAAAGGTAATAAATAATTATAAACTTGCTATTAATTATAATAATATGACAATAACTAAGGATTATAAATAATAATAGAGCCAATATTTATAAGGATAAAATTTGACTAGCACTAATAAAAGTAACCCTGATGATCTTGCCAACAATATTGTCAGATAGAAAATAGCATCATCTTGCATTAATTTATATACAATATAAATTAAACCCTGATTAGAAATAATTAATTAATTATTTAATTAAAATAAATTAACAAGCTATTCTTCAAATAAAAAAATAATTTTAAAAATTCTCTGAAAATTCAGGGGGGTTACAATCTACCCAACTTATAAGAATTTCGTCCTCGAAATTTAAAATAATTCTAATACCGAAGAAATAATAAGAAAATCAATGAAAAGTAAATATATAAATTGTAACTTACTCAACAAGACAATTTACAACGATACTTGGGGGTTTATAGAGGGGTCAAAACTGGCATCATATCCTACAAGAATATGTTCTAGGTCCGGCATAGGTCATAGGATTTCCAAGTGATCAGGGAATAGATCGATATTGCATGGTCAAATCTAATAGGATAAGGAGAGGACACAAATAGTCTATTCTAAGGGAAAGATTTGTCAAACAAGTAGAGTTATTAAAATAGAGCACATAAAGGTGTGTTTATGGGGGACATAAATGTCATGTGTATGGTGCGGTTTGTCTAGATCATAATGGTGCAATTATTGGAAGAAAAATTCTAATATTGTGCTTCAATTACCCAAGTCATGGTAAGGGGTCAAATGATATGAACCAAAAAAAGGATAATAGGAAAACTTTTATTTGCTAAATGTCCGACTAAAATCAGTCTAAGATGGCTACTAGGGTGCTAAGGGTATTACTAAAATAAGATATCATACAAGGTATACTTAACTGACTTAGTAGAAAGATGGTTCTACTATAAATCATAGCTAATAAAGGGTTATAAAGAGAAATTCTATACTAAGACGCAGAATAAAGAAGAGTTCAAGGGGGATGGGGTCGATTACAAATTTGAAGGTCCAATACGAATAAATGTTTTAAGAAAAAAATTGTCAAACGGTCGTAAATGAGATCCTAGGACAAGTTTACTATATCTTAATCTGCATAAAATAATCATATAGAAAGCGAATCAAATGCACTAGGTTGGCCAGACCATCATGCACCGATTCTGATTAGACAATATTTTAGTGGGTGCACCCAATAATATATGTGTCAAGAACAAGCTTGAGAAAAGAAGAAGCTTGTAAAAACTAGGCTATAATAGCAGTATTAGTCAAGACGATAAAAATAAACGTACAAAAGAAAAGAAAGTACAAGATAGTTCAAGTCCAAAACACAAATAATGATTTGACCTTTCTAGTTGCCCTATGAATCTCTAACCTTAGTTGAGCTAGGGGATAGGAACCCACAAAGTTATGTCTAGGTAATCTAAATACTTATACCAACATATAGTCAGTGTTATCCAACTATAATTTCTTAATGGTCCTGAGAAAAGTATGATGCTAGACTACAAGGTATACTACCCAACTTATAAGAATTGAACTAGTACCTCTAACTGTCTCTTTAGGGAAGCAAGTTTATCCTACCAAATTGTAGCAACAACATAGAATTATCTAGAGAAGCAATAATAATCCTAACATTCTTTAGCTCGATAACCGGGACATGAGCTAAAGGTGAAAGAATTTTTTTTTTACAGAAAATATCAACCAAATATTGGTTACAGGTAAAATAACAAACAACTAAATAGATATTCCTAATATTAATACTAATAATATAATACTAAAATATAGGAGAAGATATACTGGTTGACGGATTTGGGGTATGGTCAAGAAAAATTTATAGACATCTATAGCTCTAAACAATTAGGGAATCATGATACTAGTTTAGGGTCGAGAACAAGGATGATAAAATTTTAAGAAGAAGACATAGTCACATGGGTCGATGACTTAACCATAACTGCATATAATCACTATCATGTCTATGAAAAATATGGCAACTAAGCTGTGACACTTCTATCTCATTAGAGTAACATCCTCTATGTTTATTTCCTCATCAAGATAAAAAAAAATCAAATTCCTGTAAATAAAATTTTTTCATAAATTCTTTCAGTATAAAATCTTTAAATCAAAACAATCATCCACCAATTTCCTTAATCTCTTTAAGATCGTCGCATATAATCATAATTATAACTTTAAAATACCCAACCAATCCTTTTATCATCACACCAACTCCCTTTTATTTTCCCCCTTTTTTTTCCTCAACTTTAATTCAGTTTACCTAATCTAAAAGATTGTAACTCTCTTATAAAAATACTTAAATCAATCACCGAGATAAATATTATCATAATACTAAATTCTTCTTTTTTTTCCAAAAGAAACTTCAATAAAAATTTATCAATCTAAAAAAAAAGATTTAAATCTCAAAAAAAAAATTTCAATCAAAATTTGTTCCATCAAACAAAATTCAATCACAAAAAAATACCTCAAATTTCTAAATCGATCATCGAAATAAACTTTATTATAGTACAAACATCCTTTTCTTTTCTCCTCAAAATTTTTAGATTAAAATTACCCAACTCCAAATTTTAAATCACTTTATGAAATGCATCAAATTTCTAAATTCTTCTTAAATAAACCCTTTTTTTTCATCAAGGTCAAAATATTCAATCTTTAAAGAAATATAAATCTCATAGGCAACTCTTAACTATTTCTATTTACAATCATCTATCCTCAAATTTTAAAAAAAAAATTATTCTTCTATTTTGGAAACCAACATAAATCATCAACCAATTTAAATCTCATGTAGCAATGTGAATATTTAAATTTTTAATCATCAAGTTGATTTTATATCCTCTCTAACCAATCATAGAAATTTTTTTTTAAAAAAAACTCAAATCAAAACTTTAAATCATCCTCTCAAATCGATCATCGAGTTTATTTTATTAATCAACTTCTAACAGTCTTTCCCATATGAGTATAAGTAATCTTTCTCACTATCATTCGAAATTGATATATCATTACTACTCAACTTTGAATTAACTAATCATTCATGCAAAAATTATATCTTTCAAAAATATGGTGTTCATCAACCTGCAATATTTAGTACTTTCCAAGAATTCAATTATAGACTCAACCGCATAATTAGCTGCCAAGGTAACCCATCAAGCCATATAGTTAACTCAAGAGTGTATATAGTATAGCATCTTCCAAACCTCTATCAATCATGACAAGCAAGGGGTACGGTAGATTAGATCGAGAAGGATATAATTGCAAGGAAGTCAAAGAGTCAGAAGATATAAATCAAAGAAGAGATCACATATTTCGAGGAGTTTGAAATGAGTCAAAATCAAACGAGATCAAAGGATAAAAATAATCAATTGTGGATGAGACACAATAGTTCTAATCCTATACGCAGGCTTGCTTGGTACGGTAAAGTAACCAAACAATATTTTCTCGACCTGCATGGGCCACCACTAAAAACATGTCACGCCCCGGTTCCAAAATATGTGGGACCAGGAACACGTGGCGTGCCAGCTGTACGATCAAGTATAGAAAAACCCTAATTTAATGGACTATACTCGATCGTAGTACGCTGAAGTAACAACTAAATAACAATACAGGCAGGTAAATACTAATCTCATCCACAGAAAAAATCACAGAATAAAGCTGAAAGGAATGAAAATAACTCTGAATCAAACTACAAGTCATGACTAGTGAAAAATAATCCACCAATAAATGTATGAAAGAACTACTAAAAGAGTACAACTGAACCAGAAAAGAAATAGATAGCCACTAGCAGAAATCACCTAAGAACTCAAGAAACTCACGAGGCTCAACATTGAAGTCCTCGTCAGCAAAAGTCTCCAATCTCCGTAGTCCGTCGGTACCTGTGCTCGTCCCAATCTGGAAAAGGTGCCAGGTCCTCAGAGGGACGTAACAAGTACACAAGAAATCGACATGCATGATAGTACAGGGCAGTATATAAATAACTAGAACAAAATATAACATAACATCTCCCCAACCAAACAAGGACAGGATATATCATGCGACATACGACAGGTAAACTAACCATCTATGTGTAATGCACTCGAGACATCTCTAATGGTGCATGAGGGAGGGAGAAGAAGAAGAAACTGCCACCAAGCGTTCTACGGTTTGAGAAACGAGGGGCTACGAGCATCCAGCGTCCATTGGAAACAGAATTCTTATACACCACTAGTAGACTCTCCCCACCCAATGTATATCTGTACCGTATACGCGGTACAAATAATATGCAAGACGTCATAGTATATATAAGTAGACCTGTACCAACCACTAGACCAGACGCGAACTCACGTGCCAATGATCAGTCGACACACAAATCCATGCACTCAACTCACTCATATAGTGATCGTGTATGATACGGTGTCCGGCTAGAAGGTACCACATACCTTCACAATACACGGGATAAGTCCACTACTACGAGACGCGTGCACACAACTGAGAAGTAACTAGGTAACATAAACTAACTGCAAAAATATACAATCAAGCAAGGTGTACTTGCCTGTGTCCAGCAACTGAGTATCCGGGTCCGATGTAGAGTCCGAGTTCCGAGAAGCAAACAATCCTAAACAAGCATGATTTATAATTAATCACTATTTAACAATTTACTAAATTGATTAATTGCTAATTAACCAACAATCAATAGTATTTTATTAAAACCAACTATCTAGTACCAATAATTATGAATAATACTTATACAATAATAAGTATATAAATATACTTATTATCATACATTTATATTCTGTAATTAATAATACAACATGATATTTAGTAATTAATTAATTAATTATAATCAATTAACTACTCAATTTAATACACACGTGCATACACAATTCCTAATAATACTAAAAAAAATAGTAAAAGTCCTTAAAAATTATTTCTAGTCTATTATAATAATAAACTAAATAATACCAGAATAATAAATATATATTATATATATATTTTTACAGAAATGAATTTATTACCATTAAAACTATTTATTAAATAAATAGTTAAATAATACATAATAATTCGAAATAAATCTTGAAAATTCACTATAAAACCTAAATTTAACCATTAAATCTAAATTCACTATTCTACACAATAATAACACATAATTAGTAATTATTTAAATTAATAAATAATTATTAAATAATTTAATAAATAATTCTAAAATAATTCTAGAAATTACTTTTAAATCCTAAAAATTAGTAATAAATATAAAATACCTAAAATAATTTCCAAAATAGTTTAATTATCTATTTACAACAGAAACCTTAACATTTACCCATTTACAAATAATTATATAATTAATATCGATTAATTATATAATATACTTAGTAATCAAAATTACCCTTCTAAAATCTAAATAAATATAAATAAATATAATTAAATATTGAAAATATTTTTATACAGTAAAGTATATTTTTACAAATATTTTCTATATAATATATATTATTTAATTAACAACCAATTAAATAATATAAATGAAAAAATGGTAATTGGAATTAATTTAAAAATCTAAAGTTCTCGGTTTTTAATATAAAATAATTACAAATAAAATTCTATAATTTCTGGAAAAATTGTTATAAAATACTACATAAATTTTACAAACTTTTTCCTCTACAAGGTTTTATTTAATTAATAATAAAATTATTAATTAATGATTAAAACAGTAAATACAGTTAATTAATTAACAGAATATAAAATTCATAAATAAATAGTAATAAATACTAATAAATATTATTAATTCACACAAAATTTAATGTAGATCCTATACCTAATTACTAATGATCCCTTTCAATTAGATCTAATTAATTACCAATAATTAGGCAATAATTAACACTAAAAAAACTGAATTAATTGGATTAAAAACCCTAAAACTAGGGTTACAGTAAAAAATAAGATTTCCCACGTGGAAGAGCCACGGGGTCGCTCGGGGGGGTTATCTGCCCGCCGCAGGGGGTCGGGGTCGGCCTCCAGGCGCGGTGGCACCGCCGGGGGTCGCCGGGATCGGCCGGCTCTGCTGCTCACAGCGGCAACCGCAGTCCCGTCCCGCCTTGTGCTCCTCCGTACGTCGGCGAGGAGTCTCGGGTTGAGGGAGGAGGTAGGCGAGGTGAAGGTGAGGTCGGGGGGGGGGGGCGGATTGGAGACAAAGCTCTAGGGTTAGGGTTAAGAGGAACTTGGTTAAAGAAGGCTATATATATATATATATATATATATATATATATATATATATATATATATATATATATATATATATATATATATATAGAATATATATCTAAATCTAATAAAATATCTATAAGCAATTCTTAAGACAAATAATAGAATTTAATAATAAAACCTAGGGATATCCAATTTAATAAAATAATAATAATAGACCATGGCAATAATAAAAATATAATAATAGTGATAAACCATAAATAAAAGGTAATAAATAATTATAAACTTGCTATTAATTATAATAATATGACAATAACTAAGGATTATAAATAATAATAGAGCCAATATTTATAAGGATAAAATTTGACTAGCACTAATAAAAGTAACCCTGATGATCTTGCCAACAATATTGTCAGATAGAATATAGCATCATCTTGCATCTATATATATACAATATAAATTAAACCCTGATTAGAAATAATTAATTAATTATTTAATTAAAATAAATTAACAAGCTATTCTTCAAATAAAAAAATAATTTTAAAAATTCCCTGAAAATTCAGGGGGGTTACAATCTACCCAACTTATAAGAATTTCGTCCTCAAAATTTAAAATAATTCTAATATCGAAGAAATAAAGGGATCATTTCCTTCTTCCACACACACAGAGAGACATACAGAGAGGCACAGTCAAAGACAGATGTAACCAGAGCATCAGAGTTATCATCCACAGATATCGGAAGAGACACTCAACGTCTTCTTCCCCTCCGCAAGCTCCGACATCCAGAGCAATGCAGACCTTCAGAGAACCGAAAATTGTCGTCAGATCGTCAACGGAGTTAACGCATTACCACTCGCTCCATCGACACAGGACCCAGATAAAAACAAAAGTGTACTCCTAGGACTACATCGAAGTCCTATATTGTAACACTGTTCTGTTTGTAATTGAAATTGCATTCAAAGATTTTAATGGCAAATAAGTTGGCGACTCTGCTGGGGATCTCTTTTTCCTCCGCTGAGAAAGCTGTATCGCAATCTGACGACGTGAAGGTGGGCTCCTTCCACAAGATACTGGTCGTACACCTCAATCAACAAGCGTATGAGGAGTTCATCTCTGAAGGCAGCGCAAGTCCTTCGAAGCGGCTGCCAAAACCGAAGAAGACTCGCCAAGTCTGGGTACGCAAGGTCGATGCCCCTGGCACCATCACCGAAGGGGATGCGCCGATGCAACCTACCCTTCCCGCTGACGTCCTCAGCAGCCAGGATGCACCTACGGGTGCAGCACATCTCTCGGGAAAACGTAGGGCTGACCACATTCCCCAACCATCTCCTTCTCAGATGAGAAAGATGCCTCGACGGAGCAGGGGTACATCTAACGCCCTGTGCATGAACTCTAATGCGCCGCAGAAGGCTTCTGTCTTTGACAAACTCATACCCTGTCGTGGCGAGAAGAATTTGGACTCTGAGTACTATACACCCCAGCGGGCTGGTACGAAGAAGTCCAAGGCAGCACGGGCCATGTACCTCAAACGTGCTATGCCAACGGTGAACTAGAAGCATGCGCTCACAATCATGCGCGTTGCTGATGGTAAGATGTACAAAGTTGACTCGGGTGCTTCTGTGCCAGAAACGAGCCGACCCTCAAAGTCCTTGTCACACTTGGGCGCATCTGCTGCGTTCGTAACCAAGTCGTTCAAGGCAAACTCTGTGGTCTTGAACCCCCGTGCCTACATTGGTCGTGCGTCTGAGGCTGGTTCAAGCCACTCTAAATGTTGCTCCCCCACTATTGATCTGGGCGCATCTTTTGCTCCGGATCAGGGGTGCAGCATTCACTTGACCACCCCGGCGCTTGGCCTTGCCATGCGCCTGATGGGCGTGTGAAGGTGTCACTCTCCTCTAACGATCTGCGTAACGTGATCACTCACAAATATCGATCAGGAGAGTCAATTAACAAGCACAATGCGCCCCTCACAGGACACACCTGTGTTGTAGTCACCATCAACTGTTGTTGCAAGACAGCAGTCCCACCACAAAGGCAGTCTGCATTCCAACGACTGTAATTATCAACACCCCTCCAACGTCGCCTCGGAAAGAAGGTGTCGATTGAAGAGGAGCCAGAACTAAAGGTTGTTTCTTGCAACGTAATCTCTAACTCCTCATCAATCTGAAAGGCGACTGGCAACTCCTCGACCTCGTCCTCATCCAAGAGCCAGCCGAGGAAGACCAAGACTACTGTCCCGTCCTCAGGGGTGTTTGAAGGCACCCGGGGGAGAAAGAAGATCTCGGAGGAAGCTGGGGGTAGTCAAGCCCTTGTTGAGCTTCATCCCGAAGACGAAGATATCCTCCAGGACATAGCTGGGGGTAGTCAAGCTCTTGCTGATCTTCATCCCGAAGATGAAGATATCCCCCAGAACATAGCTGGGGGTAGCCAAGATGAATCTCCAGGGGAAGTTCCTCTTCTACAAAAGAGCGAGGCTGAAAGCGAATATTCAACCGATCCATCCACTTCCAGTCACGTCATGACAAGATACATGACGGGAGGTGGTGATACAGAGTCAGATGCTCCACCAGCAGACCTCATTCAGTGCATGAATACTTTGGAGAGGGGACTCAAAACCCTCACAGCCTCCATACAAACACTGACTCGAGCAGTGTTCGAGATACGGTCAGCTTTGGCCAGAGCACCTTCCACCAATCTGGACCCAGGAGTCAACGGGGAATCAAGTGTGCCCCTTCAACGGGCATCCTTAAATACCGATTGCCGCAAAGCACCTCGGGTATCAGAACCTTTGAATGTACAACTCCAGACTGTATCGCTTTCTCCGACTCCCAGCTCCACGGAAGACGTGGTTGAGATGACCGGGGACTTGCGGGAGAGCTTCGAGTCAAAGAGTAGACAGGAGGAGCGCCAGAAGATGGGGATCCCACAACCATATCCCCTTGAATGGAACAAAGTGGTTTATCCTCCCAAGTATAAACCGCAAACATTGACGCCACACGACGGGAAGGACTCTCCACGCCGTTATCTGACATACTTCCAGTCTTAAACGGGACATCTCCTGAAGGAAGACGCACTACACACCAGCCTATTTGTCGGGGCATTGAAAGGAGTGGCTTACGACTGGTACTGCAGTCTCCCTGACAACTCCATATCCTCCTTTGATGACTTGATACGTCTCTTCCTCGATCGTTTCTACAATGGAGGAAAAGATATGACGATGGCATCCCTTATAGAGGTACGTCAGAAGGAGAAAGAGACGGTTCGAGCATTCATCGAACGTTTCCGACAAGCCTGTTTCAGACTGCCCCCGGGTATGCTAGAACATACACTCCTCTCCTCCTGCAGCATGAACATGCTTCCTACGGTTAAGCTCTGGCTCAACTCCACTCCTCCTTCCGACTGGAGTTCATTGATTATTGAAGTCGAAGCTGCTGAAAAGAAGGCATACAATGCTCGCCTTCTGGGAGTTAATTTCCCTGCCTTTGAAGACAAGGAAAAACGGCCTGCTGCCAGCAACCCTGGACACGAGATGAAAGGAAAGCAGGCATTGATTGTCAATGCCTCTAAAGGCGCACAAGTGCCTATTCAGAAGCCTCCGCTTGCACCAAGACCAAAGGAGGTCTATTCTTTCAATGATGAAGACACCTTGCAACTCTTCGAGATGTTGAAGCAGGGTGACAAGATCAAACTACCGGACCCGAAGCATCCCAACGAGGTTGGAAGAGTTGACAATCCGAGGTACTGTCACTACCATCGGTTTGTCGGTCATCCAACTCAGGACTGCTACGTCCTTAAGAACTACATCTAGCGCATGATCAATACGAATGTCATCTTCGTCGATTACGAGGAGAAGACAGTTTCAGCCAACCTGGTGTCGCTCTAATTCGGCACCTTGCCGCCAACCACAGCACAAGATGGCGTCGTCCCTATCCCAAAGGCGACAATGGAGGTGGTCAATCTACCACCTACCCGTGACAACGTGAGCGGACTCATCCCACTCACCATATCTCGGGGAGATATCTTATGGGTTCACCCAGATCTCGTCTCCAAAGTTATTCAACCGGGGGTACGCTCTGCCTCCAAAATCAATGGCAAGAAGATCAAGTCTTGCCGTATGATCTCTTCCTCCACGGAAGAGGCACTTCCTGTACAAACGTGTTCGCAGCTGAACGCCCAACCCGACGAAGCTGCCGTCGAGGTGGTGCCTCCCTGCACTGCCCCTGCTGTCCAGGTAGAGGGCCTATCCAGACCTCCAGCAGCCAATAAACAGAAGCACGTAGAGGCCCGTATCGACAAGCCTTTGCGAAAGGAAAATGCTCCGGGGCTAGCCAAGCCCCACAACTTCGACATACTGGCACAACTTGCCGGTACTCCTGCCCGCTTATCTCTGTTTGAGCTTCTTCGTCTTTCCAAAGACACCCACGAAGCTCTCTATGAAGCCCTGAAGGATGCTGAGTCCTTCATCAGTCAGGTCAAGCAGCCTGAGGATATCCCGACCACATGTGCGTACAGCCATTGTGCGGATGAGGTCAACCCCAACATAACCTTCACCCAACAAGATATGCTACTCAAGCACAACCGACACAACAGGCCAGCAAAAGTGAACCGCTGGGCAAAATATGGCTGAAATGTCATATCGGTAACCTCTGAACCGAGGTGACTTGCTATGTCGTGGACGCCGACGTCAATTACAACCTCTTGCTGGGTCGCCCGTGGCTGCACGAGTACATGGTGGTGCCATCTACACTCCACCAATGTGTGAAGTACGTGTCCACTAACGACATCATCCGGACAGAGTTCGCGGACATCGACCCTTTCAAAGGGGTCGAAGCCTACTTTACCGATGCTAGCTTATATAAGTCGCTCGATGAAGGGGAAGCCAATGATGCTGATGATGAAGCGGAAACGCCGGCGGAGCCGGACATGGAGCCAGAGATGATTCCTGACGTTCCTTTGAAAATTCGACTCAAAGGGAAACCGCCGCAGATGCTGTCTCCCATGGCAATCAAACTGCCTGGAAAAGTACTGAATTCTCTAGGTAGAACACCTACTGAAGCTCCCTTGAAGATATGGCTCAAGGGAAAACCACCTCAAACGTTGGCTCCCCTGGTGGCAAAACTACAGGGGAAGGCACCTGTCATCGAAGGCGCAGTTGAGGCACCCCTGAAGGTGCGTCTTAAAGGCAAGCCTCCGCAATCGTCCGCTTCACTCAAGCTGCAAGAGAAGGCCCACATAGCCCTCTCGGACCCAAGGTTAAATCTGCGATGGGCTCTCCCGAACCGGACCCAGTGCTAAAAAATAAAGAGTTAGGGGAATACATATCTGCTGATATAGATGCACCTTCTCTTGACAATGTAACCCCGTGGGACAAAATCTCGTATTTTATCAATAATAGAGTATCTTTTAATTATTCTAGTCTTCCACATTGGAATACCATGTATACATTAGATAACGCTCTACGGTCGTTACAAACACAAATAACGACCGTCAATCATGTAAATCGAGTAGTCCCACCCCAAGGAGTCTGTTTTATAGTCCCACTACGGAATCGGGATGAAGAACCTATCATCTTCGACAAAGTCGAGCGTCATCAAGACCTTCCGCCACTTGAGCCAGAACCAGATATTGGCAGAATACAAGTCTATCGGTACACGGATAAGGCAAAGTACCTCATCCAAAAGATGGGTTACGATCTGAAAAGCAACAAGGGCCTGAACTACGGCAAGGGTCGACGTCCTCCTCTCCGGCTCCCAACGGCTAAAGAAAAGCCGTAGGACTACTATCATCGTACTCGATGGGGGGTGGGCTAGGTCACGCCTCCGGCAACTCCAGAGAGTTCGGAGGCAGAAGAAGTGGAACATTCTCATTCGTCCGAAACATCAACTTGGGATTCCGATACCAGTATCGGCTGAGTCTTCAGGAAGGGGCTATCAGTCAATATGACATCTGCACAATCTTAAGAGGATGAAGGCGATGACCAAATGCCAGAATTCTTTGAGGAAGAACCTTGGGCTCAACGCCTAGGAGCACAGTGGGAGTCTCGTTTTGAATTACGCGAACCCCCTACTGAAGACGAGGTCAAACAGATCGACCTTGGGGATGGATCCCCTTCCAAACCCATCTTCATCAGCAAGAGTCTAAAAGGAACAGAGCGAGAGTCTTAGTCCAACTGGCCAAAGAATATATCGACGTCTTCGCCTGGAGCTACGAAGACATGTCGGGACTTGATCTCCAGATCGCGATGCATAGACTTAACATCTTACCTGATGCTAAGCCTATAAAGCAACAACAACGACGCTTTTATCCCGACATCATGAACGCTATCGATTAAGAGGTGGACAAACTCCTGAGCAGCGGGTTCACTCGTGAAGAGCAACATCCGGACTAGGTGGCCATTGTCGTCCCTGTCACCAAGAAGAATGGGAAGATATGAGTCTGTATCGACTTCAGGGATCTCAATACTGCTTGCCCGAAAGACGAATTCTTGCTTCCAATCACTGACGTGATGATCGACAATACATGTGGCTTCGAACGCATATCTTTTATGGATTGGTATTCGGGATACAACCAGATCCAAATGTTCTCCGATGATGCAAAACACACATCATTCAGGACTCCGAAGGGGGTTTTCTGCTACACAGTGATGCCCTTTGGCTTGAAGAACGCTGGGGCTACATACCAACGAGCTATGAGTACCATCTTCCGTTAGTATTTGCGCAAAACAGTTGAATGCTATGTCGATGATATCGCAGTCAAGAGCCGTCTCAAAGGTGATCACCTACAAGACCTAAAGACAGTATTCGATCTCATGCAAGCGCATCAACTCAAGATGAACCCCGCTAAATCCTTCCTTGGGGTTTCTAGCAAAAAGTTCTTGGGCTTCATTATCACGGCAAAAGGCATTCATGTCGACCCCGAGAAGACCAAAGCCATCCTTGACATGGACCCTTCGAAGAACCTCCGAGAACTTCAAGGCCTGCAAGGGCGTCTTGCCTACATCCGAAGGTTTATAGCAAACCTTTCTGAAAAATGTCAACCCTTCACCCAGCTCATGAAGAAGGGAGTCTCCTACATCTGGACATAAGAATGCCAGAAAGCCTTCGATGATATGAAAGCTTACCTGACGAGCCCGCCAGTCCTGTGGCACCCGTCGCAGGCAAACCATTTCTCCTCTACGTCCGTGCCATGGATCATTCCCTCGATGCTTTGTTGGCTCAGAATAACGATGCAAACTACGAGTAAGCTATCTACTACCTCAGTAGGATATTGATCGGGGCCGAACACCGTACAATCCCGTTGAAAAGGAGTATTTGGCTTTGGTGTTCTCCATCCAGAAGACTCGCCATTATGTTTCGGGCCAGACAATTCATGTCATCTCCCGAGTCAATCCACTCAGGTTCTCATGACGAAGCCAGGATCTTTGAACTCCCGACTAGCTACATGGGTAATCCTGTTGACGCCGTACAACATGGTGTTTGTTCCATAAAAAGCCGTCAAGGGTTAAGCTCTAGCCGACTTTTTAGCCGCGCACCCCATCCCAGAGTCCTCCAGACTCTATAAAAACATCCCGGATGAGGTCCAAGAATCAAACGTCACCGAAGAAAGCTCCGTCTGGCGGGTGTTTTTCGATGGTGCTTCAAGAATAGGCCCCAAAGGTCAAATCATCGCCGGAGTGGGGGTAGTCTTAGTCTTTCCCGATCAGCTGGTCATCCAACGTGCTTACTCCCTTTCAAAGTTGTGCTCCAACAATGTTGCCGAGTACAACGCTCTCATCATGGGACTCCAGCTGGCACAACAGCTGGGGGTGGATCATCTGGAGGCTTACGGCCACTCAAAACTCGTCGTTAATCAAATCCAAGGGCAGTACAAAGTTCTCCATGAAGATCTGGTTCCTTACCATGAAGTTGCATTGTTATTTCAACCTTCACTTCTTCATAGAATACGTACCTCGGCTCCAAAACCTGGAGGCTGACGCTCTGGCTGGCCTTGCAGCTTCATTAGCGGCACCCTTCGGGACTCAACACTCCGTCACGATAGTTGGTCGAGACTTGGTCTGTCCCAAAAATAACCTATGCTCACAAATGGCCCATGCCATGACGACAACTGCCGATGTTAATGTCCGAGATTGGAGGTTCCCGTTCATCGACTTCGCTGTCTATGGAATTCTTCTAGAAGACCCGAAAGAAGCCGTCGCGGTTAGAAGGCGTTCCCTTCGATTTTACTATGATACAGCTACTAAAATGCTGTACCGACGTTCCTACGATGGACTTCTCCTTCGATGTCTATCCAACGAAAAAGTAGCCGAAGCCCTTCGGGAAGCTCATGACGGGACTTGCGGGGCTCATCAACCTGGCCCTAAGTTGCAGGATCGACTGCAACGCATAGGTTACTACTGGCCAACCATGGCAGCCGACGCTGTCGACTATGCTAAAAAGTGCCATGCTTGCCAGCTTCATGCCGACTTTATCCATACACCGTCGGAACTACTACATCCTACGGTCGCCTCCTGGCCCTTTAAAGCTTGGGGCATGGACATTGTAGGACCTGTCACCCCTCCTTCATCGAGGGGACACCGCTTCATCCTAGCCATCACCGACTACTTCTCCAAATGGGCAGAAGCAGTTTCGCTGACGGAAGTGAAAAGCTCTAGGGTGATCAGCTTCATCAAGCATCATGTCATCTACCGTTTCGGGGTACCCCGTAGGATTATCCTCGATAATGGTCCACAGTTCATCAGCCATGTTTTCAGCGGATACTGTGACAAGAATCGAATTCAGAATGTGGCATCAACCGCCTACAATCCGACAGCGAACGGATTGGCTGAGGCATTTAATAAGACTATCGTCAAGCAACTCAAAAAGGTCGTGTCATCCAACAAACACGACTGGGACGAAAAGCTCGGCGAATGCCTTTGGGCCTACCATATAATGGTACGGACTCCGACAGGCAACACACCTTTCTTCTTAGTCAACGGGAGCGAAGCGGTACTGCCTCTTGAGATCCAGATACCCTCACTCCGTGGAGCGATCACAAATTAATTGACAGAAGAAGACAATCAGCATCGTCATCTGCGAGAATTAGAGGCACTTGACGAAAAACGTCTACTAGCTCAGCAGCGCATTGAACTCTATCAAGCCTGTATATCACAGGTTTTCAACAAAAAGGTCAAGCAGAGGACTTTCCAAGTACGCGACCTGGTCCTGGCAGTCAGGAGGCCGATGGTGTTGACTCACAAAATACCAGGAAAGTTCGAGCCGAAGTGGGAGGGACCTCTCATCATAGAGACGGTATACTCAAACGGTGCTTAGTGCCTCGCCCGACTAAATAGGGACTAGTTCATGATGCCCATCAACGGCAAGTTCCTATTGAAGTACTACTCTTGACATCTTTCAGATATGTACTTCCATCTCTACCTAGCAAGGGAATCAGTGGACCTGATCATCAGAGCTCACATACATCTCCCTTTCACAAAATCTTATGCTTTCGGAACCCAGTTGTTCCATAGCATTCTATCTCCAGTAGAAGAACAACCACGTCCACATTACCTCTGAGTTGCTCCTCTATACCTTGCAAAGCAGAATCTTACACTACATAAGATTGTGCTACTTATCATGTTTACCACGTCCACATTACCTCTGAGTAAATATCCCGTACAGACAACCTCCCGCATTGCCGTACATCGATCGTAGAACTTCCATGTCCATATTACCTCTGAGTAGTTCCACGTATCCCCCCCAGAGTCACTCCTACCACGTCCATAACACCTATGAGTAGGAAGACTTAATCATTTGAACCCCATATTTGCCACGTCCACATTACCTCTGAGCAAACATATCAGTTCTTTCAAACTTATTATATGTACCTAAAACCCAAGGTGCGCAAAAGATAATAGGTCCACACAAATTACTAGTTCATGACAGTAAAAATGAATACACCACGAAATTCTTTATTTTTTTATTAAAGTAAAGGATAACATCCCCAGTAAAGTTGCCAAAATATAACAAAAAAAAGAGACTACAATCCCTAAACGTCACTGGAATTGGCAGAAAGCTCTTCGACCCGATGCTTCAAGTCTTCAGTATGAGTCCCCACAGTTGCCAAGACTCGGCGTTCAGCTTCTTGACGCATCTCTTCCACAGCCTCAGGAGCAGTATCGTTCTTATACTTGGCGTCCAACTCTTGCCGTTGGTGAGTCAGAGAAAGAATATGGTAAGTAACAACTGCTTCTTCCTCCTTGGACGATACGTGCTCAGCCTGGAATCGCTCAGCATCTAACAAAAGTTGGGCCCGCTGGTCTTCAAGATGGCGAATCTTGGTAGTGACCTCCGCTATACTAGCATCCAACGAGGCCCGCAACTCCACATTCTCCTGTGTGGACTAAGATAGTCTCTCCACTGCAGCCTCAGCTTCGGCCACCTCGCGATCCCAGACAGCCATCGTGGCCTGATAAGATGACTCAACTTTAGCTATCAATTTCTTCTTTTCTGCTTCAATTAGAGCAGAAAAGTCATTTCGTCGGATGCTCTGAAGTTCAGAAAGATGCTGGTCAAGCTCAGCCACCGACGCTTCCAGAATCTCGGCCATATGATCATGGCCCTGGCGGGAGCGTATCAGACCAATGTAAGGGAGCGCCATGGCTTTCGCCGTCGTGAAACTCCTATTTGCATTTAGCACTATCGATATGCCCTTCTGCAAAATTTTATTAACTGCCTCAACGACAAACCGCACATATTCATCCGTGTCCGCCAACATCTGAGGCATCATAGCAGGAGTTGGAGGAGCTACGCTAGACGGCAGACCTGAAGAAGACCCACCGACCCCAATCTGCGAGGCTGGAACCTCAACCTCAGCGGACCCTCCCTCGTCAGGGACTTGTACTTCGTCGCTAGGCCGAGGTGCCAAGAGGACGGAAGGAGCCGAATGGGGCATCGATACTGTCCTCCAAGTGGAAGGAGCAGGAGGAGTGTCCTCCACAACAGAGCCCTTGCCCTTATCAGAGCCAATGACGGATGGTCCCCCGACATCCGGGTTGATGATATTATCCCCGGCCGGGACAGGGCGGTTCTCGACAAAGTCCGCCCTTGACAGTTCAACCTCCCTCGGAGCCGGGCTCAAAAAATAAATCTCATCACCCGCATCAACTTCCCCTACAGGGACGGGTGTAGGGCTCATCAGTAACGCCGACCCTTCCACATCAACCCCTACTTCCGGGGCAGGGGTAGGGCTTGGCTACGAGGCCTCGTGTATGACCAGCGCCTCGGTACCACAACTGGGGAGAACCCCAGCTAGCAAATTCTTGTTGGAGACGTCTCTACTAAATGCGACCTCTCTGGCAGTTTGGTCAATATCTTCCTGCGAGCCATCATCAAAAGAAGACGAGCTCTATACTTCCTCCTCGTCTGGGAGGACTTTGTCCATAATTTCTTTTGGGGCCCCGATGCTTCCAGGCACCCCCTTAACAGTTAGTTCTACTCCCGATTGAGGCTCCACGCCACCCTCCTGATGGATCGACCGAGAGACCTCAGCAACCTGAGGCGCTAGTACATCTTCAGCTTCTCTTCCAACATCATCTGGAAACACAGAAATCTCCACAGGGGCGACATCATCAATGCCCTCCTTCCTGGGAGATGCTGTAAACGGAGGAATGCGCTCATCAGAAGAGCTTGCCACCTCCTTCGGTCTACTAATGCTTAGTTTCGAAACCCGGGGTTTCTTCTTCGGTACCTCCTACAACAATAAAAAGGGGGGACATAAGTCACAGAGATCAAAGAATGAACCAGACCATGTGGGACGTCTTTACCTCGGTGGGATCTGATTCCGTTGGTACTATATGTGGCTTCGGAGTCGTCGCCTTCTTCGACCTTTTTGGCTCAGAAGAACCAGCCTTCGCGTCAGCCCGCCTCTTTCCAGCTGGGGACTCTTCCTGAGTACCCCCCGTTGATGCTGCAGCAGCTGTCCGATAATCTACAACCTCTGGTGGACAATATGATCGAGCCACCGCCAGCATGTTTTTCGTTGCCTCTAACTGAGTGCCAACGATGAAACTGGTCTCCCTGTCATATTCAAAGGACACAGTATTCATAGCGCAATACAGCTTAACAATCGAATACAAGATCTGCGGCCGAGGGTTATGAACTGGCATGGTGAAACAAACTCCAGTGCATCCGACGTTGTAATATTTCCAATCCCAGGCTCCATCCAGTAAGCTTCTGACGAACCCTAGACTATTACTGGAGTTCCTTAACATTAGCTGGGTGTAACCGAACTGATGTACAAATCGGCTCGCAAATACGGCTCCAGATAACACTTATTCTTGTTGCGGTAGACCAAATGGAAAGGCCAAATGCTCTGCAACCAGCGAAACCCCCATGTCGGCAGGGCAATCGCATCCTCGCCAGAGTCTTCCAATTCTTTGTCAGCCTCGAAATCTAGGAAGACAAGACTGACCTTGGTGATCTCCCACCCTTAAAGATAAGACAGAATTTTCCTACAGATAGGGACACCGGTGTGCAGCCACTTCCTCTTATAGAAGCGACAGATAAAGGCATCACCTTCAATATGATCATCCTTAGGGCCTGGGCTCATCATATTTGGATGATGCAGAATCAACCATCCCATCAAATAATAGAATGGTAGCTCAGCTCGGGAAAAGTTGTCTTTCTTGCCCCTCTCATGAACCACATCGTCGACAAAATCTCACAAACCCCACAGCAGGTTACATACCATCGCGAGAAGGAGTGCCAGAGGACGACCAAAAACTAGTTTTACCGCTGGCAAAATGAGGTTCCTGCTCACTCTCTCTACGGATCCAGATCCGCCCGAGAACACATAGTTCCGGAGCTATTTCATCAAGTATGCAGTCAACACTTCCTTGGAAGACATCCGGTGCACGCAATGCCAGAAACAACTATATACGTCGTCACCACTCTCGTTTGAACAAGGAGTCTTCTCGCCTAATTGGCTCATGTCGGAGGTCACCTCTGTGTGACTCAGTCCCTGCGGAGTCACAAACTGAATCTTGGAGGGGTCCGTCAGGTCCTGCTTGAAGACATAATCTCTCCAAACAGTCACATGGGGCTGTGACCCTCCCTTCTACCTTCGCTGCATCAGATATTGGTGGCTCGCTACCTCCTTGAAAACAGCTATCATTTCTGGGTCATTGTCATCCAGAACTTGAATCTCTTCATTTGTCGAGAAATATTCCTCATATGGCTCCGAGTACCAGGGAAGCTTGGACACCTCATACATCTCATGGAGGGCCAATCCCAACTCCCCTACCGGAGTAAAAAAGGTGCCAGTCTGGGTGTTGAACATCTCCAGGAGAGCAAGAAACATATGTCGATTAAGGTCGACACCTGCTTGGGTGGCACGAAGAGCAGTGATCAGCCCAATCGCTTTCAGCTCAGTCTTGAACTTCGTCAAAACCCAAAGGGTCAGATCGTCCCACTTTGACACGTGGTGACACTAGCCCTCAAACCGAAAACCTCATTTCGGATACATAACCTTCGATGTTAACATCCGACTTACAAAGGTCGAAGCACTGAAGGCGAAAGTGTCGGGGGGAACATCACTATAAATGCTTCTAGGGCAAAAAGTTGGCAATGGTACGAGGTCTCGGCTCGCGAGGAGGCCAAGGTATCTCTTTGATTCGAAGTAACATCAATACGAAGGGTACCCCCCACTGCCCCTCCTTGAGAAGGAGTAAGTTCCCATGGCATCCTCCTCTTAGAAGCCAAACGTAGAAAGCCGTCAGTGGCAATTGACGCTCAGACTGCTGCATGTACAGGGCCACGCCCTTCGCTGTGAAGAACCATTCTTTCTTGATCTTCAGTATCTTCGCCTCAGTGGAGATCAAGCGGTCACCAAACAGAAAGGCCGGTTTCAAGAAAGTCACATTCTCGAATTCAGCAGATTTTAATTTACCGCTCTCCATAATACTTTGGAAAAAAATAGGCGACTGATCGCGGATTTGCAACATCCTCTCGGGAGGCTGATACAGCATAATAGTAGCCTTCGCTGGGTTAATAACTTCCTTGTTGAAGTCAACCCCCATTTGGCAAAGGGAAGCATCCAAAAGGACTTCGTTCAGCAAGGGGATAGTCATTGACACTGACACAGCAAAAACAAAAGACAGGCATCAAGGAAAAATTTAGAGGCTTCAAAAACAAAACATTTAGGGCACATCAGCAGCCTGGCGCATATTCGGGACTAAAACCATGTGCATCAGCAGTGAAGCTTCGGCACATAATCAGGGCCCAAGCCCATGCGCGTCAGCAGTGAAGCCTCGGCACATAATCAGGGCTCAAGCCCATGCGCGTCAGCAGTGAAGCTTCTGCTCATAATCAGGGCTCAAGCCCATACGCGTCAGCAGCGAAGCCTCAGCGCATAATCAGGGCCTAAGCCCATGCGCGTCAGCAGAATAGCCTAAGTGCATCATCAGGACAGAAGTCCATGCGCGTCGGCAACAAGGAGTTAGGGCACAACAATAGAATGCAACTCATCCGTATGCCCCAAACTCGTCTAAAAAATGTTGGAGACCACAATGTCAGAAGACACCCACCCGTCACCGCTGGACGAACGTCGGCGGGAGTCGCAGTGACGACATGAGCATCCTCCTCGTCGAAATCCATCGGCTCCTTATCTTTGCTTCGACCTCGGCCAGCACCACCGCGAGGAGTTTTGGGAGCCATCTCGTAAAAAAAAGTTAGGGTTTTCTGAAAGAAGAACTCTAAAGAAGAAGAAAGCAAAGAGGAGAAGAACTCTCTCTCTCCATCAGACACCAATTTATAGGCTTGGGCATACGCGGGAACCGATGAAGAGTGACGTCAGCCACCGCTTGGGTTCTATGAAATGGTAACTGTAAATAATCCAAAAAGATCATCATTAATCCTTTTGTTTATTTCGAAGCGTTATCATTTGCATTTAAAACTAAGAGGAGCGTGCGCCTCATCACAGATGCGCGGAGCAATCATGCGTCCCGAACAGTCATGCGCCCTATTGAAGACACTACCATGCTTCTTATTCAAAGTATTCCAAAACTTGATGAAAAGTTTTAAAAACTTTGAAGGGGGTCTTGTAGAAGCATGGAATTTCAGGCGCATGTACAGGCCAGAATTCCTATACGCTTAACACAACATGTGCCAGGGAGCTCAAACGAAGTACTTGGCACAACAAAAGTATAGACATCAAAAGAGGATTTTTATTTCATATAAAAGTCTATTACATGTCTAAAAGAAAGGCTTTACAAAGGAGAACTTCTACAAAAAGAAAGATCCTAAGACTACAGCCAGGCGCAGCAAACTGCCATATGCCCCATGCCAGGTGCATCATCAGACAGGCGCGTCTCTTCAGCATCTCAGTCAGGCACGTCTCTTTAGTGTCTCAGTTATGCGTATCACGAAGTCTCGTCATATGCGCTCTACTTCGACCCGATCAAGTGCTTCGGCTAAAGGAGCAGCTTTGAGCATAACAAGAGCGGGCAATCAACCCCACTCTAGCAGAAGGAAGAGCTCTCTAAAGCCCAAGGAATAGGAGAGCACCGCAATTCTGATCTACGGCTCTTCCGACATAACGGAGACGGGACTCGAGCATCCCGATCTTTGGATGCAACAGGCACCTTCGGCCTGCGTCGGGAGCCCACGATCCTGACTTTTGGATGTAACAGTCACCTTCATGAGTGCATACGAAAATGACTCGACGCATCTTCACCCTGGGGAGCGTCTTGGAACACAATGCACGAAAATGACTCGACGTATCTTCACCCTGGCGAGCATCTTGGAACACAATGTACCCGGGCAAAGGAATTCATCTTTGTCGAGAAGTCAAGGGAGAGACAACAAAACTCTCTCAAATTGTTGCTATTTATAGGCCAGGGCATAATCAAACCCATGCGCCAAGTGGCAACCTTCCTGAAGTTAATGCAATGAACTTGCATTTATGATGATGAATTTGCCTCTTCGAATTCAGCCAAGTCAAAACGGCTATTTAAAGCACTCGAAGAACTCAACAGTCGAACCAATGAAGATGCGTCATACAAACAGATGCGTCGGTCAGACCGCGCATCATGTAGATGCGCCCATTAGCACCAAGCGCCTCATAAGGATGCGCCCCATGCGTCCCCATGTGCCTAGTGGAACGCAGATCAATATGCCCACTCAAAGGCCCATCACCCATCAAAAATATTAAATGCTGAAGTCTGACACGACAGCAGCCATGCCTCGATGATAGCACAGTAACAGCTTTTACAGAAAATGAAGTACCGCTGACGTCAGCATCATCATTACTCTCCTCTGGCGGTTACAAACCACATGGACGATCGATCATTCGTATGCGCCTCCGCAGTCATGCGCCCGAAGACTCGTATGCGCCTCAAAAGCCGTGCATCCAGATCGGTTCGTGACTCCTGAAGGTTATGAGCTAAAGTCTTCTTATGCGCCCAATCCCAGGCGCATCCTATCAGATCACTCTCCACCAAATTTAAGATCTTTGAGCTATGGACATGCGCCACGTGTCCTTTGACTCAGTTCAGCCTATGAAGGGGTGCTAACCACCCAAGATCTCAGCAACAGAAAGATCCTCTCCACTACTACGTACCAGCCCATAAATACAGCATGAAGGATTCAACCCACAAATCATGGCGCATCATCCATCCGCCCTACCCCCGTCAACATCAGCCACATGGTGTTTCCACGTACAAGCGTATCCTACATATGCGCGCATGAGCAGTCCAACCTGCTTATAAATAGAGGGATCATTTCCTTCTTCCACACACACACAGATATACAGAGACGTACAGTCAAAGACAGAGGTAACCAGAGCATCAGAGTTATCACCCACAGAGATCGGAAGAGACACTCAACGTCTTCTTCCCCTCCGCAAGCTCCGACATCCAGAGGAACCCAGACCTTCAGAGAACTAAAAACCGTCGTCAGTTCGTCAACGGAGTCAACGCATTACCACTCGCTACATCGACACAGGATCTAGATAAAAACAAAAGTGTACTCCTAGGACTACATCGAAGTCCTACATTGTAACATTATTCTGTTTGTAATTAAAATTGCATTCAAAGATTTTAATGGCAAACAATATGCAGTATTGAAATATTTTGAGTTGTAATAATAATATTTTCATATTGACTCTTCTGTACGTACTTTTAGCCACCTATAATCTTGGTGTAGGTATTTAGGAATTTTGATTAATATATGTTTCTATAAGTAGAGGAATTATAGAAACAATTAAGGATTAATGTAGATTAGTGAATTTCTTAGGTTAATTCAAATTAGCTAAATATTTGGATTAATAAGATGACCATACCTTGATGCATAGTCTTAACCAACTTGTACTTAATATAACAGGAGGACATCCAGTTCCACTGACTACCCGTACTTTTTCGGAGCAAGGCAAGTACTTTTTTATGGTTTTGTGCATTTACATTCTTGTACTCTTTCTTGTGATACGTCATGACACGATATTATGTACTCCTGTTCTTGTACTTACTTGTGTCGGGTGGGGAAATACACTAGCCATGTGACCAAACCCCGGTTACTATATTCATGTAGATAGCTTAGGCCTCGCATTGTATACGCGGGTCCTAAGCCGTACCATTCATGTACTTTTATGTGCTTACCCCTAGCCGATCACTTGGAGTAGTTGTATTTCAAATATGGTGCACTTTTCATGTCTTGTACTTCAGGTTCATAGTTACATTCATGTACTTTACATTCCTGTACTTTATTTCTTGTACTTATATTCATGTACCTTCATATTTTTTTTCTGCACTTTATAGTTCATGTTCTCTTGTACTCATTTCTATATCATGATGTTCTCGTTTATTACCTAGAACTGTGCTTTGCTCCGCTCCTGACTGGATATGTTGCAGGTATACTTGCAGTATATCATTCTACCATACGGGCCAGAGCCCAGGATCTTAGCTGAGCAGGATGGGTCATGACTTAGCTTGAGGTTTCAGGTTTAGACTGTTAGCTTTATTCTTAGATATTATTTTAGAATTCATAGTACATTTTATTCTTGATAACTCTAGTACATTTATGATATATGTGGATTATGGTGATCTTTTGGGATCGTATGTAGATGCTGTAATTGTGTACATTTATGTTATTTGGTTAGTTTCTCTAGCTTGGTATAGCTTACTTCGTCGTGTCCAACGACGAAGGCTGGACGTGTCCGACTCGTGTCCGATTATTCGGGAGCGGATTGTGACATATTTTTAGTGGTGGCCCATGCAGGTCTATCCTAATGGTACCTAGGTCTTAGCGTACTATTGGAGGACTTAATTTAAACTAGGGAAACTTGAATCACAACATAGAAAATCGGGTACATCGGGTATATTGATATTCTATAAACACTTGTTGTTTTTAGGTCTAGGTTATTTTAACAAGTTTTTTGTTTTTCAGATAGTTCAAAAGCATTCGACACCAGAACTGTCAATTCACCTGCACTTGACGTTTCCGAGCTTCCACTACCTTCTATCACCACTACTATCCCCATGTGTAGTACGCAGTTGACGGAGATATTTCAAGAGATTCTTGACACCCAGAGGGAGTAGGCCATCCTTTTTTCAGCCAGCTTTGTGTATACACTCTCCGAGCTAGGAAGGACTTCTGATTTTCAGACTCACGGATCCTTGGATTTCTTCGACACCGAGCGCATATCTTGCATCGAGGAGCAGATCGAGAACCTGGAGCCGCCACTGAAGAACATCCAAGCCTCTGAGGATCCGACTCCTCTAATCCCGAATGCAGCACAGACAATGGAACGAGACGGGAAGTTGAAGCACATAAGAGACATGAAGACTTATGACGAAGACAGCAACTACCCTGGACCCGTAAAGCGTTGCCATACTCAGACATTGCTTCTTCAGCCGCATCATCAGATTTAGACTCAAATCCAGCCAGCAACCAATTGTAATTTCTGCCATCGTTCGAGACACCACTACGACGAGTGCCGCAAGAAACGGAGACTATGCTGTACTACGGGTCGCCTGCCCATCAAGTTAAGGATTGTCGGAAGTCGTTGATCGTATTGCCTAAGGACGAGCACAATGAGCACCAGGACCGCAGCAGAAGGACCCGCCTCTCTAGATTCGGCAGCTAAATGGAGCATTACCACAGGGATCAGCCTACGTCAGAACAGCTGAAGAAATTAAAGCAATTCCAGTCCCAGAGAAGTACTGAAGACATGCTGAAGACTGAAGGTTTTTCTTGCATTGTTAGAGCAGACTATGGATCATGATTCCAATTTAAATTTTTTAGAATTTTCTTGTTCCTGTTTAATGGCTTGGTAGATTTTGTTTTCAATCTTAAATCCTTTGGTGTCTATTCCAGATAATATTCCTATTCTAGAATTTGTCCCTTATTCGAAGATTGTTTCCTATTCGGTAAACATGTTTCATATCCACAATTCGATAATTATTTGAAATCCACTACTCGATACTGTTTGCTCATTTCCTTTGATGATTTTGATTTTCTATTCGAGAGTTGTTGTTCACTACTTGTTTCGACCTTGTTTCCTATCCAAGGATTTGCTTGTTTTCCGGGATACTTGTTCTTACTCGTTATTGATATTCTTCTCACTAATCAAACTTGTACTAATCAAGATTTATTTCTACTTGAAATATTATTCTGAAACCGTGTTTGAACCTTCGCTTCTATTGATGCTTGTTTGAGATTCTATTTCTTATTTTGACTTTATTCGGGACTCGCTCTCTATTTACGATTTTGTTACTATTGAGATTCGCCTGTTTCATATTTACGATCCAATACCATATTTCCTATTGAAACCTGTTTTCTAGTTACTATTCAAAATCTTGATTCCTCGTTGAGATTTTCTATTCGAGATTTTGTTCCTTATTCACGACTTTGTTGATACTTGATTTTCTATTTTCCACTGTGTACCTTATTGGGAATTCGTTTTCAATTTAAGTTTTGCTCGAGATTTCATTGTTATTCGAGATTTTATTGAAACTTGTTTCCAGTATGGGATTTTATTTCTTATTTTGAAACTTGTCTCCTATCTGATACCTTGCTTCAGTTCATCCTTCGAGACTCTGTTATCCCTTCGGGATAATATCCCATATATGGAATCTTGTTACCATTCCAGATATCAGTTGAAATTCTGTTATAATTTGAAAATTCGCTCCCTGTCTAAAATTTTAAATCTTTATGGTTGCCCTTTTGTACTCAATGATTGTATCCTTTGTCGTCTCTTAGTACCTAATAAACCCTTGTATTCTAATAGTCAGATAACCTCACCATTTTCGTGACTTGGACTATTGAAACTCATTTGTAATTTCTTGAAATTTTCTATGGATAAAGTTGAAAACTATTCGATGACCTACTAGGGCGTGACAGTTGCGCATTGTAGCCGTTATCTGGATTACGAAGACCGAAATTTTACTGCAGCCAGCAGCGCACTGGCGAGACAGGAACTCTAAGTTGAAGTGATTTCAGACATTCATAAGTTTCGAGTATTATGGAGACTTGTCCTAAATTCTTCATGTCGTGATCTCTTAGGTTGCTTCGTTGATGATTGTTGGAAAATGGATATAGTGCATAGAATATTCGGTAACATATCGTTATTTGAGTCACGGAGCCGAAGTTCACTACAGCCAGGTATACCCTGGCGGGGTAGGGATTCTGAGTAAAGTGATTTCAAATATCTATATGTTTCAGGATACCATAGAAACTATGTTCCTTTTTCTATAATTATTGGTTTTCGAGAATCACAAATCCTTGTACGTTATCCTGATTTGATACTGTACCTCCTGAGTATTTTATACGTTTCCTCAATCAACTCTTGCTAACTTTCCATTAGCATTTTATCGTTAGATTATTGAATTCCTCAAAATTATACATTGCCAGAGTTTGATTCCATACTTCGTTTGTGTCTTGTCTAAACTTCGATCTTAAATCATGACTATCTGACCATAATTTTCCTATCTTGTCCTAGTCCACTTGTGTTTAAATATCGATTTTTTTATCGTACTTAATAGTTATGTCTTCATGATTTTGCTCCTCTAAGTTGTAATTGGAACTTCATTCTATCTCGTGCCTATTTGATTCTTGATCATTGATCGTGTTATTCCAACTTCTTGTGTGTAATTATCGTACGGGGTCTCAAGGCTCATGGAGCATCTCAGAGTTGTGCAGGATCGACAGAAGCACTGGGCGGACAGCAGCAGACGGCAACTAGAGCTCGCGGTTGGAGATAGAGTGTTCCTGAAGATCTCGTCGACTAGGGGCGTTATTAGATTTGGAAGAGGCGGGAAGCTCAGTCCGAGGTACATCGGGCCTTTCGGTGTGACTGTGCAGATTGGCGAGGTGGCATATCGACTAGTGCTTCCAGCTAGCTTGGAGGGAGTGTACGATGTTTTCCACGTGTCCCAGCTTCGATGCTAAATTCCAGATCCGAGCCATGTGGTGGACTATTCAGAGCTAGAGGTGGGTCCGAGCTTGACCTACGAGGAGCAGCCAGTAGAGATCCTTGATCGTAGGGAGAAGCGCCTGCGGAACCAGACCATTCCACTTGTCCGCGTCATGTGGAGACACCACTCTCCAGGAGAGTCCACATGGGAGCGCGAGGACGAGATATGAGAGCGCTATCCTAGCTTGTTTGTTTGATTGTATTTTAGTGTTCAAAAAATCTGATTTCAATAAATGACTATTGTTTGAATCTATTTGTGATTTACTGAGATTTATTTTGTAGGTCTTCGAATTTCGAGGACGAAATTTTTCAAGGGAGAGAGATTTGTAACTCCACTTTTTCTATTTTTATTGGAATTTAAAAAAATTAATAATAATAATTCTTGATTAAATATTTTCTGAATAAATATTTCATGATTACTTTTGAAGGGAGATTTGATTTTTGGCAAAAAAAACTAATTTTCAAATTAATTTAGTGTGGTCCCATTTTTATTAAATTTCCTAACAAATTTCTAACTGAAATTTGGACTTCTTAGCAATTAGTGAAAGGAAGAGGGGCTTTATGTTTAAATGCCATTTGCGGAGGGGCCTATTCACAAGATTGTTTATAATATCAGAGTTGTGAGGAGAGAGAATGATTCTCAAATTCATTCTCCACTCTGAGAGCAGAACTTGAGTTCTCTCTCCATGATATCCCAATTTCCCGAACGAAACCCTAAACCTAAATTCATCTCCGGCGGCAGGCAAACGACGACGACGTCAACGACGATGGCGAGCAGTGCTCCTTCGGCGACACGACAGCCAGAGCCACGACGACGGTGATCCCCTCCTCCGGCAGCTAAGTCTACGGCGGTGATGATTTCTCCATGGCGCTCGGCGAGCTCCCCCTCTACCCACGACTAATCGACGGCCAGAGCACGTCGATCTCTCAATGATTCCGGCGTACGTCTCGGCGAAGCTCTCTTCTCGGCGATGGCCATTCTTTTCGATCGACGATGCGCGAGCGAACCTCTGGCTTATTCTTCTTCTTTCCGATGAGGTGACGGCGACAAGAACAGATGTCGTCGATGATCACTGGCAGATCGATAGTATCTGATTGATCAAGGCGCCATCTGTTTGATTTGCAAACTTAAGCTCGGGTGAGTTGCCTCTGGCTACTGTTTTCTTCTTGAATTATTGGTGGAGTTTCATTGATTGTGTGAGGATTTGTTTCTTGAGTCAATTGAATTTTTTTATGATTTCTTGCTGAGTTCGATCGAGGTATAGATCTATGGTCCTGATTGTATTCTGGCATTCCTAGATTTTGAGAGAACAGAGAGAACACGGGATCGTAGTTACATCACACTGAGCTCAACTTGTTTGATGTAATGTACCAACCAGGGACATAGCAGCGAATTAGACGCGAGAGACTGGTTTCTGCTTCTGTGGAGTGTTCTAGTTTCATTTGGATTCTTTATCTCCAGGTATCTTTCTGTTTCTTCTTAAATTTTACTTGTTAAATCCATGATTTTAATTTATGGGTGAGAGCGGGGATATGTTCGGGTTGCAGAGTATTATTCGGTGTTCGAGAATGGGGATCGCATTCAACTTAGATTGTGTCCGAGTGTTGCAGTTGTGTGTCCAGATCGTATTCGTGTGTGCGTGTGTCCAGTGCTGTCGTGTCCACGCAGTGTGCGTTGATGCAGGAGTGGGTGCTTAAACTCTTCTGGATTGGAGCAGTGATTGTTTTTCTTTATTTTGTTTTAATTCTTGATTTGGTTGTATAATTATTTCCTTTGATTTTCCTTCTCAAATTGTCTGCATATTTTAGTTGTAGTTTCCTTTGATTTTCCTTCTCAAATTGTCCGTATATTTTAGTTGTAGTTGGGGTTGTTTGAATATACAAATTCTTGGATATGTTGTGAACTATTTTCTCCTAAATGTTGTGCTCCTAATTCGGAGATCTCGACTTGGAGAAAGTCAGTAACATGGGGGGTTAGTTTTGTGTATGTGTTGATGGCTGAGTTATTGGCAAATATGGGCTGAGAAGTGATTGCACTTTAAAGGGCTAGGTTGTTAAGTAGGAATGGAAGGTTGGTTGGAGTACCATCTGTAATTGTGATAAAATTTTACCATTGCAGCAGTGGGTGATTTTAAAGGCACTACTTTCTATTTCTTTATTTTTTTTTCTAAATATAGAATGTTTGCAAACTAAGCCCAGAAATCAATAGAGTATGATGGGGTTCCATGACTATTAGAGTAAGGATACTTCCTTTAAATATATGATTTATGAGTTGTGCTGCAACTTTGATAGGGAGTTGAGTTGAGTTTCTTGTATAAATGGAGGATCATATGCAGTATTGAAATATTTTGAGTTGTAATAATAATATTTTTATATTGACTCTTCTGCACGTACTTTCAGCCACCTATAATCTTGGTGTAGGTATTTAGGAATTTTGATTAATATATGTTTCTATAAGTAGAGGAATTATAGAAACAATTAAGTATTAATGTAGATTAGTGAATTTCTTGGGTTAATTCACATTAGCTAAATATTTGGAATAATAAGATAACCATACCTTGATGCATAGTCTTAACCAACTTGTACTTAATATAACAGGAGGACATCCAGTTCCACTGACGACCCGTACTTTTTCGGAGCAAGGCAAGTACTTTTCTATGGTTTTGTGCATTTATATTATTGTACTCTTTCTTGTGACACGTCATGACACGATATCATGTACTCCTGTACTACTGTACTCCTGTACTCATGTTCTTGTACTTACTTGTGTCGGGTGGGGAAATACACTAGCCATGTGACCAAACCCCGGTTACTATATACATGTAGATAGCTTGGGCCTCGCATTGTGCACGCGGGTCCTAAGCCGTACCATTCATGTACTTTCATGTGCTTACCCCTAGCCGGTCACATGGACTAGTTGTATTTCAAACATGGTACACTTGTCATGTCTTGTACTTCAGGTTCATAGTTATATTCATGTACTTTACATTCCTGTACTTTATTTCATGTACTTACATTCATGTACCTTCATGTTCTTTTCCTGTACTTTATAGTTCATGTTCTCCTGTACTCATTTCCATATCATGATGTTCTTGTTCATTACCTAGAACTGTACTTTGCTCCGCTCCTGACTGGATATGTTGCAGGTATACTTGTAGGATATCATTCTACCATACGGGCCAGAGCCCGGGATCTTAGCTGAGCAGGATGGGTCATGACTTAGCTTGAGATTTTAGGTTTAGACTGTTAGCTTTACTCTTAGATATTGTTTTAGAATTCATAGTACATTTCATTCTTGATGACTCTAGTACATTTATGATATATGTGGATTATTGTGATCTTCTGGGATCGTAGGTAGATGCTGTGATTGTGTACATTTATGTTATCTGGTTAGATTTCCCTAGCTTGGTACAGCTTACTTCGTCGTGTCCAACGACGAAGGCTGGGCATATCCGGTTCGTGTCCGGTTATTCGGGAGCGGATCGGGACAATGTCGTACGAGCCTAAGTTGCGCTCGCACAAGGCAGAATCATAAGGTCATCCGAAACACAATAACTAGAGGGTACGTAGAGAAATTGAATAACACATTTGAAACAAAAAAAAATTGCTTCATTAATATTGAACAACATTTACAAGACTCCATTACAATAAGCGCCGCACAGGCTTACAACTTGACTCAAGATACAAAATGACGCTGATGAGATAGTTATTCCATACATTACATCCCCTTTTTATACAACCAAAACATAAAACACCTGCTATTGTAGGGAGTCGAGACATCTTTCTTCTGGACTAAATGTGGAGTCTTCAAGGATTGAAACAAAGCCTTTGGCACACGGACAAGGCTTCAAAATGACTAGCATCTTCTTGAGTTAAGTGGCACGCTCTTCTTGGTTTGGGGCACCTATGGAGAGCGAGGATCAATACGTTCACGTGTACTGGTGGGTGGCTAATTATATTCTATGCTCCCATTTAGTTCAAGAAGTTATATGAAACATGCATGTACATATAGTGATCTTTCTAGCCACCCTAATATATTTCATATAAGCAGACGCATATATAAGTAGCATAAACTACGATAAAACTTACCCACGGCAGATCGTACCGTGCAATATGAGACTTAACATATTCTTCCATGTCAATTGTTATCATGTACTAGCATAGTGTGTGTGATTGTATATGTGAAGGTCACTGACACCATAAGCCATTCTAGACTATAGCTTTATTAGACGGAACCCTTTCAACGCAAGTAGCGAGCCCCGTTGAAAGCTCCCGAATAACCTGTGCTAGTATCCAGAATAGCTATCATGTTTCCTCCTATGCCGAATCGGTCCCGTGGCCCCGGGGTGCCGTTCGAGGAAATTTTACCTTGTGCACAAGTTGTCCATGACCGTGTTAGACTAAACTAGTTACTCAAACGTGGTACATATTATGAGAACTTAACCATTTTCATCGTATCCCGCCTTGTCATGGCATCATTTAATCAGTGAGTTTGTCTTTTGATTGATGCAGTTCTATTTCATGAATCATATAGCAAGCATGTAGAAGTTTATGACATAACAGTTCTATAGCGAGTGCATGTGAGAAGTCGTACAACAGTTCAATAAAAGTAATCATTTGTGACCTTGCATTTTCGGCTAACATTCTTATCGATTGATTTGGAGAACAAGAGGGTCAAGGGGAAGAAGGGTCAGCCACTCACCTAGATTTTGCTTGATGCGAGAAATCGGTTGGTTGTGCACGATCACGTGAAATCGCATAAGCAACTGATTAGAACATTGTCCTATTCAATGAGTTCGATATGAAATACGAAGTTCGAAGAACGCAAGCCATAAAAACCATCAAAAATATTCACGAAAATGTACTCAAAAAACCAAAGCCAAAGAAGCAAGTGCGACATGAAAAGCAGAGCAACGGGAGGCCTCTCCTGACTCAGCCGTAGAGTCCATCCTCGAGGCACAACTCGCTGAATATGGGACTTGATTTCGAGGAAGTCATTCCATAACGAGGAAATGATCTTAATTCAATCGGTCCCATCCAATCGATTTAATATATCCTGATCAATCGGTCCCGACTAAATCGATAGCGACAATGTTCCTTTATTTGTGTACCTTATGGACGGAAAACGGGACACGATGTAGGGATGGGGAACTACAGAGGATGCCCGGTGGAAGAGAGAGTGTTGGTGTTGAGAAGATGAAGGTGGTAGGTGTAGTGGATGATCGACAAAAATGGGAATTGATGGACCTGGGTCTGAGGAGCAGGGCTGTGTCGACGGGGCAGTGGTGGCAGTGGGTTGATATGGTAGAGGTGGTGTTTGGCCGAAGTTGGAGATAACCGGGGTTAAGGGTGGCTCGGGTGGAAGATGATCGGGTGTAGGGATGGCTAGGAACAAAGAGGTGTGTGTGTGTGAGGATGTATCCATGTTGACTTATCGATATAGACATGGGATTTAATTTGGTGTCCGGCGTGTCAGACACGGAATAAGACAAATGTAAATGTAAAAAATGATGGAAGAAAATAGGATGGATACGGACACGATGCACGGACACTTAAAATGCATTGGGAATGGTGTGGTTGAGGAATGGGAGTAGCCCATTAAATAATGGTGAGGGCATGCTCCCAAGCATGTGAGACAAAGCTTCCAAGAAGCTCTTCCATGAATTAGGCTAATAGCCCAATAAGAACCAAGTCCAAAGGAAATCCCTTCATGCATAAATCTAACAACAACAAAAAAAGTATTTTATGTATAATTTAATTCTGGCCCGAAAATGACATATATATAGAATAATTTAATGAGCTCAAGCTCATATACAAATAAATTTTCAAATATAATAATTACTATTTATTAGGCCTTTTAGGCCCAAAACTGGTTGAAGTCCAAAATAATCATGTATGTCCAATAGCTAATCTATATATATTTATATAAATATAATTTATACAAATGTCTAAAGTACTTTCATATAAATCTCGGTCCATACTAATTATGTAGAAGATTACATTAATGGTTTGGAGCCCATATTTAAATAAGGAGTTCAAAATTGTAAGAATTTTATTTACTAGGCTATATAAGCCCGAAATTATACAAATTTCAATAAACCGTTTCGCAGAACCAATAAACCGATAATCATAAATATAAAAATTTATGACATATCGCGATTGAAAAATATATTTTATATAGCTAACTACCGAAAATCCAAATTCATGATTTTGAAGATTTAGGAAAAATTAGAAGACAAATAGAAATTTTCAAATTCGGAAGAATATCATAATTTGGTTAAAGGAGGTTACACTCGTCGGTCGGGATTCATCGAAAAAATTGCGCCGACGGCGCTCGGGACCTGCAGTCCACTATTGAGGGCAGCACCAGCTAGAAGGAGTCGAACGACGAGGCGTCGAAGAAGACTCGAGCAACGAGGCACCACTACCTGGGTCGTTCCTTTTTTTCGAGGGTCCAGGAAGAGGGTGATAAAATATAGGAGGACGAGGTCGGTGGAGATCGGGGACGAGGACACGTGGCTGCGACGACGACGGCTGCCTCGTGCGCGAGTCTGCAAAAAATTTCTTTTCTAAAAGGGATACTGAGAAAAGGGATTTCTCTCTTCTCTCAAAACCGTGTTTAAATACTGCTTTTCTGATTTTTTTTAACTCATTCTTGAGTTGTCAGCAGCCAAACAACTTTGAAAGAAAAAGCTACGTTTAAACTCAAATTCAATATTTAAATGTGTATCCAAACGAAGCATATAGCTCCCAAAAAAAGGAACAAAAAACAAACTCCTCGCAATGGAGGAGAAAATTACAATATTTTATATGATAAATAAAAAATATTTATGACTTTTGAAGAACCACTCCTCACTATTTCTTGTTAAATGAATACGACTACATAAACTTAAATAAGAACTCAAACAAAAAATTTAATTACGCTATTTATAAGGGCATAACCAAACTTTATCAGCGCTAGCCAGGATTGAGGCTAGCCCTAGTTTGAGGAGAAATTACTCAGGACAACCCAATTTTTGCTCTTTGGGCTGTCCCAACCCCACACCTCCCTAACCCAATTTTTGAGCTTTATTTTATTATTTTATTCTCTCTCTTCCAAAATCCTAGTTTTCCTCTATTCTTCTTCTTCTTCTTCTTCTCCACCATTTTTCCCTCCCCAAGCTACATCTTCTTCTTCTTCATCTTAACCCCTTTCCCAAGCTACCATTCCCAAATTCGATGGCACCCAAAGGCTCATCACAAGCAAGGTACAAACCCTGATACTTTTTTCCCTCCGAAACCCTAGTTCCCTCTCATATTCTTCTTGTAATGTTTATTTCCAAAACCCAAGTATACATTATCATAATGGAAAACATACAATATAATGTTCTTCTCCAGTAGTATGATCAGCATGGAATGCTTGTCAACAATTCTCCAATAATATCTTGGCTAAGTAATTCACTGTAGAAGGGAAGACGAGCCTCCAACTCCTTGTATAGCTTTGCTCTAACCTGTCTCCATCTGTCTTTAACGGAATAGCAAAGATGTCTTGCAAGCACGTAAAATCCACAATGTCCATCTTTAGGAACATCATCAATAGACCAAATGTATTTCCATATCGCAAGCAAAAATGCACTAATGTACACATCGAGCGTGTTTGCAACGCTCATTTTCTGTTTCTTTCTTTGAACATGAACCTTACTCTTCCTCTTCGAACCGACGACCCTTTCTACGCTTCTTTCAATATGCTCAAATAATGATAGTTTTCTCTTAGTAGACTCGAGCTTCTTTTTCTGTGTTCTGGTAAGTCTTGTTGGTGGTCTACCCTTCGGAGCAATGACAACATATAGCTCTTGCAAGGAACTACTTGTCGGGTGGGCAAGTTCTTGAACTTTAAGCTCAATCGCCTTCCTTTCGTGTGCTAGTGTGGTACACCATCTTGCATGGAGAAGTTTCATTTATGACATGGAAAAGAAATCATCGTAACGGTTCACCATAGACATGATCGACAACTACCTCCAACGTTGATCAACGACCACTATTGGAATAGGTCTACATTGACGTCGATATTCGTTGAGCTCGTGTAAATAAGGGAGGACAAGGGAATATTGACGTAAATAACCACATACATCAGGATCGATACCGACTAAATTCGACCGATCGATCTCATTAAATAGTAATGCCAATTTATGGTGGGACATTACATAACTTAAATCAGATAAGAGGTGTTCATTCTTATGTTCGTGCTTTACAATATTAAGGCTCATCTCAAATGAAGCCTTTATCTCGTTCACCATCAAATTGGTCATTAGATTTATTGCCTGCCAAATGGAAACAAAACCACTGACTCATGATCGTAGATATCTTTTCAGTCTTAAGTATGATCCTTCGACACAGTTGGTAGTGGTCGTGCCGTAATGCTTCACCATATTCGTCCATTCTAAGACGAAATCTTCTTTATGTTGATCAAGCCATGTATCTTTGATATGAGAAATACTTGCCGGGTTGCTCTTTTCCTACTTCTCTTTGAACGTATACTACTGGTCGATCCCAGCACCCCTCTTCTTCGATACACTGCTCTTCTTCCGTAGTCGTCGGCCTGGAGCCTAGGCCAGCACCACAACGACACCCTGTCGAGAACCTGGTCACCACCATCGTGGCGCCATCACTACCACCGTCCCCTCAGTCCAACCGTCTCCCGACAACACTACCACACTGTGCTCCTTCCAGTAGTCATCACCAACCATAGCCAACACCACCATCATCATCGTGACGTCGTGTTCGTACTCATGTTCGTGTCCACCACATCTGTTCCGTCCCGTTTATAAAATTCCTCGTGTCCAATACCGGAACACGATCAACAAAACCATCGATCATACAAAATCAAAACCAAAAATCTAACCGTCGGAGTGCCGCCTACCCACTCTCGGCAATGGCTACATCTCCATCCCCCTTCCCAGAGCAGAACCCTATCGCCGCTGCCATCTCGGTCGTGGCTGCCTCTCCCTCTCCCGCGAGCACCACCATCATGCGCTCGGCCGCACAACGCCAACAGCGGTGAGCCCCTCCGCCCGGTACCGCTCGATCTCGAGCGCTCCAGCCGCGCCTTGTTGCTAATCTTCGTCGTGTCCGCCTTGCCATTTTCGAACCGCTATAGCCGTCGAAAGCGTCGAGGTGAGCATCACTGGAAGCCCTCACTTTCAGCACCTGCAGATGCGTATGTGTGGGTGACGACTCGCCACTGATCCGTTACCACCTGGCCCTGCAGTTCCGTG
Organism: Iris pallida; assembly: GCA_029216955.1. NCBI lineage: Eukaryota > Viridiplantae > Streptophyta > Magnoliopsida > Asparagales > Iridaceae > Iris > Iris pallida. Next base: position 5,197,629 of record JANAVB010026799.1, read on the forward strand.
GAAACCCTGCCTTCCCCACCGTCCGCCGCGACCTCCTCTCCTCTGGATCCGCCCAGTTCCGACGCCAAGCCGTGCTCGACTCCACAAGCTCCACACCGGCGCCCCAAACTCCGGGGGCGGGCCGTGGAGAATGGACGCCTTTCCCTCTTCCCACTCTCGTCATCCTCTCTGCGGTCTCCTCCTTTCCCTTGGGTTCTTTCCAATGACACTTTCTCTCTCGTCTTCCTTCTAAAGCACAACCAAAAGCATGGGATGAAGGAAATGTCAGGTATTAGTTATTAACTAATGAACTGGTGTCAGTAAGTTTTAGCATTTTCTTTGCAAAATCAAGGCAGGTAGTAGAGTAGGTATTAGTATGTATGTTATGTATTATTATTAATATTCTCCATATAAATATTGTTTTATGGATGGATATATAGTAAATAATATTTCCAAAAAATATATATATGTGTAATAAAAATATAACTTTGGCCTTTGGGCCGGAGGAAAGGAATTAGGTTTTTTTTTAATCTTAAAATTTTGGACTAATATTTGGGCATGTTGGGCTCTAATTTTGAATTTAATTTATATAATTTTTTTGGGACTTATTTTAAAACCATTAGTTTATATAATGTTTAATGAGTTTTTGGGTTTTAATAGTTATCTTGGTTTATATTCTAACTATTGGGCCCAATCATTAATTATGATCATTGGGCTTAGATTTTAATTAAAAAGGCTTATGGACTTTTCTAATTGATTTTGTTTTTAATAATATTAGGGCTTTATGGTTAATACGTTGGGCTAATCAATAAATATAGGCTTTTGGAATCCTTATTTTAATTGTTGTGATTATCACTTTTATATGAAAAATTATTATTATTATTATTATTATTATTATTATTATTATTATTATTATTATTATTATTATTATTATTTATTTATATTGTTTTGTTAAATAAATACATACTAAGATAGTTTCCTAAAATGTATTTTTTAACAAAATATAATATTGGCTCTCTATATATAGATGATTGTATATATATTGGGTTATTATAATGGACTTATATGATATTGTATCTTCTAAATAAACGTTTTGAACCATTGGACCTTTGTATTAATCTTAATTATTTATATATGAGGTTTTATACATATTATCTAAATAATTATAAATGTATTTGCTATATATATATATATATATATATATATATATATATATATATATATATTTATATTTATATATATATATATATAAAAATATATATATATATATATATATATATATATATATATATATATATATATATATATATATATATATATATATATAAATTTTTCTTATTATAGAAAAATTCTTTCAAATATCAAGTCTTGATCATATTCCTAATTTTTACGAATCATGACTTTCTCATATTGACCTTAGGCCAATCAGACTATCCTGGACCCAACGGGATTATCGGTTCCACCAGGAAAGGATCCCAGATAAGTACATATACAGATTGCTTTCAATTCCTAATAGTTTTTCCATTACATATTATACATATGCTCTTCTGCTTGTTGACCTGTTGTTATACGGATTAGTATCATGGATCTCTACATATTATATTTCTTGATTATCATACATTATCGTGTTCGTGACTTGTTTGAGTCCATGAGTACTAGTCGGGAGGAAAAATATCTTAGTAGACATGTGAACTACCCAGAACTATCCCCCGTGTCTTTCGTGGAGAATAGCAGCCGCATAATACACGTGCGGGGTGCCGGATTTATCCCCTAGTCGTTCACACGTCAAACCCGATATTTTAAACACGTAGATAGTTGTCATTTACTTTATTCTCCTTGTTTCTTCACCACTTGTCATGTTACTCTATTTACATGCTTTTCTTCTAGTTGACCTATCATGTTGTAGAGTACTTGTTTTATTCTAGACATGCCATGATTCAGTTTGTTATCTAGTTTTATTTTACATATGCTATTTTTATGTCTTACAGATTCTATTATGTTTTGAATAATCTGTCGGTCTGTGTGCTTGTTTCATTCCTGACTGGAAGCCAACATTTTTCAGGATAATCATGGCTTTTCTTGGCATTGGAAGACACGGGTGTACTTGCAGGTCAGAAACCTAGAGATTAGTTAGATAGATGTATTGTAGTTATTTTCAATATTTGTAAAAGTATTGTACTTTTCTTTAAAATGAAAATTTTGTGAATGTTGTAAACTGGTTAGTTTTGTAAATAAGCAATAAAGTTATTATTTATGTGATTTTGAGCATTATGACTAGACAGCGTTCTACCGCCGACACTATGGCGTAGACTGGCTTAGACACACACTCGTATCCCGAAAAGCGGGTGTGGGTCATGACAAGTTCTTATGGTGGCCCATGCAGGCCGGTCTTCGCAAAGATTGCGAACTCGTGATAGTACTTAAGTTAGTCGTACTATTACGAGCCTGCGACTAGGAAGTGCTCATTCACAACTAGGGTTAATTTAATTTTTTGGAGAATGACTAGGACTATGAGTCCCTTATTAATCTGACTATTGGGTAGATAAGGTTTCTACATAGGCCATGTGATGTATGTAGAGATTTATTGAATTCTAGACCCTATTAGAAAATTAAGACAATTTCATAGGTGAATATGTAATTTTGATATAATGGTAGGATCAAGGAGGGTAGACTATTCGATTGGTAAGTTAGGCCTTCCTAGAATTCATGCTCTAACCTTGATAAATTGTTTAAATTTTCTTTTTAACCTCTAGATATCATCCTTTTATCGTAAACACGAATTGCTTATTTATTTTCCATTTTGCCATAAGGAATTATTTTTATAATTTTTGATTCTGTAATCCACATATGAATCTCGAGTTCAATGTTTTCCTTCAATTACCTGAATATCCACAAAATAGAGATTAGGATGTTATATTTCTCTTGTCCTCGGCTATTTCCTCCTTAATCGATCATTTTATTTTCAAGAGTTGAGACTTATAGGACCGATAGTTACATTTTTCTATCTTGATCACCTTGGAATTTGTTTTAATTATCTTTCCGTCTAGTCCGAATTATTTATTTATTTCCATAGGTAATTATTATCTCAAAGTCTACATCATATTTCATTTATTGACTCTTGAGCCTAACACGATCCAATTATACGTATATTTATCTTGAGTTAATTCAAGATATATATATATGTGTGTGTTTTCCCTCGATCCTTAAATATTAGAGAAATATAATTGGAAATTTTTACTTCTCTTGTGTTCAATCATCTTTTTCTAATCGATCGTTGGATTTGAAATTCATTGATCGTTTTATTTCTTTCAACAATTGATACTTTCACTTCAAGGACAAATACCTATACTTTTCTATTAAAATCGACTTGTTTGAATTTCCAGAAGCTCCTTTGAAATTCTTAGGGATATAGTTAGAATAATTTTGATGACTTACGATGACAAGACAGCAGCGCACTGTCGCCATTATTTGAATTATCGAGACTGTGGGTTCACTGCAGCCAGCAACGCACTAGCGTGGCATGATCCCCAAGTTGAAGTAATTTCAAGTAAGAGTAAGTTATCGAATATTATTAAAACCATGTCCTAGTTGCCCAATTTTGACTTTTGAGTTGTATATTAATATTAGACAAAGTTAATAGAGTATTCGATACCGTATCCTTATTAGAGTCATGAAACCAAGAGTTTACTGCAGCCAGATGTACACTGGCGAGGCATAGATTCTCGGTAAATAATTTCGAGTGTGTTTTTGGTTTTCGAATACCACAGAGACTACGTCTTTTATTGACATATGACTATTGATTTTTCATGATCCGCAAAATATTGCGCTCTCACTCCAAACTGATTGGATACCCTATTTTTTATTATCGTATCATAAATAAAGCTCGTAGTTCTTTCTTTCTTATCTTCCCTTCTTATCTTCTATTCGTCGAGTTGTCGTTTGGTTTCCCCTCATTTAAAACTTATTACTAGATTTAATCTCCTATTCCACCAGATTCATAAGCTCACCTAGATTATGATTCTATGATCATGCCTACATGATTAATCGTGCTAAACCGAATTCCTTAATCATCCTTAAACAAAAATTTGATCGTGATTCAATCATTTTGAATATTCTGGACCGTGTCAAATTGCATCCTTAAGATTTCTTTCTATCCGCGATCAAGCTTATCCAATTTTGAATCATTTCTTGATTATATTCGTAATTGTGCCTAAACACATTCCTTGAAATTTTGAGGACAAAATTTTTCTAAGGTGGGTAGATTTGTAACTCCTCTTCCCGGGATTTCAATTTTTTTTAATTTTTAAATCGTGTTTTGAAACAAAATTCTTTGAAACACGTAGACGTTATTTTTCTACTATTTTGTATTTTCCAAAAGAAAAACCCTCATGATTCAAAAACAATAATTGGTTTTAAATAAAAATATTTTCTCTTAAATTCATTATTGGCGTTATTTGGTTATTAAATTATTGTACTTCAAAATAAAATGAATTTGAAATTATAAATATTTTATAAAAAAATTTGAGAGCTACTTGATATTATCAAATATTCGTTTTACATTAATATTGATTTTTAAGTTGTTAATGGATTAGGATTTGTATTAATTTTGGTTTTATTTTAATAAATTAATAATATTATTAAGTAATAGTTTATCAGATTATATATATATATATATATATATATATATATATATATATATATATATATATATATATCAGTTGGCCTTGATCATCTATCCCACCTCCGAGATCCCTTTCATCGTCCCCGAATGCGACCCTGAGATCAACCCGGTGACGTTGGGCGTTGTCCCAGCGGACAGGCTTCTGCAGGTCATGGAAGCCGGCTTTTTGGACCTCAGCAATCCCCTCTGTTCTCTGGCAGATATCGAGAAGGACTTTGGCTCCCCCCCAACGAGGGCAACAGACAGCATAGTCCGTGGCTCATCCGAGTCAGCCCACAATGACACAGCGAAGTCTTCGAGAGCCACCAAAAGCTCCCACAACAAGAGAAATAAACAAGCACTTGAGCCCACGGCCATGACCACTCGGTCAGCCACAAAGCTCAACACCCACCCTCTCCGCAACCATCCCAATGCTTAACATTCTCTCATGGAATGTGAGAGGGCTGGCCAATAAACCTATTTTGAGAAGAATAATCACCCTCAAGAAAATCCACCGGGTCGATATTTTAGTTGTCATCGAGCGTAAAATCTCTCAAAGATAACTCAAATCCATCCAGCTTCAACTCGGCTTCCCGTCTGCGATCGCCGGATGCCACGACATATGGATCCTCTTCACCATCGAATACAAATAAGGTATCGTCAACGACTCGAAACAGGCGCTATCCTGCTGGGTAGAGCACCCCTCTCTTACGTCTCGATCCCTCGTCTCAGCAGTCCACGGCAGCTGTGACCTCGTCGAACGCAAGATGCTGTGGGACACCCTAATGGACACCCGCATCCTCCTCAACAACCTTCCATGGCTCTGTCTTGAAGACTTCAACACCATTTTGCATAGAGATAAAAAGTCAGGAGGCCGCCCTCCCCCCAGCCGGCCATGAATGACTTCAGCACCTTCCTCTTCAACGCCCACTTGTCTACCTTCGTTCTCCGGTAACGCTTTCACCTGGTGTAACATGCAGGAAGGCGCCCGAAGGCAATACTCTCACCTGGACCGAGCCCTAGTTGACCATCGCTGGGCCGACATGGACTTCATCTTTAACCTCTCCCACCTCAACACGACCAAGTCGGATCACTCCCCTCTCCTAATCGAGATCAGCATCAACTCCGGACGGACCAAGAAACCTTTTCGCTTCCTAGATTTCTGGAGCTATCACCCTCCATTCATGAACATCGTCGCCTCCGCCTGGAGGTCGACTAGCAACCTCGACCCCCTTGTCCTCGTGGCAGCCAAGCTCAGAGCTACCAGGGGTGCACTGTCGACTTGGAACAAATTCGCTTTCGGCAACATTTTCCAAGCGATAAAGACGGCGGAGGACGACGTCAATCGTGCCGAGATCATCTTCGCCTCAGATAGATCGCTGGAGGCCCGTGCCGCACTCAACCTAACCAAAGCTCTTCTTAAGTCCCAACTAAAGGTCGAGACGGATTCTGGAAGAAGAAAGCCAGATTGACCTGGGATGCTGACGGCGACAGAAACTCTAGCTTCTTCCACGCTTGCTTCAAAGGCCGGAGAAATCAGCTCTACCTGCACCAGATCGCCGACGAGAACGGTTTTATCGTCAAAGACCAGCGCAGCATCAATGTGGCTGTCGCAAACTTTTACACCAAACTTTTCTCCAAAGAGGTCGTCGTCAAGGATGAGGTGTTCTTGGCGAAGGTCCCCAGCTTGATTACCGAGCGGGAAAACGTGCAGCTCATGTCCCCTCCCTCCAAAGAGGAAGTCAAGTCCGCTGTCTGGACCCTTAACGAGCACAGCGCTCCCGGACCGGATGGTTTTACCGATGTTTTCTTCCGCTCTTGCTGGGACATCATCGAATTAGACTTTTATGAGGCTACTGTGGCCTTCTTTCAAGGTGGATGCTACCCGAAAGCCATCTCCCACGACAACCTCATCTTAATCCAAAAAAAAAGAAAACCCGGAGACCTTCAAAGACTTCAGACCTATCAGCTTATGCACCTTCACCAACAAAATCATCTCCAAGATTATCGCGAACCGTATGACCACACTTCTTCCCAAGATTATATTCGAGGAACAAAGCAGCTTCGTCCCGGGGTGGAACATCACTGACAACATCCTGCTCGCATATGAGATGATTACTTGCATGAAGTTCCCTTCTAGAGGGGGGAACGTCGCCATCAAGCTAGACTTGAAAAAAGCTTATGACCGTCTAGACTAGCAATTCATGATTTAGGTTTTTCGGGGGTTCGGATTCTCGGAGAAGTGGATAGATATCATCTTCAGATCCATAAGCAACTCTTGGTTCTCCACTGTCATCAACGAACAAGCCGAAGGTTTCTTTAAATTCGACCGCGAGGTCCGTCAGGGGGACCCTCTTTCCTCTACCATCTTCATCATCGAGGCCGAAGCGCTCAGCAGAAACCTTAATAGCATGGCTAACACTCCTAGGTTCCACTACTATCACACCACCACTAGCTTCCCTCTAATTACCCATCTAGCCTACGCCGATGACATCTTCATCTTCTCATCCAGCGATGTCGAATCGGTAGAGGTAGTCTGCAGTACGCTTGAAAAATACACTAGATGCTCATGCCAATGAATCAACGCAGATAAAAGCGTCATCTATACCCATCATAAAGCTGACAGGAGCTACTCGACTTCCCTCGCCAACCTAACCTCCTTCTCCATCGCTTATCCGCCATTCTCCTACCTGGGGTGCCCGCTGGTGTACGACAAATCTAACTCGGGCATCTTCGACGGCCTTGTGAACAAAATCAAATCAAAAATTACGAGATGGCACAATACGACCCTCTCTCCAGGCGGCAATATGATCCTTATCAAGCACGTCCTGTCCTTCATCCCCATCTACACCTTGGCCGTGTACTCCCTCCAAGAAGGTTCTATCCTCGTTAGAGTCCCTATTCGCCAGCTTCTTTTGGGGGCATCTCGACGGCATGGACAAGCACCACTGGGCAAGCTGGGATACTATGGCCAAACCAACCGAAGCGGACGGCCTGGGATTCAGCAGACTGGCGTACATCATTGACGCCTGCACAATGAAGCTGTGGTGGAAAGTCCGATCAGAGAACTCCATTTGGACTAGTTTCATGAAGGCTAGAAACTTTCGTCATTCTCACCCCGTGACGGCCGTAGCCAACAATCGTTCGTCTTCATCCTGGCACCGTATCCTTTACGGCCGACACCTCGCTGAACCCCTCATCCATCTACAGATTGGTAATGGCAGCTCGTCGCTGCGACACAAGCGCTTGTTCGATAATGTCATCCTTCAACCTACCACAACCGTCCCCCCTAATTGCACCATCCGAGACTTATGGGACAGCAAATTCGGGTGGAGATGGAACCCGGTCAGAGACTGGCTGGGACCGGTGGCGTTGGCCGACCTTACAGCTACAGACATCCACCTCAATGAGATCTCCGACGCACTGACATGGGCTACCACGCCCGGTAGAACCTTCACGATGGCCTCCACCAGGCTCGTGGTCAGAGGACCTGATGCTCCTTCCCCGCTGATCGCTCCTTTCTGGAACTCCTGCATCCCCAACAAATGGTCAATCCACATCTGGAGAGCTAACCGCAGGAAGCTTCCTACCGACGACTCCCTCACCTTCATCGGCTACAACCTTGTCTCTAAGTGCCATTGATGCACTTTGCACCACTCTGAAACCGTCGAACACATCCTGTTCTCCGGCGACCTCGCCACTCAGATGTGGTCCAGCCTCTCGTGCCGTTGCAGACTTGACCACCGTGTCGGAGCTGCAACGATCTCCTCGCCATCTGGGGCACATCTCATGGCCTTCAGATCGTTGCAGCCGCCGAAATTTGGACTCTCTGGAAGAACCGTAAAAATATAGATACGAAGGACGCCAACACAATCCTCCTCAGCTGATCTGGGAGGTCCTCCGTCAGAGTCTCAAAATCAGCAGACGATGCACACACTCACCGAACCATTTCTGGAAGGCGCTGTACTAACTTACAGTCTGGTCCAGCAAGTCCTTTTGGCTGCTTCTGGCCTCCTTTTGGCTTTTGTTGTCTTTTTGCGCTGGTCGCTTTTACTTGTATAGGCTTCGGCATTTTGCGCCTGATACATCAATAATGTTCCTTCTTGAAATAATATATATATATATATATATATATATATATATTTTTTATATATATATATATATATATATATATATATATATATATTCGAATTTATATGTATGTACGACAGCATATTGAGTCTATTCTAAATCAAATAGGAATCTATATGCAACACTTATCCTAATCTTTCATAGCCAACCTATCCCATTTCTTTCGCTTAATATATATATGTATATGATCTACCAGTTGGAATACCCCTACCTATATAATAAAATTCAAAGCCAAATCAATAAAAAGCAAAAGATGATAATATTTCCAGCCCCTGGCCGAGCCTTCCGCTGTGGCGACTCGACCACCATTGTCGCACACCCAGTGCCGACCTACTGGCCAATCTCTGCACCCCTCCTCCTCGACACACCGCTCTCCTTCTGTAGCCGTCGGCCCGGAGCCAAGGCCAGCACCACAACGATACCCTGCCGAGCACCCCGTCACCACCATCGTGGCGCCGTCACTACCACCGTCCCCTCAGTCCAGCCATCTTCCGGCAATACCACCATGTCGTACTCCTCCCAGTAGTCATCACCAACCACAGCCAACACCACCATAATCATTATGACGTTGTATCTGTGCCTGTGTCCGTGTCTACCACATCCATTCTATCCCATTTTTAAAATTCCTTGTGTCGAAGGACCTGAACATGATCAACAAAACCATCAATCATACAAAATCAAAACCAAAAATCTAATCGTCGGAGTGCCGCCTACCCACTCTCGGCAACGGCCACCGCTCCATCCCTCTTTCCACAGCAGAACCCCATCGCCGCCACCATCTACGCCGCGGCTGCCTCGCCCTCTCCCGCGAGCTCCACCATCGTGCGCTCGACCGCGCACCGCTAACAGCGATGAGCCCCTTCACCCGGTACCGCTCGATCTCGAGTGCTCCAGCCGCGCCTGGTTGCCAATCACCGCCGCGTCCGTCTTGCCATTTCCAACCCGCCATTGCCGCCGGAAGTGCCAAGGTGAGCATCACAGGACACCCTTACTCATATCTGTCCTATAAGCTTAACCTAATAAATCTCCAGAAAAAATACTCATCACAATCACATATTAACATATTATAGTTACACTACATAATCTGTTAACAAGGTTTGGCTATTTCAGTCATCAATTAAATAGAAGGAAACAAAGGCCTAAGACTGGGTCGAGCAATCCATATTAGTATTCAGACAAGTTAAGGGTCAAGCAAGACAGGAAAGATTGTCGAAATATTTCCAAGAATAGTACGAGGCCAAACGAGATGCATAGGACGTAGTCGAAGTAAAATTCAAGAACATATACCTCCGTAATTATGTCACATGAAGTTACTATCGCGCGAGCGTGCATCTGGCTGCAATTAACTTCTTTGTTCTATAATACGATGGATGGTTGCAGTGCACAGCTGCCAAGCCAGATAATTTAGGTTCCTGAACTTAACTTGGCCAAATCCGTAAAATATTTCCAAACAATTTTTGCAAAATAAATGAGAAGATGTTAGTCAAAATGCTTAAGGAGTGCTCCAAGTAGAATTCGAGAAACATATTTAACCATGATGCCGTAATCTGAAGTCATACCTCGCCAGTATTTCTCTGGATGCAAACTCCCGATTCCATAATACAAGGATAAATATACTTTTTCAATCTTTCCTGAATCAACCCACGAGGCACTCTCAACAATTATCGGGAAGGACAAGAAGAATTACCCAAGAGGTTAGCGAAGAAGAGTTTAGTCAATTCACAAGAAAGATGGAACACAAAACAATCATGTTGAGAAAATCCTAATCGTGGCTGTCGATAGACAGAGTTAACCAAGACGGGAAAGAATGATGATAAAAAATTTTTCTTGCTCATCCGGTCATAACGAAGTGATCCAATTTAAGATATAATCTGCTAACCATACACGTCTTCCTGAAATTATGTTGCCAGAATTTTTGCACGTCAGTAAGCATAGCTGCAATAAACGATAGAGTCCATAACAAAGGTATACACCCTAAAATCATGTCATCTAGAATTCTTATAACGCCAACCGGTATGGCTGCAAGAAAAATCCAAATTCCATAACTAGGATAAGCATATCTAAAATCAGGCTCTATGTCCTTGTCATGCTAGCTAGTATGACGGCGATAAATTCTAAACTCCATAAATAAAGTAGACATTTACCTTATCAGGATATACCTTAATTCAATCCATAAAATTTATCTCGATGTAAGATCAAAGTCAACAACAAACATCAGGAATGAAAGTCAACGATAAATCAAGGAAAAGTAAATGGAGATAAGCGAAAACAGATTTTGAGATAGGGATTAGAAAGATATTCACAAGGGTTATCCCAAAGATATTATCTTGGTCGAAATTCAAAATTCTTTGAATATAGTCTAGAACAAATCCCAACCCAAATGGTTATAGGTTCAACTTCTACTTCCTAGTTCTCTCAGGGGTCTATAGACTCATCCTAGAATAAGGTTTGATAACTAGTAGATATTCAAGATTCAGTACGAGCGAAAGCAAGTGGGAATAGACTCAAAGAGTTTTTGAAGTAAGATTCTCAGGGGTTATCCCTGGAATCTATCAAGAATTCCTAACTGCGATTGAGCAACTCCTATCATAACCTAGAACCTATATCCTAATAGCAGGCTCGTAGCAGCGATCTAAGTCAAGCACTACTACGAAATCATACTAGTTGCGACCCTGACCTGCATGGGCCACTCCAAAAACGTGTCACGATCCGCACCCTAATTAGGGGCACGAGCACGTGGGTACGTCCAGCCTACGTCGCAGAATCGGTGGTAGAACGAGTATAGGTCTGCTAGAAAGTATAGCATCTAGACACAATATATATGTACCTGTCATCTCCGCACAGAGGTATATAATCTCAACTCAATCACAAGATATCTAAGGAAGATACGCACGAATATCATAAAGATATGATAGAAATATAAGTACGAAAATAGAAGAAAAGTCTCAAACATAGTAGAGAGTCGGAAACATAACACAAGGTCCCAAACACAATATAATATAAGTCTCATAAACTAGCTGGCTCGCAGTCCAGACAAACCTATCTAACAGTCTAAACAGGTGTTATATCATCTACGGGCTCCAGGGGCAATGTCTCATCAAACTCTATCCTGACCATACCCGTAAAAGGTAGAGCAATCAGCCAACATATCATATATAAACATCAACGGTTATCCTGTCAGGAAAATGAGCAAGTACAAAATACTAACAGCAGTTCCATATGAATTAACAAATTCTATAAGAGACAATCATAATGAAAAACAAGATGAAGTATCATGACAGAAAATATAAACAAGATATATAAACTGGATATCATGTCATGGTATAAATACAGGAATGTAGAATAGAACAGGGATATATGATGTAATAAAGTAAATATAAAATGTGCCATAAATTATTAGTGCGTTATGTTATCAGCTTAGGTCCAGATCAGGCTGTTCCATCTGACCGGCTATGAACAGGTGTACAAAAGAGCAAGATCAGGCCGGCCACCATGGAAAGCTATGAACAAGTAGAGTCAGGCTTTACCCGTCGTGAGGCGAGGGTATAGCTATGAACAAGTAACAGGTACCAGTATGAAGAACAAGTAGGGATTTGATCACACAACCACTAATAACTCCTACCCTCGAATAGTATAATGGATCCGGATATGACACGTCATGATACGGGACTTAAAAGCAGGGGGCCAGCCCACTCCCAAATCAATGTCTATACAAGTACAGGTAACAAGTCGAGAAATGTACCAATATACCAAGTAATCCAGGAACAAGATCTCATAACAGGATCCGATGTATACTAGTCCGTGAAATCAACATGTCAGGAATCAAGTAAGACACTACAACTGAATCGAATATAGCAGATATCAAGACAATGAAAACTATCAGTGAATGTACTCGTCTGCGGTCCTGAGATGTCAAATGGGGTCGGTGCTCAGAGTGATGTCACAAACCTAAAGATGAGATATATATATAAGCTAATTAGGTTTCAACGGTGTTAGGCATGATTATATAGTATAAGCTATGTAATCTAGGTCAATCCCAGTCCAACTAAGTCAAACTAGGTCACACTGAGTCACACTAGGTCAAACTAGGCCACAAGAAGTCAAACCAAGTCAAACTAGGTCAAACTGGGTCAAAGGATGACTTAAAGTTGACTTTTGGTCAACTGGTCAACTCTAGTCAACTCTGGTCAACTCTAGGTCAAACTAGGCTAATGTTGACTAATAGTTGACTTTTGGTCAACTGGTCAACTCTAGTCAAGTTCTAGACATTTCTAGCCCAAGTGTTGACTGATAGTTGACTTTTGGTCAAAGCAGTCAAACTTGGTCAACCGAGGTCAAAAATAGCCTAAGCATACTATTCCTAATATTACCTACCAAGATACCATATATCTTGATCAAACAGGATGAACTCTAATCTAAGAATTAAAATATCAAGTTGTACCTCGTTATTCGTACATCGAAACCTACAACACGTAAATCGAGATAAGATAATCAACGGTAAAGTTAATAATATTATCACAGTGATCCACATGATCATCTTGTCAATTTCAGCAATGTGAAATCACTGGAATCGACTGATCTCAGTTTCGTTGTACTAATTCTGAAATACGAACTTAATAAGAATTAATTATAATAAAAGGTAATACACTGAGAATATCAACAAACATTGTCGGATGATGAAATAAACATCGCTAACGTGTCCAGAATGGTTAAAATAGCTAGGTTAGCCTATCCATAAGTCCAATTTGGATACAGGGGCAAAAAGGTAATTTTTGGGTCAAAACGGTGTCCGTGTCGGACCCGTTTTGCACCAAAAAACGTACAAGAATACTAGTCCACTAAACCTAACAAATTATATGTCCACGAATCCAGAATGACGATACGAACCCAACGGTATATCCATAATTGGATTCCGTTGACCCGATCTCAAATTGGTCCGTTGACCAGAACATTAAAATTCCGATTTGCACGAAAAAGCGTGTCGGAGCCAATGTCCTCAAAACTCAGCAAATTATATGTTAACGAGTCCAGAATGATGATACGAACTCAACGGTATATCCGAAATTGGATTTCGATGAGCCGATCTCAAAATGACCCGTTGACTCAGACTATGGGGGCCCGCTTTGCACCGAAATGCGTGCCAGGACCCACATCCTACAAATCGAACAAACTTTATATGAAAATGTGCCAGAATGATGCCACGAGTCTACTGGTGGTGTCAGAATTTGAATTCGGAGTCCTGGGTTCAAAAATAAAATTTTTTAACTTAGAAATTACGAATTCGGATGGCCAACTTTGGCATCGAATTCAACCAATCAAACGTGACTCACAATGAAACAAAACTTAAGGGGTAGGAAGAGGGTTATACCAGCTGCTCATAGAAACCAGTGGCACGCCAGACGGAGCTGCGATGGAGGAGATACGAGCCGACGAAGTTGGCTCCACAAAACAGTCCAAAAATAGTACAATTTAAAGCTCAACTTGGTGGCTAATTTTGATGTATCATACGACAAAATTAACGGACGAAACTTGATAGGGGTGAAGGGGTATATACCGAGATTGTGACGTTTGAAAAATTTTGCCGATCCAACGGTCGAATTCCCCAAAAAATGTACGCAAAATTGCTGCGATGAGGCACACATTCTGAATTGCGTTCGCACGCGCGTCGACGGAATTCCATGCAAAACATACGAATCGACTATGTATCATGCCGGGGAGGAGGGGCGGTGGCCTGGGGGAGTTCGTTGGGGGCTCGTCGGAGTGGGGTGGCCGGCCACGCGGTGCCACGGTAGCGCACGACGGCTCCTGTGCGCGTACACGGCTGCTACGCTGCTGCTGTTGCGCGTGCTGCTGCTGCTTGCCAGGGCGGCTGCGCAGCGGCGGGGCACGGCGGCGCGACGTCTGGGTACGGCGGCGCGGGGGTGGCGTGTGGTGGTTAATGGTGATGGTGGTGGCGGTTGATGGTGGTTCGGGGTGGAGGTTGATGGTTGTTCGGGTGATAATGGTGATGGTGATGTGTTGTTGTAGAGGAGGAAGAAGAGGAGGAATGGAGAAGGAGGCTGGGGAGGAGGATGTCGGCCATGGAGGATGGTGAAGATTGATGAAGTTGAAATGATGGAGTTGGTGAAGATGATGGTGTCGGCCAAGAAAAATGAAGGGGGCTGCTGTTGAATGAAAGAAAAGAGGAAAGTTGTTTGTGTGGGAAATAGTAAGGAATGGTTGGTCGTGAGTATTGGAAAAGTAGGAAGAGAGAGAGTGTGGATTCTCTCCAAAAAGTAGAGAAATAAAAATATGGGGATTAGGGCCGGCCATGAATGAGGGGGTGTGTATTTGAGTGTCATGTGGGAATGAGTGGAGTGGATCGATGGAGGGAAAATCCAAGGCTAGGATTTAATGTAGCTAAAAATAGGTTATTCTCTAGGGATTTAATTAAGGGGTTCTCCATTAAATATTAAAAATAGGTAGACTAGGTATTTAACATTTTGTAGGAGAATTAGCGCGTGGGTGTTCATAAGGGGATAACATGGAGCCTGGGTTTGGGTTCGGTTGAGCCGGGTCGGGTTAAAATCTAGTTTAGCGAAATAAATATCTTAATTTTATATACTTATGATCATGGATAAATAAGTAGCATGTGGGGACTCAAATGAATGGGACACAAGTGTCAAGTGGGTAGTAGGCTTCATGTCTGCCATGTCCATATTTTGGGTCAACTAGGTTGGATCGATGTCGGATCCCGAAATTAAATTTGAAAGTCAGGTCATATTTTACGGTAGATAATTAATTGGCCTAAATTGAGCCAAAAGTTGTGTGAAGCAAATGAAGCACAAGATGGTGTGTCTGAGTGGGACACGAAGGTCATGGTGTAGGGTGTCTCGAGTAGATCATGCATGAGAAGTTGGTTTTAAGAAAATGACTAGTCTTGTGCTCCTAAATTAAAAGTCACAATAACGTGCATATGATGATCAAATATAAAAGTGGGAATTTAATTAATAATTATTTAATGATAAAATGGTCTAAATTAACCCAAAGTTATGTGAAGCAAAAAGAGTACAAGGGAAAAAGTTTGGGTGGGACATGATATATCAACTTGAAGGTAATCTTGTCTACTACACACTGATGAAGAGAGTTTCCAGATATTGGCATCTCTGACGCTCCAGAAGTCAAAGTCACGGTAAAGAGCATTTAATCAAATAATAATATCTATTAGAAATAATTGATTTATAAAATTGAAAAAATAAGCCCTAAATTCTGGGGGCTTACATCCTACCCACCTTATAAAAATTTTGTCCTCGAAATTAAAATCATCCAATAGGTCAAGCTAAAACATGCGACTGCTATGGCTACAGTACCCAATCTGCTACCCTTGTGATCAACTATGTTATTTCTTTCTACAGATATTTTGGTTCAGGTTCAACTATGTTCTTTTCTTATAAAATATGTTTATTTTACCCTTTAGAAACTTCATATCAGTAAGAGCCTTTACGTATATTCTAAGATATAGGTCATCCTAGAGATACGTGTATATATATATATATATATATATATATATATATATATATATATATATATATATATATATATATATATATATATATATATCAACAATGCTTGGCCATCAACCAAAATTCTAATCTCAAAGCAAAAAGTTTGTTCCCTTATCCTATATCATTCCACATATCGATCTACCCTCCAATCATATGTAATAACTTGTAGATAAGCTATAATCATTTGGTCATCAAAGTCTTACAATGCTCAACCCTCGAACCTAAGCACAAGATTCTAATCCTTAATCCGTAGTCACAACAATACAATACTCATTACTCCATCTAAGATACCCTATAATCAATCTATACTATCAAACTAATCATTCTTAATGGTTTCTGAGTCCACTATAGTCAGTCACTCATATCTGTCCTATAAGCTTAACCTAATAAATCCCCAGGAAAAATATACTCATCACAATCACACATTAACATATTATAGTTACACTACATAGTCTGTTAACAAGGTTTGGTTATTTCAGTCATCAATTAAATAGAAGGAAACAAAGGCCTAAGACTGGGTCGAGCAATCCATATCATTATTCAGACAAGTTATGGGTCAAGTAAGACAGGATAGATTGTCGAAATATTTCTAAAAATAGTACGAGGCCAAACGAGATGCATAGGACGTAGTCGAAGTAAAACTCAAGAACCATATACCTCCATAATTATGTTACATGAAATTACTATCGCGCGAGTGTGCATCTGGCTGCGATTAACTTCTTTGTTCCATAATACGACGGATGGCTGCAGTGCACAGCTGCCACGCCAGATAATATAGGTTCCTGAACTTAACTTGGCCAAATTCGTAAAATATTTCCAAATATTTTTTGCAAAATAAATGAGAAGATGTTAGTCAAAATGCTTAGGGAGTGGTCCAAGTAGAATTCGAGAAACATATTTAACCATGATGACGTAATCTGAAGTCATATCTCGCCAGTATTTCTCTGGATGCAAACTCTCGATTCCGTAATACAAGGATAAATTGTAACGCCCCAGTTCCAAAATACGTGGGACCAAGTGCGTGAACATGCCAGCTGCACATATACGAAGAATACTCTAATATATGGAATCCTCAAATATGCACATAAACTGTAAACAAAATAACCACAGGCCAGTAATATATAATATAATCTTATCACAGCTCAACACAGAAGATAATAGAGTCCAAATAAATAAGTAAAAGTATCAAAAGATAGCCGGGTGAACATACTCACTCCAAACAGCTATGAAAAATAATCTCACAAGATCGGAGTCCGACCTCCGCAAATATAAAGAAATGAGATGCAAAAATATGTCCACTAATGTCTCAAATAAAGAATAGACTAGACATCAGTAAAGACTGCCTCATCATCGATGTAGGATAGCTCCAACGCCGCTCCGTACTCCTGTGGAAAATCGTCTAAACCTGGAAAGATAACCAGGTCCTCAGGAAACATAGCAACATAGAAGAAAACACCATGCCATATAAACTGTGATAATATAATAAGGAAAAAGATATGCATGCAATCGAGTTCCTGACCATTCTACTGTGAATATGCAGTTGAGATACAATCCTTCGACGCATGAGCCCTGGCTGTAAATGGGATCGGCATAGTTCCCATAAAGGGCACCAGGGGCCTACGTCCATAACGCTCAGGAAGCGCCAGAGGGCACCATGTGTAATGGGCTACGTCCATAACGCTCTGGGAAACGTCAGAGGGCGCCTGGAGCCTGCATCTCCGGAGGAGCGCACAGGTAATCAGGGAAGTGCAAAGAAGCCCACACGTCAGGTATTGTTCTCCCCACCCAATGCCTAGTATCATCATCTCTATGACTGATATGAACATCTAGTAACCGCCAAGTCTTCTAACATGCAATACTATTGGCAGTTACTCCTATACGTCACACGCTCCATACGTATCAGTGGCCAGCCGACTACACGGGTACGTGTCCTACATGTGACTCACATCACGTGATACAACAAGTGTCAAGGCCGTATGAGATATAACAATACCTCAACATCAATGGGTGGTCACTAGACTAAGTCAATGCAAGAGAAATAAATAAGGCGAGGTAAACGACCGATAGAGTCGCTCGCACCCAAGTGTGACTTGGACGTACAGTTTAAATATCAAGAAACAAAATACTGATAATAACAACTGAAAATAAGAAGTATAATAATCACAGAGTAAGGTGGCAATGTATCTTGCCTGATGGTACAAAGTGGCAAGCCTAAGAAATCACAATGTCAGCCAAGAAACGTCACAGTCTCCAAACAACTCCGGATGCTGAAACAAACATCAAAAATACACTCGGTGTAAAAGATATACCTAAGAAATGCCTGTCCAAAAGTCAAATTCTGGAACAGGGGCAAAATCATAATTTTGGGTCAAAACGATGTCCGCCGTTGGACCCTCTTTGCACCGAAACGCGTGCCAAAGTCTATGGTCTCTAAAGTCATCAAACTACATGTCTACGGTTTCAGTTTGAGGAGAGGAACTCAACGGTATGTCCAATTTTGGATTCCGATGAGCCGTGTACAAATTTGCCCGTTTGAGTGGGTCGCGGGCCCGCCAAAAATAGGTTCCGATTTGACCTTCTCAGAATCGAACCAAACTTGGCACACAGGACCAAAATGTCGATTCGGACCTGTTGGCGCAAGTTTCGTCTCGATTCGACGACGGTACACGAAGTTATGGACAAGTTTACAAAACGTCAATACGGGGGTATCTCGACGGATACGCGTTGATTTCGTCGCGCATACGCAACGAAACTGAGTTCCGTCAGTTCCCACATGTCCGCAACGTCCATACGTGCCTTTCAATACGTATAGCGCGTGACCACGTCGCCTGGTTTTTTGGGCGTACGTCGTATCGGGGAAAATTCACTAAGTTTTCAAAACAGAATTGCAAGTTTTTCTTGATTTTTAAATCGGTATTTCTTGATGTCTAATAGACGAATTTAAACTCTACAAACAGCGTCTAAAAGGTGTATAGGTTGTCTAGAGGTTTGTTCAATTAGTTTTCCAAAACTTGCGATCATCTGGTCAAAAATTTTGTGTCAAACAGGGCTTGGTTAAAGGGAAAATTCTGCACCTAAACAGTGTTAATTTCTAAACTTTCGGGAATTTACAAAAATTGTAGTAAGCCATTACAGGAAATATAATTGAAGGGACTTGTAGGGGGTCAACTGGGCTACCTATACAAATTTACGGATCGCTTTTTCATCAAACATAGAGGAAGAAAGGTGGGGTCGAAGTTGAGTACCTTGCGGTTGATCGAAACAGAGCTTCCTCTGTTCCACGCGAACGCGGGCTCCGGCGACGTCTCCGGTCAACGGCGGCGGTTCGCTGGCGACTGGGGTGTGCGCGGGGAGGTTGGCAGCCCTGGGGTCGAGGGGTATTGGATTTACGAGAGGGGGTTAGGGTTTTAGTCTTCGAGCAGCTATATATATTGCCGCTGCCGCTGATACCTACTTGAAGTAGGAATACAAGGGGGCTCGGGATTGCTAGGCTAAGTGTTGGGCTCGGGTTACTAACCCATGCGGCTGCAGCTGCTGTGGGACCATGGTGGTATTAGGAAGCATGGGGACTTTGGATATTAGGGGTCCCCCCTCCCCCCCCCCCACACCGTAGCTAGCTGCTGCTGTTGGTGGGGGTTCGGCCACCACTAAGAATTCTTTTTTTTTAAAAAAAACAACTATATATATATATATATATATATATAGTTGTAGACTATATATATATATATATATATATATATATATATATATATATATATATATATATATATACTCACAAGAAAAGTTTCTATAATACTTAATTTAAGTAACAAAATATTTGTAATAATTGTAGACTATATTTATTAACAATTTGAAAATATTTCAAGCACACCATCATACATATAATATATATATATATATATATATATATATATATATATATATATATATATATATATATATATATATATATATATATATACCAATTACCACATTAATACCAAATAATATAGAAAAATAATTTTTAAAGCACTAAAATAGTTATAAATTATTGGGGTTTTACATCCTACCCAACTTAAGGAAATTTTCGTCCTCAAAATTAAACTAAGGTCGGGGGATTAAATGCAATGCAAGGAAATTAATAGTTACTTAAGAGTTGGAAATGCAAGACATACCTTCGTCTTCGAACAACTGCGGGTAGCGATTTCGGATGTCGTCCTCGCGCTCCCAAGTAGACTCCCCTGGCGAGTGATGCTTCCATGCCACATGAACCAATGGAATAGATTGATTCCGTAACACCTTCACTCGGCGATCGAGGATACCTACTGGTTGCTCTTCGTACGACAAACTCGGTCCAACTGTGATCTCGGAGTGATCAAGCACATGATTACTGTCCGCCACGTACCTCCTCAATTGAGATACATAGAATACGTCATGCACTCCCTCTAGCGACGATGGCAAGACCAATCTGTAGGCAACCTCTCCAACACGTTCCAAGACAGCGAAAGGCCCGATGTACCTTGGACTCAACTTGCCACGTCCTCCGAATCGAATCGTGCCTCTAGTGGGGGATATCTTCAAGAACAGATGGTCGCCCTCTTTGAACTCTAAGGGTCGACGACGATTATCTGTCCACTGCTTCTGACGATCCTGTGCTGCTCGCATGTGGCCCTGTATTTTCTTCACTGTCTCCACTGTGCTCAAGACCAACTCGGGACCCAATAGCTGTCGCTCTTCTATGTCGCTCCAACAAACAGGAGATCGACACTTTCTACCATACAATGCCTCAAATGGAGCCATTTGAATGCTCGCTTGATAGCTATTGTTATAGGAAAACTCAACAAGATGAAGATGGTCCTCCCATGAACCGCCAAAGTCAAGCATGTATGCTCTCAACATATCCTCTAGCATCTGAATGGTACGCTCCGACTGACCGTCTGTCTGAGGATGGTATGTCGTGCTAAACTTCAATCGGGTGCCCAAACTCTCTTGCATACTCCTCCAAAAATATGAGGTAAATCTCGAGTCACTGTCTGACACAATACTAATAGGCACACCGTGTAATCTCACAATCTGCTCCATATACATCTCTGCCAATACCTCTGTCGACTGGCCCACTCTAAAAGGTAAGAAATGGGCTGACTTTGTAAGTCTATCCACAATCATCCATACTGCGTCACGTCCCCTAGGACTCCGAGGAAAACCCGTGACGAAATCCATAGTAATGTGCTCCCACTTTTACTCGGGAATAGGTAGCGGCTGTAATAATTTGGCCATCCTCTGGTGCTCCGCCTTTACTTGTTGGCATACCAAGCACTTGGCAACGAAATGAGCTATCTCCCGCTTCATTCCATGCCACCAATAAAACTGTCGTAAGTCACGATACATCTTGGTTCCTCTGGGATGAATAGAATATGCCGAACTGTGAGCCTCTGCCATCAGCTCTTGTCGTAACTCTCTATTGGGTACATAAATGGGATCACCACATCGCAATGTCCTATCGGGATGGATCCTCAATCCCGTCTGCTCTCCTGCTTCAGTCCTCTCTCTTAGCCGTCGAAATCTGGCATCATTAGGCAATGCTGCCTTGATGCGCTCTACCAATGATGATTGCACTTGGAGGTTGGCTAATACGCCGTCTGTTCCAGGCAATACTACCTCAATACCAAGCTGCTCCAAGTCTCTAATCAACTCCTTCTGCGTAGTCAAAAAGTGTGCCATGGGCTTACGGCTTAATGTGTCTGCCACGACATTAGCCTTGTCCGGATGATAATGAAGCTCGATCTCATAATCCTTCATCAACTCCAACCAAAATTGCTGTCGCATATTCAACTCTTTCTGTGTAAACACGTACTTGAGGCTTTTATGATCAGTGTAGATATCAACCTTCTCGTCGTACAAATAGTGTCTCCATAGCTTCAAAGCAAAGATAACCGCTGCGAGCTCTAGATCGTGGGTCGGATAATTCTTCTCATGCACTCTCAACTGTTGTAATGCATATGCTACTACCCGACCGTGCTGCATCAATACACATCCTAATCCCTTCCCGGATGCGTCGCTGTAGATCACAAATCCTCCTGGGCCCGATGGTAGTGTCAAGATCGGTGTTGTGGTCAATCGCTTCTTCAACTCGTCAAAAGCGGCTTGACACTCGTCTGTCCATACAAACTCCTGATCCTTGCAACTTAATCGAGTCATAGGCCCCTCTATTCGAGAGAAATCTTCTACGAACCGTCGGTAGTAACCCGCAAGTCCGAGGAAACTTCTCACCTCAGAAGCTGATGTGGGAGCGGGCCATGATTTGACTGCTATGATCTTTTCTGGGTCCACAGATATACCATCACCTGTAACAATATGACCAAGAAATGATACCTCCTTGAGAAAGAAATCACACTTGTTAAGCTTTGCGAAAAGTCGCTCAGTCCTTAACGTTTCCAAAACTATCCGTAGATGCTGCTCATGCTCCTCTTGACTCTTGGAGTAAATCAAGATATCATCTATAAAGACTACTACAAATTTATCCAAGTACTGGTGAAAGATCTTGTTCATTAAATTCATGAAAACTACGAGAGCATTGGTCAAACCGAAAGGCATGACCAAGAACTCGTAGTGTCCATACCTCGATCAAAAGGCCGTCTTTGCAATGTCTTCCTTTCGAACCTTCAATTGGTGATAGCCTGATCGTAAGTCAATCTTGGAGAATACTTTTGCTCCACTCAGTTGATCGAATAGATCGTCTATACGCAGCAAGGGATACTTGTTCTTCACCGTCACTGCATTCAATGCTCTGTAGTCGATGTACATGCGTACTGTCCCATCTTTCTTAGGCACAAAAAGAATGGGTGCTCCCCATGGTGACGCACTGGCACGAATAAACCCCTTCTCTAATAAGTCATCAATCTGCGTCTTCATCTCTAACAACTCCTTGGGTGCCAGACGATATACTCGAGATGAAATAGGCTCGGCTCCGGGAATAAGCTCAATAGAAAACTCAATATCTCGGTCAGGTGGTAGTCCTGGCAATTCCTCGAGGAATACATCCTCGAACTCGGTGATAATAGGGTGCTGAGGGGTGTCATGCATCATCATATGAGTCCCCGATGTGGGTGTATCACAACTCTCTCCGTCTTCTTTGGTGAACTCAAACTCTGCCGCATTCGGTGGTCTAAAGATAATACTGCTCCTATGGCAGTCTATGAGAGCGAAATGCTGGCTCAACTAAGCCATTCCAAGTACCACGTCAAATGTCGGCATAGAAAATACAAGAAGTCGTGCCATCATCTCTGTAACGTCCCAGTCCTAAAATACGTAGGACCAAGTACGTGAACATGCCAGCTGCACACATACGAAGAATACTCCAATATATGGAATCCTTATATATGTACATAAGCTGTAAATAAAATAATCACAGGCCAGAATAATATATCTAATCTCATCACAGCTCAACTCAGAAGATAATAGAGTCCAAATAAATAAATAAGAGTGTCAAAAGACAGCCGGGTGAACATACTCACTCCAAACAGCTATAAAAAATAGTCTCACAAGATCGGAGTTCGACCTCCGCAAATAGAAAGAAAAGAGATAAAATAATGTCTACAACTGTCTCAGATAAGAAATAGACTATAAGTCATAAGGCACTGCCTCGTCATCAATGTAGGATAGCTCCAATGCCGCTCCGTACTCCTGTGGAAAATCGTCTAAACCTGGAGAGATAACCAGGTCCTCAGGGGACATAGCAAGATACAATAAAACACCATACCATATAAACTGTGATAATATAATAAGAGAAAAATGTATGCATGCAATCGGGTTCCTGACCATTCTACTGTGAATATGCAGTTGAGATACATTCCTTCGACGTATGAGCCCTGGCTGAATATAGGATCCGGTATAGTCCCCTCTTGGGCACCAGTGACCAAGAGCATGACGTTCAAAAACGACAGTGGCAAACCTGAGAGGCTCATACCCGTATCTCCAGCGGAGCTTCCGGGTTACAAGGGAAGTGCAATCGAAACCCATACGTCAGGTAATGTCCTCCCCACCCAATGCCTAGTATCATCATCTCCATGACTGACATGTACCTCTAATAATCGCCAAGTCTTCTAGTATGCAATTCTATTGGCAGTTACCCCTATCCGTCGTACGCTCCATACGTATCGGTGGCCAGCCGACTACGCGAATACGTGTCCTATATGTGACTTACATCATGTGATACAATAAATGTTAAGGCCGTAAGAGATATACCAATACATCAACATCAATGGGTGGTCAATAAACTAAGTCAATGCAAGAGAATAAATAAAGCAAGAAAAACGACCGATAGAGTCGCTTGCACCCAAGTGTGACTTGGATGCACAGTTTAAATATCACGAAATAAAATGCTGAAAATAACAACTGAAAATAAGAATATAATAATCACAGAGTAAGGTGGCAAGGTATCTTGCCTGCGGTGCGAGAAGGGCAAATCCAAGAGTAGCAAGTGTCAGCACCAAAACTCACAAATCACAGATGACTCCAAACACTGAAACAAATATCAAAAATGATCTCAGTGAAGAAGATATACCTAGGAAACGCCTGTCCAAAAGTCAAATTCTGGAACAGGGGTAAAATCGTAATTTTGGGTCAAAACGATGTCCGCCGTTGGACTCGCTTTGCACCGAAATGCGTGCCAAAGTCTATGGTCTCTAAAGTCATCAAACTACAAGTCTACGACTTCAGTTTGAGGAGAGGAACTCAATTGTATGTCCAGTTTTGGATTCCGAGGAGCCGTGTACAAAATCGCCCGTTTGAGTGGGTCACGGGCCCGCTAAAAATGGGTTCCGATTCGACCTTCTCAGAATCGAACCAAACTTGGTATGCAGGACCAGAATTTTGATCCAGACCTGTTGGCGCAAGTTTCATCTCGATTCGACGACTGTACACGAAGTTATGGGCAAGTTTGCAAAATGCCGATACGGGGGTATCTCGACGGATACGCGTTGGTTTCGTCGCGCACACGCGACGAAACTGAGTTCCGTCAGTTTCCACACGTCCGCAACGTCCATACGAGCCTTTCAATGCGTATAGCGTGCAACCACGTCACCCGTTTTGTCGGGGCGTACGTCGTATCGGACAAAATTCTAAAATTTTAATGCTTTTGAAGGAGTTTTTCTCACAAGTTCAACACTGATTTAATTCTCACACAGAAATCGAAATATAGATCTACAAGTTGCGTTTCAATCATGGTTATGTTGTCTTCACACATGTTCAATTAGTTTTACAAAACAGTCGAAGAATTACCAAGATTTTGGCTTCCAAATACGGGTTTGGAACTGTCCTAAAACTGTTCTGTTCTTACAGTTTTTCGGGAAATTTGGTTCGAAAGATCGAGCGATATATGGGGTTTCGCTCGATTCTATCAGAAGGGTTTTGAAAAGGGTTATGTCTACTACGCACAGCATTCGATAGATCGAAATTTTGTTGAATGGATACAAGGAAATTTGAATCGAAAGATGGGTACCTGAGTTATGAACCAAACAGAGTATTCCCTGTTTTCCCGGTCGTCTGCGAGCAGTTCTCTGGTGATCCCGACGTCGACGACGACGAATGGTCGGGGGCGTGCGCGTGAAGATGGCGGCCTTGGGGTTGAGGGTGGAGAGGAGATGGGAAGGAGTTAGGGTTTGGTTCGATGTGAGTTATATATCCACCGCCGTTCCGTCTTCGATTCATATTAGTAATAGTTATAAAGGGGGCTCGGGTACAAAGGCTCGCAGCAGCTGCTGCTAACTCCCCTGCTTTGGGGGTTCTCGGGTGGAGGTGGACCGGTCCCACGTGGGCTGGTCCCCTTCCCCTTTATGTTATATATATTTTTATTTTATTTTATTTTTTTTACAAAAACAAGCCCTGAAACTTGCCAACCTAGGCTGGCCCGCCCCCCTTTCCTGGGTGTGGCCGAGGCCGCTATTATCACTATTTTTTTTATAACTAATTATATATATATATATATATATATATATATATATATATATATATATATATAAATAAAATTATAAAAAATCCTATAAATTTTTAATACGTAACAAAATATTTTTAATAATTGAGGACTATATTTATTAACAATTAAAAAATATATCAAGCACAATTATACATATAATATATATCTATAATTACGAATATACCTATTACCACATAAATTCCAACTAATATCGAAAAATTATTTTTAAAACACTAAAATAATTAGAAAATATTGGGGGTTTACAATCTCTCTGCCACTTATCACTACAGGACAAAGTCTACAAACACCATTAACAGGTACAACTCCTCCTCCAGTGAGGATTTTAACATTTTTAGCTAAGGGTGTGATGGGAATGCTGTGTCTAGTGGCAAAACTAGTGGCTATAAATGAATGTGTGGCTCCAGTATCAAATAAGGTAATAGCAGGAAAAGATGCAACTAAAACCATACCTGCTATAACTTCTGCCTCTGTCTCTATATCCTCAACAGCAAGTGAGAATACCTGCCCATAATTCTGTCCTGGGCCCTGAGCTCTGGCCTTGTTGTACTGTACGCCTTGGGGTGGCAATGGTGGACGAGGTGCTTCTGCTACAGGCCATGGTGCTGGAAGAGCTGGGGCTGTGGGCCTCGGGTTCTGCCGAGCTTGTACTATCGCCTGTTGCTCCGGACAGTCCTTGAGCATGTGCTGATTGGATCTACATCTCAAGCATAATCCAAGGCGAGTCCTGCAGTCGTTCTGGAGATGTCCTTATTTTCCGCAGTAATGGCAAACGGGCTTCTGATAAGGTGAGCGCCTCTGCTGGAACTGTCCTGTGGCCCTCCTAATAGGTCCACTCTGGGTGGCTCGGGCTGGTGTAACTGCTGGGGTATGTCGTCTCGATGTCTACTACTGCTCCTTGCGAAGAATCTCCTGAGCACGAGCTTCTTCCAAGACAGCTGAATGGGAGACTCGAGACTGGGTAGTCGTATAAGACTTGAGCTCTGGTGCTAGCCCCTGGTGAAATCTTCTTGCCTTCTCTAACTCCGTCGGAATCAATCCCGCACCAAATCGACTCAGGAGATTGAACTCTGAGTCATACTCATCAACTGTCATATTCCCTTGCTTCAGATGAAGGAACTGGTCTTAGAGACCATCTCGAACATGAATAGGAAAGAATCTCTCATAAAATGCATCATATAACTGCTTCCAGGTGATCCCAGTGCCAAATCGTCTCTCTTTCGCCTTCCACCAGTGGTGAGCATTGTCTTCTAACAGTAGGTCCACTGCTGTCATTCAATCTCGAGCTGGCAACTGGGATGCCTTCAGTAGCTTTTCGATACTAATAAGCCACTGTGACACCTCTAATGGCTTCTATGTTCCTCAAAAGGCCTTGGGATTCATATCTGTAAAATTCTTGATAGAGCCTTCATAAGGATGCAGAGCCGGTGCTGGGGCTAGTACTGGAGGTGGTGGTGGAGGTCTAGCCATTGCTGCCATCATCGTATGTCTCATTAGCTCAGTCTGCTGCCACTGAGCCTGCATCATGGCGTACATAAACTGAGAGGTAGGGCTCCCATCAGTCGGTGGTGTAGGCATCTGAGGTCCCGACTGTGGAGGAAACTGCTGAGGGAATGGTGGTAGTGGAGGCAGTGGTACATTCTCTTCCGGTGGCATGGTAGTGGTCTATCCAGCCTGGCTGCCTGGGGGTGCTATGTTCTCTGGGTACTCCGTCGTCGGTAGGGGTGCAACTCGGGCGGGTTGGGTCGGGTTTGAGGTCAACCCGAGCCCAACCCGATATATCATAAGCCTAACCCAAGCTCAAGTCCGACCCAACTTTGGGTTCAACATATGAAGCCTAGGACCAAGTCCGGAGGATCGGGTTAGGCTCGGGTTAGTCGGGTCCATCGGGTTTATCGGACTCTAATATGATATTTGAAATAATTTTAAACAAGAGTAATATTAAATGCATAATCAAATAGCAATCAAGTCTCAATCATTAAAAATTAAAACTGACAAGGAATTGAAGAGTTCGGATGAAAAAAATTATAGTTTAAACTTTTTATTTTAGTAGTATGAAACAATATATATATATATATTTTATGTATGTCGGGTTTCGGGTTCTTCGGGATACCCAACACATGAACCCAAGCCCAAGCCCATTTTTTATCGAGTTCAAATATTTTAACCCGAGCCCAAGCCTGAACCCGTATATCTTCAACCCTAATCCAACACATTAACGGGTTTACCCGATCGGGTTCGGGTTTAGCCCGCCCAAGTTGCACCCCTAGTCGTCGGTGTCGTAGTGGGCTGCGACTGTCCTGGTTGGTATGGTGTCGCTGGAGTCATGGGAGGATTTTGTCCCTCCGGAGTAGCCTCTTCACCAGATGTGAGGGCCAAGGCAGAAGTGCGTCCGCTTCTTAAATGCATACTGTTGGCACGAAGAAGATAAGTTGATATTAGGAAAGATTAGATATGAAGTAAGTCGAATAATCAAGGAAGTTTCGAAAAGATTGGAAGTCAAGAGATAGTAGTAGTTCTGGATGAGATATTCCAATTCCTATATGCAGGCTTGTTGGGCACAGACATGTATCCCAAAAATATTTACGTTGACCTGCATGGGCCACCACAAAAATATGTAACGTCCCAGTCCCAAAATACGTGGGACCAAGTACGTGAACATGCCAGCTGCACATATACGAAGAATACTCCAATATATGGAATCCTCAAATATGCACATAAGCTGTAAACAAAATAACCACTGGCCAGTAATATATAATCTAATCTCATCACAGCTCAACACAGAAGATAATAGAGTCCAAATAAATAAGTAAAAGTATCAAAAGATAGCCGGATGAACATACTCACTCCAAACAGCTATGAAAAATAGTCTCACAAGATCGGAGTCCGACCTCCGCAAATAGAAAGAAATGAGATGCAAAAATATGTCCACTAATGTCTCAAATAAAGAATAGACTAAACATCAGTAAAGACTGCCTCGTCATCGATGTAGGATAGCTCCAACGCCGCTCCGTACTCCTGTGGAAAATCGTCTAAACCTGGAGAGATAACCAGGTCCTCAGGGGACATAGAAAGATACAAGAAAACACCATGTCATATAAACTGTGATAATATAATAAGAAAAAAGATATGCATGCAATCGGGTTCCTGACCATTCTACTGTGAATATGCAGTTGAGATACAATCCTTCGACGCATGAGCCCTGGCTGTAAATGGGATCGACATAGTTCCCATAAAGGGCACCAGGGGCCTACGTCCATAACGCTCTGGGAAACGTCAGAGGACGCCTGGAGCCTGCGTCTCCGGAGGAGCGCACAGGTAATCAGGGAAGTGCAAGAAGCCCATACGTCAGGTATTGTTCTCCCCACCCAGTGCCTAGTATCATCATCTCCATGACTGATATGAACATCTAGTAACTGCCAAGTCTTCTAACATGCAATACTATTGGCAGTTACTCCTATCCGTCGCACGCTCCATACGTATCACGTGATACAACAAGTGTCAAGGCCGTATGAGATAAACCAATATCTCAACATCAATGGGTGGTCACTAGACTAAGTCAATGCAAGAGAAATAAATAAGGCGAGGTAAACGACCGATAGAGTCGCTCGCACCCAAGTGTGACTTGGACGCACAGTTTAAATATCAAGAAACAAAATGCTGATAATAACAACTGAAAATAAGAAGTATAATAATCACAGAGTAAGGTGGCAAGGTATCTTGCCTGATGGTGCAAAGTGGCAAGCCCAAGAAATCACAATGTCAGCCAAGAAACGTCACAGTCTCCAAACAACTTCGGACGCTGAAAAAAACATCAAAAATGCACTCGGTGTAAAAGATATACCAAGGAAACGCCTGTCCAAAAGCCAAATTCTGGAACAGGGGCAAAATCGTAATTTTGGGTCAAAACGATGTCCGTCGTTGGACCCGCTTTGCACCAAAACGTGTGCCAAAGTCTATGGTCTCTAAAGTCATCAAACTACATGTCTACGGTTTCAGTTTGAGGAGTGGAACTCAACGGTATGTCCAATTTTGGATTCCGATGAGCCGTGTACAAATTTGCCCGTTTGAGTGGGTCACGGGCCCGCCAAAAATGGGTTCCGATTTGACCTTCTCAGAATCGAACCAAACATGGCACACAGGACCAGAATTTTGATTCGGATCTATTGTGCAAGTTTCGTCTCGATTCGACGATGGTACACGAAGTTATGGGCAAGTTTACAAAACGGCGATACGGGGGTATCTCGACGGATACGCGTTGATTTCGTCGCGCACACGCAACGAAACTGAGTTCCGTCAATTCCCACACGTTCGCAATGTCCATACACGCCTTTCGATGCGTATAGCGCACGACCATGTCGCCCGGTTTGTCGGGCACACGTCGTATCGGGGAAAATTCACTAAGTTTTCAAAACAGAATTGCAAGTTTTTCTTGATTTTTAAATCGGTATTTCTTGATGTCTAATAGACGAATTTAAACTCTACAAATAGCGTCTAAAAGGTGTATAGGTTGTCTAGAGGTTTGTTCAATTAGTTTTCCAAAACTTGCGATCATCTGGTCGAAAATTTTGTGTCAAACAGGGCTTGGTTAAAGGGAAAATTTTGCACCTGAACAGTGTTAATTTCTGAACTTTCGGGAATTTACAAAAATTGTAGTAAGCCATTAGAGGAAATATAATTGAAGGGACTTGTAGAGGCTCAACTGGGCTACCTATACAAATTTACGGATCGCTTTTTCATCAAACGTAGAGGAAGAAAGGTGGGGTCGAAGTTGAGTACCTTGCGGTTGATCGAAATAGAGCTTCCTCTGTTCCACGCGAACGCGGGCTCCGGCGACATCTCCGGTCAACGACGGCGGTTCGCTGGTGACTGGGGTGTGCGCGGGGAGGTTGGCAGCCCTGGGGTCGAGGGGTATTGGATTTACGAGAGGGGGTTAGTGTTTTAGTCTTCGAGCAGCTATATATATTGCTGCTAATACCTACTTGAAGTAGGAATACAAGGGGGCTCGGGTTTGCTAGGCTAAGTGTTGGGCTCGGGTTACTAACCCATGCAGCTGCAGCTGCTGTGGGACCATGGTGGTATTAGGAAGCATGGGGACTTTAGATATTAGGGGGTCGCCCCCCCCCCCCTCCCCCGCGCAGCTAGCTGCTGCTGTTGGTAGGGGTTCGACCACCACTAAGAATTCTTTTTTTTTTCTTTTTTTTAAAAACAACTATCTATATATATATATATATATATATATATATATATATATATATATATATATATATATACTCACAAGAAAAGTTTCTATAATACTTAATTTAAGTAACAAAATATTTGTAATAATTGTAGACTATATTTATTAACAATTTAAAAATATTTCAAGCACACCATCATACATATAATATATATATCTATAATTACGTATATATACCAATTACCACATTAATACCAAATAATATAGAAAAATAATTTTTAAAGTACTAAAATAGTTATAAATTATTGGGGTTTTACATAAATATACTTTCGAACCTTTCCAGAATCAACCCATGAGGCACTCTCAACAATTATCGGGAAGGACAAGAAGAATTATCCAAGAGGTTAGCGAAGAAGAGTTTAGTCAATTCACAAGAAAGATGGAACACAAAACAATCCTGTTGAAAAAATCCTAATCGTGGTTGTCGATAGACAAAGTTAACCAAAACGGGAAAGAATGATGATAAGAATTTGTTCTTGCTCATCCAGTCATAACGAAGTGATCCGATTTAAGATATAATCTGATAACCATACACGTCATCCTGAAATTATGTTGCCAGAATTTTCGCACGTTAGTAAGCATAGCTGCAATAAACGATAGAGTCCATAACTAATGTATACACCCTAAAATCATATCATCTGGAATTCTTACTACGCCAACCGGTATGGCTGCAAGAAAATCCAAATTCCATAACTAGGATAAGCATATCTAAAATCAGGCTCTATGTCCTTGTCATGCTAGCTAGTATGACGGCGATAAATTCTAAACTCCATAAATAAAGCAGACATTTACCATATCAGGATATACCTTAATTCAATCCACAAAATTTATCTCGATGCAAGATCAAAGTCAACGACGAACATCAGGA
This sequence comes from Iris pallida, assembly GCA_029216955.1. Classification (NCBI taxonomy): domain Eukaryota; kingdom Viridiplantae; phylum Streptophyta; class Magnoliopsida; order Asparagales; family Iridaceae; genus Iris; species Iris pallida. The sequence goes on from JANAVB010026799.1 coordinate 5,230,020, forward strand.
ATGAAAGTCAATGATAAATCAAGGAAGAGTAAATGGAGACAAGCGAAAACAGATTTCGAGATAGCGTTTAGAAAGAGATTCACAAGGGTTATCCCAAAGATATTATCTAGGTCAAAATTCAAAATTCCTTGAATATAGTCTAGAATAAATTCTAACCCAAATGGTTATAGGTTCAACTTCTACTTCCTAGTTCTCTCAGGGGTCCATAGACTCATCCTAGAATAAGGTTTGATAACTAGTAGATATTCAAGATTCAGTACGAGCGAAAGCAAGTGGGAATCGACTCAAGAGTTTTCGAAGTAAGATTCTCAGGGGTTATCCCTGAATCTATCAAGAGTTCCTAACTGCGATTGAGCAACTCCTATCATAACCTAGAACCTATATCCTAATAGCAGGCTCGTAGCAGCGTTCTAAATCAAGCACTACTACGAAATTGTACTAGTTGCGACTCTGACCTGCATGGGCCACCACAAAAATGTGTTACCGCCCGCACCCTGATTAGAGGCACGAGCACGTGGGTACGTCCATCCTACGCCACAGAATCGACGGTAGAATACTGTATAGGTCTACTAGAAAGTATAGCTTCTAGACACAATATATATGTACCTGTCATCTCCGCACGGAGGTATATAATCTTAACTTAATCACAAGACATCTAAGAAAGATAGGCATGAATATCATAAAGATATGATAGGAATATAAGTACGAAAATAGAAGCAAAGTCTCAAACATAGTAAAGAGTCAAAAACATAACACAAGGTCCTAAACACAATATAATATAAGTCTCATAAACTAGCTGGCTCACAGTCCAGACAAACCGATCTAACAGTCTAAATAGGTGCTATATCATCTACGGGCTCCAGGGGTAATGTCTCATCAAACTCTATCATGGCCATACCCGTAAAAGGTAGTACAATCAGCCAACATGTCCTCTGTAAACATCAACAGTTATCCTGTCAGGAAAATGAGCAAGTACAAAACACTAACAGCAGTTCCATATGAATTGACAAATTCTATAAGAGACAATCATAATCAAAAACAAGATAAAGTATCAAGACAGGAAATATAAACAGGATATGTAAACTGATATCATGTCATGGTATAAATACAGGAATGTAGAATAGAACAAGGATATATGATATAATAAAGTAAATATAAAATATGCCATGAATTATTAGTGCGTTATGTGATCGGCTTAGTTCCAGATCAGTCTGTTCCATCTGACCGGCTATGAACAGGTGTACAAAAGAGCAAGATCAGGCCGGCCACCATGGAAAGCTATAAATAAGTAGGGTCAGGCTTTATCCGTTGTGAGGCGAGGGTATAGATATGAACAAGTAACAGGTACGAGTGTGAAGAACAAGTAGGGATTTGATCTCACAACCACTAATAACTCTCCATCCTCGAATAGTATAATAGATCCGGACATGACACGTCATGATACGGGACTCAAAAGCAGGGGGCTAGCCCACTCCCAAGTCAATGTCTATACAAGTACAGGTAACAAGTCGAGCAATATACCAATATACCAAGTAATCCAGGAGCAATATCTCATGACAGGATCCGACGTATACTAGTCCGTGAAATCATCGTGTCAGGAATCAAGTAAGACACTACAACAGAATCGAATATAGCAGATATCAAGACAATAAAAACTATCAGCGAATGTACTCGCCTGCGGTCCTGAGCTGTCAAATGGGGTCGGTGCTCAGAGTGATGTCACAAACCTAAAGATGAGATATATATATAAGCTAATTGGGGTTCAACAGTGTTAGACATGATTATATAGTATAATCTAAGTAATCTAGGTCAATCTCAGTCCAACTAAGTCAAACTAGGTCACACTGAGTCACACTAGGTCAAACTAGGTCACCGGAAGTCAAACCAAGTCAAACTAGGTCAAACTGGGTCAAAGGTTGACTTACAGTTGACTTTTGGTCAACTGGTCAACTCTAGTCAACTTTGGTAAACTCTAGGTCAAACTAGGCTAATGTTGACTAACAGTTGACTTTTGGTCAACTGGTCAACTCTAGTCAAGTTCTAGACATTTCTAGGCCAAGTATTGACTGATAGTTGACTTTTGGTCAAAATAGTCAAACTTGGTCAACCGAGGTCAAAACTAGCCTAAGTATACTATTCCTAATATTACCTACCAAGATACCATATATCTTGGTCAAACATGATCAACTCTAATCTAAGAATTAAAATTTTCAAGTTGTACCTCGTTATTCGTACATCGAAACCTATAACACGCAAATCGAGATAAGATAATCAACGATAAAGTTAATAATATTATCACAGTGATCCACATGATCATCTTGTCAATTTCAGCGATGTGAGATCACTGGAATTGACTGATCTCAGTTTCATTGTACTAATTCCGAAATACGAACTTAATAAGAAGTAATTATAATAAAAGGTAATACACAGAAAATATCTACAAACATTATCGGATGATGAAATAAACATCGCTAACGTGTCCAGAATGGTTAAAATAGCTAGGATAGCCTATCGATAAGTCCAATTTGGACACAGGGGCAAAAAGGTAATTTTTGGGTCAAAACGGTGTCTGTGTCGGACCCACTTTGCACCAAAAAAAGTGCAAGAATACTAGTCCAGAAAACCTAATAACTTATATGTCCAAGAATCCAGAATGACGATACGAACCCAACGGTATATCCAGAATTGGATTTCGTTGACCCGATCTCAAATTGGTCCGTTGACCAGAACATTGAAATTCTGATTTGCACGAAAAAGCGTATCGGAGCCAATGTCCTCAAAACTTAGCAAATTATATGTCAACGAGTCCAGAATGATGATACGAACTCAACGGTATATTCGGAATTGGATTCCGATGAGCCGATCTCAAAATGATCTGTTGACTCGAATTGTGGGGCCCATTTTGTACCGAAATGCGTGCCAGGACCTACGTCCTCCAAATCTAACAAACTTTATACGAAAAAGTGCCAGAATGATGCCATGAGTCTACTGGTGGTGTCAGAAATTGAATCCGGAGTCCCGGGTTCAAAAATAGAATTTTTTAACTTGGAAATTACGAATTCGGACGGCCAACTTTGGCTTCGAATTAAACAAATCAAACGTGCTCACAATGAAACAAAACTTAAGGGGTAGAAAGAAGGTTATACCAGCTATGCATAGGAACCAGTGGAAAGCCAGACGGAGCTACGATGGAGGAGATACGAGCCGACGAAGTTGGCTTCACAAAACTGTCCAAAAATAGTACAATTTAAAGCGTCAACTTGGTGGCCGGTTTTGATGTATCAAACGACAAAATTAACGGACGATACTTTATAGCGGTAAAGGGGTATATACCAAGATTGTGACAGAGGAAAGAGTTCGCCGATCCAACGGTCGAATTTCCTAAAAAATGTGTACGAAGTCGCTGCGACGAGGCACACATTCTGAATTTCGTTCGCGTGCACGTTGACGGGATTCTGTGCAAAATGCACGAATCGACTACGTATCGTGCCATAGAGGAGGGTGGTGGCCTGGGGTAGTTTTTCGGAGGCTCGCCGGAGTGGGTTGACCGGCCACGGCGGCGCACGACCCGCACGGCTATTGCGTGCGCGTGCGGCTGCTACGCTGCTGCTGTTGTGCGCACTGCTGCTGCTTGCCTGGGCGGCGGCGTAGCGGCGGGGCATGGCGGTTTAGCGGCGGGGTACGACGGTGCAGCGGTGGGGCACGGCGGCACGGGGGTGGCGTTTGGTGGTTAATGGTGATGGTAGTGGCGGTTGATGGTGGTTCGGGGTGGAGGTTGATGGTGGTTCGGGTGATAATGGTGATGGTGATGTGTTGTTGGAGAGGAGGAAGAAGAGGAGGAATGGAGAAGGAGGTTGGGGAGGGGGATGTCGGCTATGGAGGATGGTAAAGAATGATGAAGATGAAATGATGGAGTTGGTGAAGATGATGGTGTCGGCCAAAAAAAATGAAGGGGCTGTTGTTAAATGAAAGAAAGGAGAAAAGTTGTTTGTGTGGGAAATAGTAAGGAATGGTTGGTTGTGAGTGTTGGAAAAGTAGGAAGAGAGAGAGAGTGGATTCTCTCCAAAAAGTAGAGAAAGAAAAATATGGGGATTAGGGCCGGCCGTGAATGAGGGGGTGTGTGTTTGAGTGTCATGTGGGAATGAGTGGAGTGGATTGATGGAGAGAAAATCCATGGCTAGGATTTAATGTAGCTAAAAATAGGTTATTCTCTAGGGATTTAATTAAGGGGTTCTCCATAAATATTAAAAATGGGTAGACTAGATATTTAATATTTTGTAGGAGAATTTGGGCGTGGGTGTTCATAAAGGGATAACATGGAGATTGGGTTTGGGTTCGGTTGAGCCGGGACGGGTCAAAATCGGGTTTGGCGAAATAAATATCTTAATTTTATATACTTATGATCATGGATAAATAAGTAGCATGTGAGGACTCAAATGAATGGGACACAAGTTTCAAGTGTGTAGTAGGCTTTATGTCTGCCATGTCCATATTTTGGGTCGACTAGGTTGGATCGATGTCGGGTCCCGAAATTAAATTTGAAAGTCAGGTCACATTTTACGGTGGATAATTAATTGGCCTAAATTGACCCCAAAGTTGTGCGAAGCAAATAAAGCACAAAATGATGTATTTGAGTGGGACACGAAGGTTATGGGTGTAGGGTGTCTCGAGTAGATCATGCATGAGAAGTTGGTTTCAAGAAAATGACTAGTCTTGTGCTCCTAAATTAAAAGTCACGGTAACGTGCATATGATGATCAAAGATAAAAGTGAGAATTTAATTAATAATTATTTAATGATCAAATGGTCTAAATTGATCCAAAGTTGTGTGAAGCAAAAAGAGTGCAAGTGAACAAGTTTGGGTGGGACATGATATAACAACAAGAAGGTAATCTTGTCTACTACAAACTGATGAAGAGAGTTTCCAGAGATTGGCATCTCTGACGCTCCAGAAGTCAAAGTCACGGTAAAGAGCATTTAATCAAATAATAATATCTATTGCAAATAATTGATTTATAAAATTGAAAAAAAAATAAGCCCTAAATTCAGGGGGCTTATACCTTGGGTTCTTTCCAATGACACTTTCTCTCTTGTCTTCCTTCTAAAGCACAACCAAAGCATGGGATGAAAGAAATGTCAGGTATTAGTATGTATGTTATGTATTAGTATTAATATTCTCTATATAAATATTGTATTATGGATGGATATATATTAAATAATATTTCAATATATATATATATATATATATATATATACAAGATGGCTCGTTCTTCCTCCAGCCCCTCCTTCCTGGGGAGCCCCTAGGGTCTCCCCTCTCCGTCCGTCCGATCTACCGGTGCTCCCCACCCCTCCCTGTCGGTGTCTGATGACTCCACCCTGGCCAGCCGAGTGTCTGGCCTTGGTTGGCCATCCCCCTCCCTCCTCCTCCCCTGTCCACCTGGTCCCTCCTTCTCCTCCGTTATTCCTCCCTTTCTTCCTCCTCCCTTCCAGCAGCTTTGCCACCCAGTCAGCCCTTCCCGGGAGCTCCGGCCATTCGCCTCCTCCACCCCACCACCACCCGTCCACCCTCTTTTCTTCGATCAGTTGCATCCCCCTGCTCCGCCCTCCGAGTGCCCTCTCCCCTCCTCTGAGCGCTGCTCCCGGTGGCATCATAGCCGCCTCCCCTTGGACAGGGAGTCCTCCAGAGTTCAGTCCCCGGGTGCCGCCTTTTTTCTTCTTTCAAATTTTGCATGAGTCTATGGTCCTCTCGGGTTGGGAGCCCCCCTGCGGTGTAGGCCTCAGGCTTCCCAATGCCCCTCTTATATTTGCTGCTAGTAGCATTCCTCTCGAGGGGGTCCCACCTCATCCTCCCTATCTTACGCGTTCTGTTTATTGCCCCTCAGCTTCTTTTGGTGGGTCCCCCATTGACCCCTACGCTGAGCGCTCCGGAGGAGTACGCTCCGGCTTTTACGCTACTCCTTCCGCGTATTTCTTCCTCCTTTTTCTTGTGTACGCAGGTGGTTCCTACCCTCCTCCTGCGCTCTATGCAGTTCCCTCGTCCGTTGCTTCCCCCGAGCTCTACGCCTCTCCCTCCCCGAGCTCTACGCAGCTCCCTTTCCCTCCTTCCCTCCCACCGCAGCCCAGGCTCTCCCCCCTCCTCTGTACCCCCCTTGGCCCCCTCGCCTCCGGTCCACCCCCCTCTGATCCCGGCTCGGCTCCCATGCCATCTGTTCTGGCGCCCCCAGTGTCCGTTGCCTCTGCAGACGGCCTCCCCGAGCCTCCGTCGGTCCTGTCCACCTCGAGCATAGTCGGTCTTGGGTACCCATCTGTGGCGGCCCAGGGTGCTCCTCCCCTTCCTGTTCCGGCGGCGGTTGGTTCGCAGGAGGCGTCTCCCCCAGTGAGCGGTGCGTCCAGCGCCCCGTCCTTCTCCGTCTTCGCGGATGTGCCGTCTCCCCTCCCCCCCAGGTAGGTTGATCCCGGCCATCCCCGCCTCCCCCACCCCTCGTCCCGAGCAGCATCCTTCCCTGTTTGTACCCCCGGCCTCCTGCAGAGTGATCCAGGATCCTTCCTCGTCTGAAGCAGCTCTAGCGTCCTATGCCGCCAAGCTACGCCCGGACTTAGCTTCAGCAAAGGGTCTCCTTTTACCCGACATCAATCTCCCGAATATTGAGTACTCCCAGGATTCCTCTCTGCCTTTCGTCCCTTTCTCCGACTCGGAATTGACCTCTCTATCATCCTCCTTCCCCCACACATTCATCCTCAAATTTTCCAATGGTTGTCCCAAACTCTCCAGGGTGCAGGAGGCGATAGCCAGTTGGAGTCTCTCGACCGATTACCGAGTGCCCCCTCGATCCCAGACATATTCTTCTCCATCTATCCTCTGATTGCGACCACAGGACCGTGTGGTCCAAGGCACATGCAGGATTGACTCCCACTAGATGAAGATCATCAAGTAGTCCGCGGGCTTTAGCACCAAAGAAGACTCTGCGAAGGTCGCCGTCTGGCTCACCCTGTCCAATCTACCCCTCATTTGCTTTGTCCCAGCGGCACTTTGGCGCATTGCCAACTCCTTCGGATCGTATGTGGCCACGGCCCCTAAGACCAGCAACCTCACTAAAGCTCACTATGCCAAAATATGTGTGGAACTCGACCTCACCTCCAAACCACCAAATTTTATTACTATCGAGCTGGGCAACCAGACCCACACCCAACAAATCCTCTTCGACAACCACATTATGTTCTATAACCATTGTCATTTAAGAGGTCACCTCCCTAAGCACTACCACCGTCTTCACCCAGAACTCAAGAAGAAATCAGCCCGAAACGACAGCATGCCAACAGAGGGGAGGACACCCAAGCCACCCATTCTACCACTTCTGAACTCACACACTCGATTCGGCTCTAGTGACAGCAAGAGCGAGTCCCCTAGCAAAGCCTTGATCCCCTTCAACACCCAAGCTCTCACCCTCTTCAACCAATTCGACACGCTAGATTCGGGGGACACAGAATCCCCATCGGAGATTGCATCTCTCCAAGACGATCTAGCCCTCACCAAGATCCCCCCAACTTGGAGGATGTAGAGGCGATCACTGACACCATCGACGCAGTTCAACAACACACCAACGAAGACTCTGTTAGAGAAGCCCTTGCTACTCTCGGGCCAGACCAAATTCGGAGAGGACTACAGGTTCAAGCCGCAGGTTACCCTCTCCAGCAAACTATTTTCTGACTGTGAGCACCAGCGACTCCATAGTTATCCCCCCCGAGGATCCCATCCTGGACTCCGTTGGGGAATCGATTGGCCTCCTCCCGGACACAAACGAGCAATCAACTCGCGACTCTCCCACTTCGACAAAGATAGAAGCATCTACCTCGTACGGGGTCAATATCAAGAAAGGACCCGCCGAAACCACAACCATCCAAACCAGATCTGCCACCAAACGGAACAAAAAACCCTCCCTCAATTTCTTTAATACTTAACATTCTATCCTGGAATGTCCGTGGTCTGGCAAACAAACCTACATTAAGAAGAATTACCAGCCTTCGAAAAATCTACAAGATCGATATCCTCATTATTCTAGAACCCAAAATCCCCCCCCCAAAAGACTAAAATCTATCCAGCTGTAGCTGGGCTTCACCATGGCCATAGCAGGCAGACACGATATTTGGATCCTCTGTACGAAGGACGTCAACATTGAGGTTATCCAGGACTCCTGGCAGGCCTTCTCCTGCTGGTTGGAACACCCCACCCTCCTAGAGCGCGCCATCCTCTCTGCGGTCCACAGCAGCTATGATATTGTAGAGCGAAAACACCTCTGAAACTATCTCATTGACATCCATCTCCACCACATCGACTCGCCTTGGCTTTGCATCGGGGACTTCAATGCGATTACCTGCAGAGAAGAGAAAACCGGTGGCCGCCCCCCTCCCATCCCGGCCATACAAGACTTCAACCACTTCATCTTCAATGCTCACCTCGCCTCTCTACAGTTCATCGGAAATGCTTTCACCTGGTACAAACTGCATGAAGGTGATCGTCGTCAATACTCCCGTCTGGACAGGGCCCTCACGAACGACCTCTGGCACGGAATGGGGATCACAACCAACCTGTCCCACCTCAACTCCTCTGAATCAGACCATACCCCTTTGCTGGTTGAACTTAAAAACAATACAAATCCATTCAAAAAGAACTTCCAATTTCTCGACTTCTGGACCGAGCACCCCTAAATTTTGGACATCGTTGCGGGAGCGTGGAATCAAGAGGACTCCCCCAATCCCCTCTCTCGGGTGAGCAACAAGCTCAAGGCAACGAAGAAAGCCCTGTCCAATAGGAGCAAACTAGCCTATGGGGACATTTTTTAAGCCGTTCGGGTTGCTGAGGACGACGTCACCCGTGCCGAAGCCAGGTTCGCCTCGGATCGTTCCTCGGCGGCCAGGATAGCATGAACCTCACCAAGGCCATGCTCAAATTCAGGCTCAAAGTGGAGACAGATTTCTTGAAGCAGAAAGCGAGGTTGAAATGGGACAGCGAAGGGGATAAAAACTCAAAATATTTCTATGCCTGCGTCAACGGCCGCAGACAGAAGCTATCGATTCACCATACTGTTGACGACAACGGGAACATCATTACAGACCAAAAGAGCATCCAAGCGGCTGCTATGGATTTCTATTCCAAATTATTCTCCCAAGAGACGATTCACAAAGATAGCTCCTTCCTGAATCAAATCCCCCTCCTCATCAATGACACCGACAATGTCCAGTTGGAACGTTCCCCTACCGCCCAGGAAATGAAAGACGCTGTGTGGGCTCTGAACGAGTACAGCGTACCCAACCCGGACGGCTTCTCGGGGGTCTTCTTTCGTACATGCTGGGATATTATCAAGTAGGACATCACCGAAGCGGCTATTGCATTCTTCGAAGGAGCTACATACCCCAAAGCCATTTATAGTACCAAGGTGATCCTCGTCCCGAAAAAAGAAAACCCGGAATCCTTTCGCAACTTTCGACCCATCAGTCTTTGCACTTTCACCAACAAGATCATCTCTAAGATTATCACAACCAGAATGGCAGAAATTCTTTCTAAGATCATTTTTGAGGAGCAAAGCGGATTTGTTCGCGGGAGAAACATCCTGGACAATATTATGCTAGCCCAAGAGTTAACCACCTGCATGAAGTTTCCAGCAAGAGGGGGCAACATCGTCGTCAAAATCGACATGGAAAAATCTTATGACAGACTAGATTGGCAATTTATGATCTGGGTCTTCAGGGCATTCGGATTCTCAGAAACTTGGACCAACACCGTGTGGAGATCCATCAGCAACTCGTGGTTCTCCACGGTCATCAACGGCCAAGCCGAAGGATTTTTTAAATCCAGCCGCGGGGTTAGACAAGGCGACCCTCTATCGTCCACTGTCTTCATCATAGCAGTAGATGCCCTGAGTAGGAACCTTAACAACATGGTTAGTACTCCGAACTTCCAGCACTATCACACATCCAGCGGATGTCCTATTATCACACACATGGCCTTTGCCGACGATTTACTCATCTTCTCGTCCGGGAACGAAGGAGCGGTGGCAGTGGTCCACAACACCCTGCAGAGGTACTCTCGATGTTCCGGCCAGAAGATCAATCCATCCAAGAGCGTTATCTATGCCCACCACAACATCAAAAGAGAGCACGCAATCAGGCTCTCCAACTTAACATCCTTCTCTGTTGCTCATCCTCCGTTCAACTACCTCGGTTGCCCCCTGGTGTATGGGAAATCCAACGTCGGTATCTTTGAGAAATTGATCACAAGAATCAGGAATAAACTTAATGGGTGGCATAATGCCACTTTATCCCCAGGCAGCAAGATGATCCTCATCAAACACGTGCTAACCTCCATCCCCATCCATACTCTGGCTGTGTGCTTTCCGCCCTTGAAGGTTCTTTCTTCGATCGAACAGATCTTTTGCAATGTCTTTTGGGGGCATTGCAACGACCAAGACAAGCATCACTGGGATAGCTGGGAATCCATGGCTCATCCTATAGAGGAAGGGGGTCTAGGATTTACCAAACTCACTCACATCATTAAAGCCTTCTCGATAAAATTATGGTAAAACCTCCGCACGAGCAAGAACTTATGGACCAGGTTCTTGAAAGCCAAGTACTTAAGCACATCCACCCATCAGTGGCCACACACAACAGCAGATCCTCAGCAGCTTGGCGTCGTATCCTTATCGGGCGAGACCTTGTCGAGCCTACGATGAGACTCCATCTGGATGCCGATGATTCAGATCCATTCCTGGAGAGATGG
>JANAVB010026799.1:5245792-5270463 GCA_029216955.1 Iris pallida
TATTCATTTCCATAAGTTGTATTGTGGACGAAATAGGATTAATGACATACAGATTATCAACTAATGCACCAGAACAGATAAAATGTTTATTCTTTCTAATAACAATATTGTCATAAAATAAACTGAATATCCATCCTTAACTAACATAGAAATAGAAATTAAATTCCTTCTAAGTGAAGGTGCATAAAGACAATCTCTCAATGTCAAAGACTTATTTCTACGAAAAGATAAAGTAACATCTCCTAATGCAACGACCGCTACTTTTGTAGCGTCACCCATGAACAAGCATATCTCTCCATCACTGAGTCGCCTGGTTTCCTGGAACCCCTGTAATGTATTGTAGACATGATTAGTGGCTCCTATATCTACACACCAGATGCCGGTAGATAACACCGCTAAATATGTTTCAACTACTAGTAAATGAGATATACCTTCTTTGTTCCCTTGTTTGAGAAGTGGACAGTCAGTCTTCCAATGTCCTGACCCTTTGCACTTGAAATATTTGCTTTTCTGCTTTTTCACAACGCCTTAAGGTCCCATGCCCTTCTTTGCTGAGTTTGACTGTTTCTGAATGTTATTCTTCTTCTTACCGCCTTTTGGCTTAGAAGTAGAAGCATTTTCAAAAACAAAAATATGACCACTCTGCCTAAAGAGAGATTCAGCATCCTGTAGCTCTTTTACAAGTTCTGTCAAACTATACAACCTTTTGTTCATGTTGTAATTAAGGTTGAAATTTTCAAAACTTTTAGGTAGAGTTCTGAGAATGATATCGACCTGGGATTCCCCATCGATTTCAGCTCCAAGGATCTCCATCTCATTCAGATGACCCATCATCTTGAGAACATGATCCCTTACAAGTGTACCCTCAGCCATTTTTGTATTCATCAAACATTTCATAGCAAACTGCCTAGCTACTCTACTATGATGTCCGAAGAGTTTCTTGAGGTTATACATCATGTCATAAGCTGTGGCCATGGCCTGATACTGATGTTGCAGTACATTTGACATAGATGCCAGAATGTAATACCACGCCATCTCATCTGCCTTTTTTTACTTCTTATAGGCCACTTTGACCTCTTCATCAGAGTTAGCATCAGGCTTAGGTGGACAATCCTCAACAAGTACATATTTGTACTCCTCAGCAATCAGGACAATGTCCAAATTACGTTTCCAGTCAATATAATTAGGTCCAGTAAGCTTATTTTCTTTAAGAATCACCATAAGTGGACTGAAAGAACCCATTTTTGAAATCCTGAGAATCACATAAATAAAAATTATGTAGGGCAAAAAACTTTTTGAATTAATTAAATATTGATTCCCTCAAAACAATAATAAGAAATGCACCAACACCTTGAACATCATGAATTTAGCATGCCAGATAGTGTGGACGTATACAAATTCAACTTTGTTCAAGTAGGTACTTTCTATTAACTTTACTATCATGTCAACATAACTTTATGATAAATAAAATTAATATGTTGGTTTTCCTCTGGTCATACAAATAATAGCAGTGACTCCGATGGGAAGGATATCATTATTTGTATCTAAGTGTATAACATTACTTAATATTAAGTCCATTATCTTGTAATGAGTTCCTTCAAATGGAGAAGTGTACATATGCTAGGTAACTTTCTACAATTATCCCAAAGGAAGTTTGTACTGGTGATCCATACTTATACTCATCCGATATGGAGGAAAGCACTAAAGCCAACAAGCAAGTATAATTACATCACCTACAAACCAGTAATGGAGACCATAGGATTTATGCTAAATAAATTTCCTCTCCCACTTAGTTATTTAACAATGAGGGTTTTTCTACTAGGTTAAATTATGTCCATGTTGTCCATTATTAATGTAGGCTTAGTTTTGAAAAAAACATCCACATAATAATAAACATGCATAATCAGAAAAAGCAAAATGATAACAAACAAGAGAAAAATATTCAACTATTATGGTCATCTTTCCTGCTCCGTCCTCAACTATCCGAATCCAAAATCTGGCGCTGCGAGATTCATTTTGGCTGTCGATTCCTTCGTCGAAAATTATTCGTTTGCCTCTGGATTGCTTAAAACCAGTATCTTGTCCGGCGTCAGAAACAGCCACCACCACCATCACGATTGATCAAAAATAATTAAAATTACATCAATCCTATGCCTCCCGAAGGAGTTCACACATAATCTAGATTCAAAAATTAAAATAATAAGCACGATCAACCCTCGTAATTTTAATTACATCCAGAATAACAACAACATCCACGACATATCCGTGGTTTAAAACAACACAAACCAAAACATGCATTGGACCATAATAGTTGGATCTAAGATGTCTGCAAAATCGAGTTAGAACAGATCTACATCTACTGACTATTATACAGCACAAGTTTTATTGGACAACATGGACGTATCAATCAATACACAGATCCAAAGTGGCTCTGATACCAATTGATGGAACTGGAGATTTCCAGGACCCTAGTTTGGTGTGCGTATTAATTGATAGAAAGTTAAACAGACATAAACATGTTCTAACCCTTCATAGGAAGAAACTAGGGATATAAGTATATGTTATATATAGGATATAAGTATATGTGATATATAAAGGGTATGGTACATAACTAGGGTTATGAGTTAGCTAGTGTAGAGCTTAGTTAACCTAGTGAACCAACCCTAGAATTTGACCTAGAAAGGCCTAGAGCATGTAGAATGCATTGTTTATTTCGATTATTCAATATTGAACACATTATAACCTGTATTTCTCATAATAGGACATTGTGACTCCAGTTTGGACATTGATACACATCAGTTGCTCAGGGTATCAGGCGAGTACATTCTTTGTTAGTTTTCATTCATGATAGTACTTATATTGTCTGTTCTAGACTACTTTACTTGATGCTGACACATTGTTCACACGGATTAGTACTATATGGATCTTTTCATGAGATGTTATCCCCTCATCGGGTACATTGGGTATTCCATGTTCATGTATGTCACGACCCGCTCTCGAATAATCGGACACGAGTCGGATACGCCCAGCCTTCGTCGTTAGACACGACGAAGTAAGCTGTACCAAACTAGGGAAATCTAACCAGATAAATATAAATGTGCACAATCACAGCATCTAAAAACATTTCCAGAAAGATCACCAAGATCCACAAATCCATATATCATGAAGGTACCAGAGTCAACAGGAATGAAACATGCTATGAACTCTAAAAATAATATCTATGAGTAAAGCTAAGTAGTCTAAACCTGAAGCCTCTAGCTAAGTCATGTCTCCATCCTGCTCAGCTAAGATCCCGGGCTCTGGCCCATAAGGTAAAGTGATACCCTGCAAGTACAGCTGCAACATATCCAGTCATGAGCGGAGCTAAGTATATCCAAGGAAATGAACATGAACATCATCATATGGAACTGGATACAGGAAAAATATAAAGTACAAGAAATGAGAACATGAAATAAAATCTGAACATGAATACTGAAAGTAAATACAAAAAACATGAAATGAAACCTGAACATGAAATATACAATGAACCTGACATGTGCAATATATCGGAATACATCCAGAGTGTGTGATCGGCTTGGTAGATTCAGGGAACATGAAATGGTACGGCTTCGGTCCCGCGTGCACGATGCGGGGCCTAAGCTATTCACATGAATTGTAACTCGGGTTTTATCACACATCTGTAGTATTTCCCCTCCCAGACACAAGTAAACTCATGAAACAAGATACAAGACAGACCGTGCAATATCGTGTCAACAAGAAGGTACAAGCAAGAATATAGAAAAATACAAGACATGAAGTAATGGACAAATTCGAGTAGTATACTTGCCTTGCTCAGGGTGATCGAGTAGGAGGTTGATCTGTGAGTCCTCCTGATTTTTGTACAAGTTGGTTAGGATTAATTCTATCATTGCTAATCTAGTATTTCTATTAGCTAGAAACTTAACTAGTAGATTAATTAGCTGTCATGGATGAATATCAATATTCTAAGATATTTAGAGACAGTGCACCAACTAGTTTAAAACATACTTGCCTAATTAACTCAACACTAATTTAACTAGATTTTTAATTTAATATTATAAATGATAACAATATAACTCTTCAGGTACTCATACCAAAATCTTTTAAAACTAACTCCTAAAGTATAATGGAAATTAAATAACAAGATATACTCAGACACATAATCATTGGCCCAACTCTTCATAGCCCAAGTAAACTGGCCCATCCAACCATGTTAAATTCTCAAGTTAAACAAGGCCTAAAATATACAGGCCAACTAACCAGACGCTTAACCAAATACTAAGATCTACTGGACTCACTAAACACATAGAGTATTCAACCCAAACATGCACTTAGGAAAGCATGAATCAAGCCCATCAACAATTAACAAACTTCGAATTTATCATTAATAGCCCAAAATGAAGGAAACTCAATTCCAGGTGACTATTGAACCCACAGTCTTGCTAGACCACCAAGTCCATCAACATATGCATGTTGTCACATAAATCGAATTCGAATTCTGTATATGCGCCAACTACTTCGTCCTTGCTAAAATGAAAACACATAACCAGCCCAGCTCTCTAACTTAAATCAGTACAACTAGCCTATTCTTCTCCAAACAAATTGATCAAAATATACAGAACCACCCCTTTTACAAAAGAATATACAACCAAATTATTACAAATAAGGAAATATATACCAATTGAATGAAAGAATATACAACTCAAGAATAAATTATAAATCTATTACAAATAATAGATTAGAAATCTGCACTTTGACTTGGTAGGGTCCTTGTAATGAAATCAATCTTGAACACACACAATATGAGGAAACGGCTGGTCACTAGTCCATACATTCCGACATAACTTGACAGGAGCTGGGCACGAACACGAACATGGCCCGGTACGAGTCAAGCCGAAACGTCTACACGAACTCACATAATTCGAACACTTGCACCTGGACACAAAACACCTCCTGAACACTGACACATCTAAAGCCAACACAAGCCTCACCATGACACTACTAATCCTGGCTAAACCCACATGTACTCAATTATAGAAGAAAAGAATCAAGAATTAACAGAATGATAGCATATATACCTGGAAGAAGGAAATCTGCTGATTCAGGACACGTCTCCAAGTGTCGGACACGCGATTTCTGAATCCAAGAGTTTAACTACCCCAACTCGATCTGGCTACAAAATGTCGAGTTGATCCATCCAGATCTTCAATGAAACATCACCAAAAGATTTCCATTAATCACCATAACACTCCGATCCGAACCCAGAGTTAAGATTGACACTCACCGGAAATGAACTGATCGACCGGAGACTCGTCGATTCCAGGAGGAGTTCAAAGGCCTCTTCGAGTAACCGTCAGTGACAATCGATCGCCGATCCCAGTCAAGACTCAGATCCTGAAGCGAAGAGGACACGAACACTCGGCTAAGTTGAGCGATCGTCGGGGAAGAGTCGTCCTGCTGTCGGAGAAACACCAGTGAGATCAAGAACCGATCGAATCTGATAGACCGATCAAAATAGTAGGACTCACCGAGCATCGTCTTCCAAATCTGTAGAGGCTCGGTTTCAAGGAGGAAATCGTCGCATTTTTGGAGTACCAGCCGCCATCGCTACTGACAACATCGAGAAGAGACCTTCCAGACGAAATTGTGCCGCTGTTACCGCTCGCTGAAGATCCCGGAGCTGGGAAACCGCATGTCGCTCGCTGAAGATCTGGTCGCGCGTCACCGCCGAAAGGAGAAACGAGATCTCTTCCAAGCGCCATCGAGGATGTTGCCGCCTCCGAGAGGATTAGGATTAGGGTTTCCGGATTTGGGGAAAATGGTGTTTGGGGACGAAGGTTGAGAGCTGTTGAGCTTCTAAAGAAATGACGAATAGAGAGAAAAATGCTTTCTCTCACCTCTTCCCCTAATATATAGCAGCTAGTAAAGAAATTGAATTTTACAGAAAAGCCCTATCCTCTCTAAGTATTTACAAAAATACCTAAATTCTGTTAGAGAATTAATTAGTTTGTTAGAGAATTAGTTACAAGGTTGTTAGAATCTTGGGAAACACTAATTTGTTAGAAACTTGGACAATACTCCAATTTAGTTATTCCCAAGAACTAATGATAAAAAATAATTCAGAATAATATTAGGAATTATAAATATTAAACAACTTAAATATTGTTTAATCAAAACATTAGAAATAGTTCAAAAATTCATGAAACAGGAAAAGTGGGATTACAAATCTACCCCCCTTACAAAAATTTTGTCATCAAAATTCAAAGGTAAAATATGGTACAGAAAATGACACAAGGTTTTAAGAATAATTAGGCATGAGGTGAACACGGTCAATGACTAGACACGAAAATCGTAACAGTTTTGAAATGACTTAGCATGACGAAATAACAAATACGATCCATAGTGATCAAAACTTAATCAGGCACAAAGTGAAATGAAATTAGTTAAGACCAAGCACAAAATTTCAGGCAGAAAATTGAAATGACATGACCTAAAATATTCAAAAATCCAATAAGCACGAGATGGAATGAAGCTTTAATTACGACTTAGAGGTATAAAGCCATGAAGGCACGATATTCGAAATACGATCAAACTCGAAAGTTTTGCACAATTGGCTAGAACAAGATAGACAAGTCATGATTAGTTTAGGCATGATTGAGGCCAAATATAGGTACGATTTAAGATCCAGTGAAATAGAATCAAAATCTAGTAATGTATATTCATTGAGAAAATCAAATGATCCGACAATAAAATACAAGAAGGAAATTGCGAAGGAAGATTTGAGAAATCATATGGAAACTACCTATGAGGTATTAGTATCAATCAAGAAAATCATGCAAGGATTTGTGATTCTCGAAAACTAATAATCATATGAAAAGGGAATATAGTCTTTGTGGTATCCAAGAACATATAGGTATTTGAAATCACTTTACTTAGAATCCCTACCCCGCCAGTATATATCTAACTGCAGTGTACTTTCGGCTCTGTGACTCAAATAATAATATGTCATCGAATATTCTGTCAACCTTATCCATTTTCTAACAATTATCAACGGAACAACCCAAGAGATCAAAATATGAAGAATTTAGAACAACGTCTCAATAATAACCAAAAACCTACGAATGTCTGAATCATTTCAACTTAGAGTTCCTGCCTCGCCAGTGTGTTGCTGGCTGCAATAAACTTTCAGTCTCCATAATCCAGATAATGGCTGCAGCGCGCAACTGCCACACCCTAGTAGATCATCGAATAGTCTCTCAACCTTATCCATTGGAATTACAAAACGGTTTCAAAGAATTCAAAATGGTTACCAATAGTCCAAGTTACGATAAAAGGTGAAGTTATCTGTTTGTTAGAATACTAGAGTTTTACTAGGTGCCAAGATGCAACGAAGGATTCAACAATGAGTAGTGAGTACAAAAAGGCAACCAGGAAGATTTTAAAACCTCAAACAGGGAATCGAAGTTTCAAATAGTAATCGAAATCTCAAATAAAATTCGGAATGGTAACAAGATCCCATATTTGGAACGTAATCCTAGATAGGTAACGAAGTCTCAAAAGTAGCATAGAAGCAAGATATCAGATAGAAGACAAAGTCTCGAAATAAGGACTAGAAACCTTGTACATGAATCAAGTATAACAGAATCTCGAACGGCAACGAAGTCTCGAACAATATATTGAAAGAATTTCAATAGGAAACAATTCTCAGATAAAAGATCAAATATCGACAAAGTCGCAATAAGAAGTAAAATCTTGAATAGCATCTCGAATAGGAAGCAAGGTTAGGAAGAGTGAACGAAGAAGTATCAATCAATAATTAGGGAACAAGGTTCCGATTCGTGAATACGAAACAAGCAAAATCTTAAATAAGGTTGGAACAAGGTCGCTAATAAAGAGCACTTCGAATAAAATAAAATCATGAATAGAAAATAGAATCTCAAACAAAAACCAGTCAAGGTCTCGAAATAGAAAACAAAATCTTCAAACAATGTCTCAAATAGGGACTGAATCTCGATCAAGCATCACATAAAAATGAAGGTTCAAACAATGTTTTGATTGGAAACAAGGTATCAAAATAAGATTTGGAGTAGGAATAAAATCTCGAGTAGCACAAGTTTGACGAGGGAACAAAATTTCCAATTATGAGCCAACACTAGGAAGCAAAATCATGAAATATGCAAACAGTATCGAATAGTGGATTTCAAATAATTATCGAATTGTGGAACTGAAACAAGTTTACCAAATAGAAACCAATATCTCGAAATAAGTTTCGACATCAACCAAGGTTTCAGACAAGAAGTTTCAAGAAATGATCTAGGTGCTTTAAGGAATTTAAGAGAAGGCTGGATTGCGAATCAAGATACATGGTTTTTCCAACCATACAAAAGAAATCTTCTGTCTTCAGTCTATCTTCAGTATTTCTCCGGGACAGGAATCTCTTCAACCTTCTTCAACTGTCCTATCGTAGACTGGTCCCTGCAGTAGTGCTCCCTGTGATTGCTGAATCTGGAGAGGTGGGTCCCCTTCCTGTAGTTCTAATGCTTCTCGTGCTTGTCCTTGGGCAGTGTGATCAACGGTCTCCGGGCAATCCTTAACTTGATGGGCAGGCGATCCGTAGTACAAGCAGAGTCCAAGCCTCTATGGCACTCCTCGAAGAGATATCCTGGATGGCGGCAAAAGGCATAACTGGCCATCATCTGAATCTGATGATGCAGCTGAAGAGGCGCTGTCTGAGAGTGGCGACGCTTTGCGGGTCCCGGGTAATTGATGTCTTCATCATAAGTCTTCATGTCTCTCCTGGCTTCAGCTTTCTGTCTTGTTATATCGTCTGTGCTACATTCTGGATCAGAAGAGTCGAATCCTCAGAGACTTGGATGATCTTCAGTGGAGGCTCCAGGTTCTCGATCTGCTCCATCGTGCAAGATATGCTCCGGTGTAGAAGAAATCCAAGGATCCGAGAGTCTAAAAATCAGAAGTTCTTCTTGGCTCGGAGGGTGTATCCACAAGTCTGGCTTGGAAAAGAAATGGCATGCTCCCTCTGGGTGTCCAGGAACTCTTGAAACATCTCCATCAACTGTGTACTATCCATAGGGATAGTAGGGACGATAAAAGGTACTGGAAGCTCAAAAATCTCAAATGTAGGTAGTTCAACCGTTTCGGTATTTACCTGTTTGAACTATCTGAAAAACAGAAAACTGTTAAAATGTTCTAAACCTAAAAACAAAAAGTGTTTATAGAATATCAATATACCCGATGTACCCAATTTCCTAGGTTGTGATCAAGTTTTTCTAATTTTAACAAGTCCCCCAATAACAATCTAATACCTAGGTACTATTATGACAGACCTGCATGGGCCACCACTAAAAATATGTTACGACCCACTCCCGAATAATCGGACACGAGTCAGACACGTCCAGCCTTCGTCGTTAGACACGACGAAGTAAGCCATACCAAGCTAGGGAAATATAACCAGATAAATATAAATGTGCACAATCACAGCATCTAAAAACATTCCCAGAAAGATCACCATAATCCACAAATCCATATATCATGAAGGTACCAGAGTCAACAAGAATGAAACATGCTATGAACTCTAAAAACAATATCTATGAGTAAAGCGAAGTAGTCTAAACCTGAAGCCTCTAGCTAAGTCATATCTCCATCCTGCTCAGCTAAGATCCCGGGCTCTGGCCCATAAGGTAAAGTAATATCCTGCAAGTACACCTTCAACATATCCAGTCAGGAGCGGAGCTAAGTATATCCAAAGAAATGAACATAAACATCATGATATGGAACTGGATACAGAAAAATATAAAGTACGAGAAATAAGAACATAAAATGAAACCTGAACATGAATACTGAAAAGTAAATACAGAAAACATGAAATAAAACCTGAACATGAAATATACAATGAATTAACGTGTGCAATATATCGAAATACATCCAAAGTGTGTGATCGGCTTGGGTAGATTCAGGGAACATGAAATGGTACGGCTTCGGTCCCACGTGCACGATGCGGGGCCTAAGCTATTTATATGAATTGTAACTCGAGTTTGATCACACATCTGTAGTATTTACTCTGCCAGACACAAGTAAACTCATGAAATAAGATACAAGACAGACCGTAAAATATCGTGTCAATAAGAAGGTACAAACATGAATATAGAAAATACAAGACATGAAGTAATGGACAAATCCGAGGAGCATACTTACCTTGCTCAGGGTGATCGAGTAGGAGGTTGATCTGTGAGTCCTCCTGATTTTTGTACAAGTTGGTTAGGATTAATTCTATCATTGCTAATCTAGTATTTCTATTAGCTAGAAACTTAACTAGTAGATTAATTAGATGTCATGGATGAATATCAATATTCTAAGATATTTAGAGACAGTACATCAACTGGTTTAAAACATACTTGCCTAATTAACTCAACACTAATTTAACTCGATTTTTAATTTAATATTATAACTGATAACAATATAACTCTTCAGGAACTCATACCAAAATCTTTTAAAACTCCTAAAGTATAATGGAAATTAAATAACAAGATATACTCATACACAGAATCATTGGCCCAACTCTTCATAGACCAAGTAAACCGGCCCATCCAACCGTGCTAAATTCTCAAGTTAAACAAGGCCTAAAATATACTGGCCAACTAACCAGGCCCTTAATCAAATACTAATATACATCATCTACTGGACTCACTTAACACATAGAGTATTCAACCCAAACCTGCACTTAGGAAAGCATGAACCAAGCCCATCAATCATTAACAAACTTCTAATTTATCATTAATATCCCAAAATGAAGGAAACTCAATTCCAGGTGACTATCGAACCCACAGTCTTGCTATACCACCAAGTCCATCAACATATGCATGCTGTCACATAAATCGAATTCAAATTCTGCATATGCGCCAACTACTTCGTCCTTGCTAAAAAGAAAACACATAACCAGCCCAGCTCTCTAACTTTAAATCAGTACAACTAGCCTATTCTTCTCCAAACAAACTGATCAAAATATACAGAACCACCCCTTTTATAAAAGAATATACAACCAAATTAATAAGAATAAGGAAATATACCAATTGAATGAAAGAATATACAACTCAAGAATAAATTATAAATCTATTACAAATAATAGATTAGAAATCTGCACTTTGACTTGGTAGCGTCCTTGTAATAAAATCAATCTTGAACACACACAAGATGAGGAAACGGCTGGTCACTAGTCCATACATTCGGACACAACTTGACAGGAGCTGGGCACGAACACGAACATGGCCCGGTACGAGTCAAGCCGAAACGTCTACATGAACTCACTTAATTCGAACACTTGCACCTGGACACAAAACACCTCCTGAACACGAACACATCTAAAGCCAACACAAGCCTCACCACGACACTACTAATCCTGGCTAAACCAACATGTACTCAATTATAGAAGAAAAGAATCAAGAATTAAAAAAAATGATAGCATATATACCTAGAAGAAGGAAATCCGCTGATTCCGGACACGTCTCCAAGTGTCGGATACGCGATTTCTGAATCCAAGAGTTTAACTACTCCAACTCGATCTGGCTACAAAATGTCGAGTCGATCCGTCCAGATCTTCAATGAAACATCACCAAAAGATTTCCATTAATCACTGTAACACTCTGATCCGAACCCAGAGTTAAGATTGACACTCACCGAAAATGAACTGGTCGACCGGAGACTCATCGATTCCAGGAGGAGTTCAAAGGCCTCTTCGACCAACTGTCAGTGACAATCGATCGCCGATCCCAGTCAAGACTCAGATCCTGAAGCGAAGAGGACACGGACACGCGGCTAAATTGAGCGATCGTCGGGGAAGAGTCATCCTGCTGCCGGAGAAACACCTGTGAAATCAAGAACCGATCGAATCCGATATACAGATCAAAACAGTAGGACTCACCGAGCATCGTCTTCCAAATCGATAGAGGCTTGATTTCGAGGAGGAAATCATCGTATTTTTGGAGTACCAGCCGCCATCGCTGCTGACAACATCGAGAAGAGAACTTCCAAACGAAATTGCGCCGCCGTTGCTCCGTCTTCAGATCCCGAAGCTAGAAAACCGTACGCCGCGATCTGGTCGCGCGTCACCGCCGGAAGGAGAATCGAGATCTCGGCCAAGCGCCATTGAGGATGTTGCCACCTCCGAGAGGATTAGGGTTAGGGTTTCCGGATTTGGGGAAAATAGCGTTTGGGGACGAAGGCTTGAGAGCTGCTGAGCTTATAAAGAAATGAGGAATAGAAAGAAAATTGCTTTCTCTCTCCTCTTCCCCTAATATATAGCAGCCAGTAAAGAAAAGGAATTTTACAGAAAAGCCCTCCCCTCTCTAAGTATTTACAATAATACCTAAATTCTGTTAGAGAATTAATTAGGTTGTTAGAGAATTAGTTACAAGGTTGTTAGAATCTTGGAAAGCACTAATTTGTTAGAAACTTGGACAATACTCCAATTTAGTTATTCCCAAGAACTAATGACAAAAAATAATTCAAAATTATATTAGGAATTATAAATATTAAACAACTTAAATATTATTTAATCAAAATATTAGAAATAGTTCAAAAATTCATGAAACTGGAAAAGTGGGGTTACAAATCTACCCCCCTTACAAAAATTTTGTCATCGAAATTCAAAGCTAAAACATGGTACAGAAAATGACACAAGATTTTAAGAATAATTAGGCATGAGGTGAACATGGTCAATGACTAGACACGAAATTTGCAACAGTTTTGAAATGACTTAGCATGACGAAATAACAAATATGATCCATAGTGATCAAAACTTAATCAGGCACAAAGTGAAATGAAATTAGTTAAGACCAAGCGCAAAATTTCAGGCAGGAAATTGAAATATCATGACCTAAAATGATCAAAAATCCAATAAGCACGAGATGGAATGAAGCTTTAATTACGACTTAGAGGTATAAAACCATGAAGGCACGATCTTCAAAATACGATCAAACTCGAAAGTTTTGCACAATTGGCTAGAACAAGATAGACAAGTCATGATTAGTTTAGGCATGATTGAGGCCAAAATTTAGATAAACCCGATTGAAATATAGGTACGATTTAAGATCCAGTAAAACAGAATCAAAATCTAGTAATGTATATTCATTGAAAAAATCAAATGATCCGACAATAAAATACAAGAAGGAAATTGTGAAGGATGATTTGAGAAATCATATGGAAACTACCTATGAGGTATTAGTATCAAATCAAGAAAATCATGCAAGGATTTGTGATTCTCGAAAACTAATAATCATATGAAAAGAGAATATAGTCTCTGTGGTATCCAAGAACATATAGGTATTTGAAATCACTTTGCTTAGAATCCCTACCCCGCCAGTATATATCTGACTGCAGTGTACTTTCGGCTCTGTGACTCAAATAATAATATGTCACCGAATATTCTGTCAACCTTATCCATTTTCCAACAATTATCAATGGAACAACCCAAGAGATCAAAATATGAAGAATTTAGAACAAAGTCTCAATAATAACCAAAACCTACGAATGTCTGAATCACTTCAACTTAGAGTTCCTGTCTCCCCAGTGCGCTGCTGGCTGCAGTGAACTTTCAGTCTCCGTAATCCAGATAATGGCTGCAGCGCGCAACTGCCACACCCTAGTAGAACATCGAATAGTCTCTCAACCTTATCCATTGGAATTATAAAACGGTTTCAAAGAATTCAAAATGGTTTCCAATAGTCCATGTTACGATAAAAGGTGAAGTTATCTGTCTGTTAGAATACAAGGGTTTCACTAGATGCCAAGATGCAACGAAGGATTCAACAATGAAGGTTCAGTGACCCGCGGTCGGTTGACTTCAACTCTTGGTACCTCAACGTCTCATCTCCATCGCCGAGCTCATCGACTACGACCTCGTCAGGGCACCATGGTCATCCGTCCCTATAGCTACGTTATTTGGGAAGTTATTCAAGTACCTTTTTTTCTAGTATCAAGTTATGTAAATGTTTAATTTTTTTGCTTAATTTATTAGGGAAAGATTTGGGAAAAAACCACTTGGATTTGAATTATCCGCAGTTGTAGCACCAAAATACTTTACGTTATGTTAGTTGTATAGGTCGTCCAGCCTACGCCGCAGAATCGGCGGTAGAACGAGTACGTGGTTACGTGGTTACGTCCAGCCTACGTCGCAGAATCGACGGTAGAATGCTGTATAGGTCGTCTATAAATACTACAACTAGACAAAATATAAGGGTACCTGTCATCTCCGCACAAAGGTATAATATGGCATAACTCAATCACAAGACAAACTAGGATAGATAGCACGAAATAGAAATATGATAGAAAGGAAAACTGGAAAGGAGTTCAAGATCCAACACCAGCTCAGAGATATAAACACATCATAGAAACTCAAAATATAATATAAAAACTATAGTCTGAGAACACTAGCTGGATCGCAGTCCAGGCAAACCTATCTAACAGTCTAAACATGGACTATATCATCTATAGGCTCCAGGGATAATGTCTCATCAAACTCTATCCTGGCCATACCCGTAAAAGGTAGAGCAATCAGCTAACATGTACTCTGTAAACATCAACGGTTATCCTGTCAGGAAAATGAGCAAGTACAAACACTAACAGCAGTTCCATATGAATTGACCAATTCTATAAGAGACAATTATAATAAAATACAAGACAGAATATAGGATGGCTTGGGAGCTATTCGGAAGCCAAGTTACAACTCGTAAACCAAACAAGGACCGGGGTTGTAACCCTTCTTCTGAACAGAACTTAGCCTCCAATCAAGGTTTAGCATAAGATCATGTAGACCATGTGAGTACTGAATATCATAACATGGTAAGAAAAGTACTGAATGTGGAACTGAGTAGGATATATGATGTAATAAAATAAATATAAAATGTGCCATAAATTATTAGAGCGTTATACGATCGGCTTAGGAAAGTATAGGACAGGCTATCCACTTAGCCCGACAATCACATGAAAATCACTGGAAAGGGGTCATGCCGGCCAACCTGGATAACGAGCACAAGGAATAAGATCTCGCTACACCCTACGTGAGGTGAGAGTGGTACGAGCACAAAAATATAGTAACAGGATGGTATTGATCATATAGCCCCTAATAATTTTCCATCCCCGAATAGTATAATGGATCCGGACATGACACGTCATGACACGGGATTCCCTAAGAGGGTAGCTACTCCCTCTCAAGAATCGATGCCTATATAAGTACAAGAAATAAGACAGAAAATGTACCAATATACTAAGAAAATCCAGGAACAATATCTCATGTCATGATCCGACGTATACTAGTCCGTGAACCATCGTGTCGGGAAATCAAGTAAGACACTACAACTGAATCGGATATAGCATATATCAAGACAATGAAAACTATCAGTGAATGTACTCGCCTGCGATCCTGAGCTGTCAAATGGGATCGATGCTCAAAGTGATGCCGCAAACCTAAAGATGAGATATATATAAGCTAATTAGGGTTCAACGGTGTTAGGCAGGATTATATAGTATAAGCTATGTAATCTAGGTCAATCTCAGTCCAACTAAGTCAAACTAGGTCACACTGAGTCACACTAGGTCAAACTAGGTCACAGGAAGTCAAACCAAGTCAAACTAGGTCAAATTGGGTCAAAGGTTGACTTACAATTGACTTTTGGTCAACTGGTCAACTCCGGTCAAGTTCTAGACATTTTTAGGCCAAGTGTTGACTGATAGTTGACTTTTGGTCAAAGCAGTCAAACTTGGTCAATCGAGGTCAAAACTAGCCTAAGCATACTATTCCTAATATTTACCTACCAAGATATCATATATCTTGGTCAAACAGGATCAACTCAAATTTAAGAATTAAAAATATCACGTTGCACCTCGTTATTCGTATATCGAAACCTACGACACGCAAATCGAGATAAGATAGTCAACGATAAGGTTAATAATCTTATCACAGTGATCCACATGATCATCTTGCCAATTTCAGCGATGTGAGTTTTTTTAACGTTAGGAAATTATATTTTCTAATGGTTTTTTATCGTTAGCAAAAAAAATCCTAATGGTAAATAACCGTTATAATGGTCGTTAGGAAAATTTCTCACGCCATAGATCCAACGGTAAAAAAGCGTTAGAAAATTTTTTCCTAACGCATATAGTCATTAGGAAATGATTGTTTTGGTATAGTGCGCCGACACTGCGGCATAGGCTGGACATACCCACGGTCTCGTGCCCTTACACTGGGTGCTGGTCGTGACACCCATGCTGGTTGACCTGCCAAGGGGGGGAGTGCCATGTGGCGGCGGTGTCACGACCTGCACCCGCTTTTCAGACACGAGCTTGTTAACAAGCCAGCTACATATCGAGCGGACTCCAATGTGGACTCGCAGGTTTGAATACTCAAACCCTCGCCCCTAGTGTGGACTCGCAGGTTTGAACACAATGTCACTATGTCAACGGATAACCGATCGAATACTCAAACCCTCGCCCCTAGTGTGGACTCGCAGGTTTGAACAACTACTAACCCTTGCCCCTAGTGTGGACTCGCAGGTTAGCTTCAAGAATCACCCTCGCCCCTAGTGTGGACTCCCAGGTGTGGACCAATAACTACTAACCCTCGCCCCTAATGTGGACACGCAGGTTAGCTTCAGGAATCACGGAACAGATAACTACTAACCCTCGACCCTAGTGTAAACTCGCAGGTTAGCTTCAAGAATTCAAGGTACAGCAGTTTCGTTATGACTTACTGTCACACCCCAGAACCAGAATACTGGAGAGCGGGGGAATGACTCAGCCATCTACGTATTACAGGTAGAGGAATACCGTATAATACGATCAATGTTGTCTAAAAGACGAGGGGTGCATACTACATGAAAGTTTTGCTATGGTCACTTCACATCTATTGTCTCAATCATTCAAACAAGAAATAGTAATAGAGAATATGTAAGATAAAGCAGTAAGGCGTCCCAAACGCTCAGTCAAAATGTTCTTAATATCTGGCTTTACAAGACATAGCCAGATGATGTAGCAAAGTATACACAATAGTTATCAGCTGCAGCCTGACTTAGTTACAATTATGTAAAAGTAAGTACACGACAATCCGACTAACATGTCGGTGCCAAACGGCAAGTATAAAGTAAGTAACAAAACGAGCGAGGAAGTAAGGAACCCACTCGAGTCCTCCTGCGATTATTCTTCTAGTATTGACCATCTTGGAGGTGGAAGTAAGCTGAGTCCTCGGGAACCGGCTCTAAATCTGGCCATGCAAAACCAGAGAGGTTAGACCTATAATAGCAAGTACCGCAAGGAAGCACGATATGAGAAATTAGAACCAGTAATAAGAGAATATGATACATAGATCTCTGCTTGCTACTGGGATTCACATAACATCACGACACTTCGAACCAACTTCCCAACCAAACAAGGACAGAAGTTGACCCGTCATGTCCCGACATTTCGATCGTCTCAGTTAGTCAACAGAGTAGGTACAGTACACAAACAAATCAATTTAAACGGCCATGCAACTACTATGGCTTGCTACTGTGAGTTCCAAGTTACCTTGGAAATATGCAATAAGGGATTCCTCAGTTCTTACTATACACAAGTAAGGCTAGTCTACCCAGTCAATCAATTGCGCCAATCATGAATTAGACGAGTCCCAGCGGGACGCCCGTCATTAATATACAATAAATAATATAAGCAGATACCGCTCCCTACCCGTATGGCAGATTTGCAGTATCTGTGGGAACCAGCCGGCATGTCGGGCACTTAATAGTCCCAAAGATGGCTGCCATGTAAGAACTCGGGAATCCATTCTCTCCATACAATCATTATTTTATTTAACTTAGTAGCCTCTATGTTAAGTGAAATCTCATGCCATGGATCATGGTCATTCAGAATGAGTACCTTTGTACGGGGTACGATATGCACAACTCTATAACAATACCCGTACGGTTAGGTTGTAGGTCTTACATAACGTAATATAACAATCAAAACTAGCCACGGAATAACCATGCCTTGATATAAAGTACACATGCTGCTTTTGTAGAAAAATAAATTGAAGCATGCACGTGGCTGTATGCCAATATTCGGGATCGGCCAATCAATTGCAATAGTTCATAGTTAATATGAACGTGTCTCATTCATTCAATTCAATAAGACGACTAGCCAGTCTCTTAGTTCCAACTAGGAACGCATGATCAATTATTAGTCAAGGTCACAATCAATATCAATCAATGTCAATTCGGGACAAGAATCGACCAAAAAGGTATTAGGGGCTAGAGTTCATACGGCCGAGAAATTATTGGTTCATGCGGCTGAGTAAAACATGCATATGCGGCTAAGGAAACTAAGTCCATGCGGCTCAGGAAGATCAGGTCTCATGCGGCTAGAAAATAACAAGCTTTATGTGGCTAGAAAATAACAAGCTCAGCCATGCGGCTGGAAAGGTCAAGCCTTATGCAGCTGGAAAGTAACTCTCATGCGGCTCGGTACCATACGGTCAGGGGACTGATCCTTATGCGGCTAGGAAATATGCAGATGCGGCTAGGGTTGAAACGAGTCCCATGCGGCTCAGCGCTGCCAAGGCCATGCGGCTAGGAGTCCATGCGACAATGGGATTCAAGGCCTATGCGGTCGAGATGATAAGCCTTATGCAGCTCGGGTCTCAAACTCATGCGGCTGAAGGGACATACGGCTGAAAGATAAAAGATTCATGCGGCTGAGAAAGTGCCATGCGGTCAGGAAGCTTATGCGGCCAGAATGCCCATGCGGCCAGGATGCTTTATGCGGCCAAAATCTTCATGCGGCCAGAATTCTCATGCGGCTAAGCTGCGGCAAGGAGCCATGCGGCCAGAACTGTTCTTCTTCTCCGAATTTTCTGAGAACAGAACCATGGAAGCCATTGCTTCCAAGCTCTCTAAATCCTTCATTCCAAGCCCAAATCTGGACTTCTATAGGTCAAAATGGGATAGAACAAAATTCTCTACAATATGGAACCATCAAAACTTAGAAATAACAAGGTTAGCTAGATCAAAACCCAAAAAATACAAAAATACAACAAGTTTAGATCTACACAAAATGAGCCATGGAAATTGAAAATGCTAAGTACTAAAGTAACTAAGAATCTTGTGAGGAAGACAATGGAACAACGAAAGTAGAGATCCGTCAAGAAGCAAGTTGTACTTGCCTATGCGGCTGGGTAGGTGGGGGAGAGTTATGGAGGATGAAGAAGAAGAGTTAATGAGAAGGAGAAGTAATGAAGAGAGAGAAAGGGTTTGGTGCTTTAAATAAAGAGGGGGTAGGTGGGGAATTGTTGAGCCACCTAAGGCCAGAAAAAAAAACTAACTCAGGCCGAACCCAAAAGCAAAGTAAAAAGCAGAAAGTAAAATACAAAAAAATAATTAGCATAAAATTAAAGGAATTTAAATATAGAATAATACATGATAAAATTTAAATAAATACATTCAAGCAGTCCACGTATTTAAAATACGCATTCTGGGAACGGGAAGTGACATCTCTACCCTCCTTAAAAAAATTCTGTCCTCGAAATTTCAAACCCAAGCAGGATAGAAACATCAGAGCTAATCTAATCTAAGTATAAGCAATTTGAGCAAGCAATTATTTTACAATGTCAATAGCAAGTAATACATTTATATTATCTATCTATGACACCAAGCAGTTCTACTCATAGGGTGACAAGCATGAGGAGTTAAGACAATCAAGGTATACATAAAGGAATATACCTTGTGAGCCAAACAGGTGCGGATACCGTGATCGAATATCATCCTCACATTCCCACGTTGACTCCCCTAAAGAATGATGACCCCAAGCAACCCGGACAAGGCTAATTGTTCGGTTCTTGAGTATCTTCTCTCTTCGGTCCAAAATAGACACAAGCTGTTCCTCGTAAGACAGGTTGGTACCAACAACCAGCTCAGAATAATCAAGGATATGGCTTGGGTCCGATACATACCTTCACAACTGAGATACATGAAACACATCATGCACCTCTCGTAACGAAGGTGGAAGGGATAAACGATAAGCAACATCGCCTATCCGATCACGGATAATAAAACGGACCCACGTACTGCGGACTCAACATCCCACGAACGCCAAATCTAATGACCCCACAGGTAGGTAAGATCCGCAAGAACATGTGGTCCCCAACAGAAAACTCTAGTGGCCGACGATGCAGGTCCGCCCAATGACGATGTCGATCCTGCGCAACTCGAAGTCGCTCTCTAATTCTCTTGACCACTTCAACTGTCTGGATAATCATTTTTGGGCCTAGCATCTTTCTCTCCCCGATATCATCCCATGCTAGTGGTGACCTGCACTTCTTACCATATAGTGCTTCAAATGGCGCCGTCTGGATACTGGCTTGATAACTGTTGTTGTATGAGAACTCGACTAAGTGCAGGTGGCTCTCCCAAGATCCTCCAAAATCTAGGGTGCAAGCTCGTAACATATCTTCTAAAGTCTGAATTATTCTTTCTGATTGCCCGTCCGTCTGTGGATGGTAAGCCGTACTAAATATTAACTTGGTACCCAGACTATGATGTAAGCTCTTCCAAAATATGATGTAAAATAGGTATCTTTGTCTGACACAATACTGACAGGGACTCCATGCTGCCTGACTATCTGTTGCATATACAACTCTGCCAACTTTTCTGTAGATTGCCCTACTCTGAAAGAAGAAAATGCCACCTTTGTAAGCTGATCTACTATCACCCAAATAGCATCTTTACCACTTGGCGATCTCGGTAAACCGATCACAAAGTCCATGGTAATGTGTTCCTACTTCCATTCGGGAATAGGAAGCGGTTGCAATAACCTATCTGGCCTCTGTCTGCTTTCACTTGCTGACATATCAAGCAACGGGAAACGAATCTAGCTATCTCCCTCTTCATCCCGTTCCACCAAAAGTGCTGCTTGATATCTTGGTACATCTTGATCCCTCCAGGGTGTATAGAATACTGAGAACTGTGAGCTTCTGTCATAACCTCATGTCTGATATCTCTACTAGGCACATATAGACGTGATCCAAACCTAAGCGTACCATCTTCATGGATTTGCATCTCCTTTCTGAGTCCTGACTCATATTCTGTCCTAAGCTTCTGAATCCTTGGGTCCTGTGCCTGAGCTGCCTTGATCCTGTCTACTAAGTCAGATTGAACTTGTAGACTTGCCAGAATTCCTACATCACTAGGAAGTATAACTTCGATGCCCATCTCCTGAAGGTCTTCTAAGATGTGCTTTTGTGTTGTCAACATAAATGCGCCGCCTCTCCTGCTAAGAGCGTCTGCTACCACATTAGCCTTGCCTGGATGATACTGAAGCTCCACGTCATAATCCTTGATCAACTCCAACCATCTTCTCTGCCTCATGTTCAGTTCCTTCTGAGTAAAGATGTACTTCAGACTTTTGTGGTCTGTGTACATGTCCACTCGATCACCATATAAGTAATGCCTCCATAGCTTCAAGGCAAATACTACTGCCGCCAACTCCAAGTCATGAGTTGGATAATCTTCTCGTGGTCCCGAAGCTGCCTAAATACATACGCTATTACCTTCCATGTTGCATGAGGACACATCCAAGTCCTTTACCTGACGCATCACAATATACAGTAAAACCTTCGGGTCCAACCGGTAATGTAAGAATAGGCGCTGATATCAACTTCTGCTTCAAATTCTCAAATGATGCCTGGCATTCTGCCGACCAGATGAATGGCACGTCCTTCCATGTCAAGCGGGTCATGGGTGCTGAAAGTCTTGTAAAGTCTGATACGAACCTTCTGTAATATCCTGCCAATTCCAAGAAACTTTGTACATCTGCTACGGTCTTGGGTACTGGCCAACTTTATACTGCTTCTACCTTTTTGGGATCTACTGCTACTCCAGCTCCTGATATGATGTGTCCCAAAAATAAATGTGATATCCAGAACTCACACTTGCTGAGCTTGGCATACAACTGGTTCTCTCTCAAACTTGTAACACTTTCCAGAGGTGGTCTTCATGCTCCTCTTCACTGGCAGAGTATACGAGAATGTCATCGAGAAACAACGACAAACTGATCTAAGTACGACATAAAGATGCGGTTCATCAAATCCATAAATATATTGCTGGAGCATTGGTCAAACCAAACAGCATTACTAAGAATTCATAATGCCATACTTCGACCTGAATGCTGTCTTGGGAATATCCTCCTTCCGAACCCTCACTTGATGATACCCTGAACGAAGATCTATCTTGGAGAAAACTCTAGCTCTGCTCAACTGATCAAACAAGTCGTCGATCCTTGGTAGTGGGTACTTGTTCTTTATTGTTGTCGCATTGAGCTTTCTGTAGTCAATGCACAATCTGGATGACCCATCCTTCTTCCCCCACAAGTACCACTGGTGCTGCCCATGGTGATATGCTAGCTTGGATGAACTTCTTCTCCTTCAGTTCCTCTATGTGCTGATATACCTTGGCCTGCTCTGAATTTGCCATTCTGTTAACTCGATCTGATATTGGTTTAGTCACAGGTGCCAATTCTATACTGAACACAATATCTCTAACCGGTGGTAAACCTGGAAGTTCTTAGGAAATACGTCTAGAAACTCTTCAACTACCTTCGAAACTTGAACTTCTTCCATTGTCGTTACTACTCCCTGCTCTTGTTGAGTTGTCTCTGATCTGACTAAGGTGAACCTCTTCATGCCTAGAATGTCAAAAGATAAACTCCCTTTACGACAATCTATTGTCGCATGACTGTCTTTCAGCCAGTCCATGCCTAAGATAACGTCGAAATTTCTAACAAAAATTCTATCAACTGGCGGGTAAGAATTCCCGCAAACTACAACGCTACATGCTAGAATAATCCTACTACTCTACCCTACGAGCCCATTACCAGTGAGTATATTCAACCCCCTGGCAATACCTCGAACTCCATTCCTAGTCGTGTCGCAAATTGTACAGTATAAATGAGTGTGATGCTCCCGAATCAAGCAATGCTACTATAGGATATGAGGCACGAGAATGTTACATGCCCAACATCTTCCGATGCCAAGCCTCTTCCAAGGACGAGGAATGCATGCCCTCGACCTTCTTGTTGTTCCCATGTTTGCGCCTAGCCTGGTGTTGCTGCTGGCCCCTGCCCTGGTTGCTGGGGTGGTCTGTGCTGTTGCTGCATCGACGGTCCCTGTTGCTGAAACATCTGAGCCTGCAACATGAACGACGTTGTGCCAACGACCTCACTGCTACCGCTGGTCCTCGATACTGGCCTGCCCCTGGTGCTGGCAGAGCCCTAGCATAAATGTCCGATAAGATTCTAAAGGAAATAACAAGTCTAAACTGAATCAAGAAACATGATATCTTATGATAATATATGAGAGCACGAGCGGATAATAAATACGATAACGATACCTGAATCCCGCAAGCGAACCATCACGTCTGTCATCCAGAACCACTAGCTAACTCCATGCAATCGCTAACCTGAAGAGATCATCAGGTCCTCAAGGGACATAGCAAGATACATAAAAACATGCCTATCTAGCATTTATCATGCAATAAAGATAGTACAGGAAATAATGGGAAAAGGCCAATCAGTACGCAAATATGACTCTACAACGACTGGAAGAACCACTACGCCTAAACGAACTGCTAGATAGGAACAATAGAACACGATATCACACGATGTCAAGGATAACCATCGAATACTCAACCTTCGCCCCTAATATGGACTCTCAGGTTTGAACAACTACTAGCCCTCGTCCCTGGTATGGACTCGCAGACTAGCCTCACCCTCGTCCCTAGTGTGGACTCGCAGGCATCACCCTCGTCCCTAGTGTGGACTCGCAGGCGTAGACACCACCCTCGTCCCTAGTGTGGACTCGCAGGCATCACCCTCGTCCCTAGTGTGGACTCGCAGGTGTGAACCATATACTACTAACCCTCGCCCCTAATGTGGGCTCCCGGATTAGCTTACTACTCTCGCCCCTGGTGGGGGCTCGCAAGTTAGCTTAACTACTACCCTCGCCCCTAATGTGGGCTCGCATGTTGCTTCAATTTTCAAGACAAGGAGGTAAACAGTTCCGATCTGACTTGTACATCCTATGGCATGATGCGACTCACGACACGGTACGGGAGGGAACCAATCCGGTAGAACCACGACATACAGTCAAGCATGATAACGATAAAGGAGCACGACTAATAAACTAGTAAACACTGTCTAAAGTAAGTATGCAAATCAAAAGAACTGAAATAACTAACTGATAACATATAAAGATATAGGGACTAAATAAGCATGTAGATCATGAACAACCAGAGCACTATATATATACTAGCATGTCCGATGTACAGATCTCATGTCAAATCAACTAAAACTGTATAATAATAATAAAATAGGTATGTAAATAAACTGTAGAGGAAGGCAAGGTATCTTACCTGGTGGAAGCGCGAAGATCCAATAAAACTAGTCCACTGCTAAGCCAAGAAGTCCAAATATCACAACTGTCTCCGAAAGCTGAAACAAACATCGCCAACATTCTCAGAATAGTCAAATTAGCTAGAATTGCCTGTCCTTAAGTCCAATTCTGGACACAGGGGCAAAACGGTATTTCGGCAAAAACGATGTCCGCCGTTGGATCCGCTTTGCAC
>JANAVB010026799.1:5604980-5691493 GCA_029216955.1 Iris pallida
TCTTGCAAGTCCTACCCAAAGGTTCAGCAATAATATTGTGTCTCAGAGCAAAGGAGACAGACACAAAGCTATGAGAGGCACCGGAATCAATAAGGTAAATACAGAAAATGAATCAAAAAGAACGTGACCAGCCACTATCGTCTACTGGCTCTGCCTCCTCCTCTGCTGTCAGGGTAAACACTCTGCCCGCAGGGGCTCCCCTCTGGTGCTGCTGAAAATGCTGCTGCTGCGTCTGAAGTGGAGGACCTCTCTGCTGAACTGCTGGTCCTCTGGTCGGCTGCGCTCTGTCCTGATCTCCTCGGACTCCCCGAAAACGGCAGTCCTTTAGCTGGTGATCGGGCGCCCCACAGTAAGTAGATGCCCAACCTCTTTCTGCAAACCTCTCTAGTGTGCCTTGGCTTCCCACATAAGTTAATGTGTAGCCGGCCTCTGACCCTGGCCCTGGTGCTGCTGGGCACGTGTCGGTGCCTGCTGGAACTGCAACTGAGGCTGCTGCTGTGCTGGAACTGCCTCTGCTGGAAATGTGGGCGCTTCGCTGGCCCTGCACTCGAACTAGCTCCAAGAGCGTCATGCTCCTCTTCGGCTTGAGGCCGAAGTCCTCCTCTGCAATCTGAGCCTCCATAAGGATCTGCTCGAAGGTCGCATCACGTCGCCCAGATGTGCGAGTGCGTACTGCATGTATGAGACCCCTGGAACTTCCAGGCCTTGCACCCCTCATCCTGGACCAAACTAGGTGCAAACCTGCTCAGGCGGAAGAACTTCGCTGTATTCTCGTCTACCGACGAGTTCCCCTGTACCAGATTGGCAAACTGCCCCTCCAAAGCTGTCAAGGCTACATCTGGGTAGAACTTCTCCTTAAAGAGCTTCCTGAAGTCCTCCCAAGATATACCTCTCACTGACGCACGCGGATCCGTGCGGTACCAAGTCAGCGCTATGTAAAAAAACTGGCTCGCTGCAGAAGTCACCCACAGACCTCTCGGGACCTCTGCCAACTCCAGACTCGCTGGACATCCGAGCCAGTCGTCGGTATAGGATACCCTCGGTACCTTAAACTCCCGCGGGTTCATCTTCCTGAAGTCGAGGTGTGTACCGGGCCTTCCCTGACCCTGCTGCTATGCTGGTGCTCCCTGAACTATAGCCGGTGCACCTCTCTCCACTGCTGCATAGCTAGCTGATCGAGTTCTCCATGGTCTGTCGCAGCACTTCTGCCTAACGGTGGTGCCTCTGCCTGTGCTCTCTGTGTCTGCAGCATCTGCTGCAGAAGGGCCATCATCCCCTGAGTATCTGCCGATAACTGAGGCGGCGGTGGAAGAATCAGGGATGACCAGGGGCGGTCCTGCTGCTGGAGGTGGAAGACCTTCTGGAACCGTTTACTGCTGCTCCCGCCGGAAGGGCAGGAACTGAGGGGACAGCTCCCTCAAGTGCAGCTCCCGTAGCCGGAGGTGGAAGACCTGCCGGATTGGGCCTCTCAGTACAGCTAGAACCCGCTGTCTGAGAGCGAGTGATCGTCATCCTGAGGATAGATTGAACAAAAAATCAATATGGCACATGATAGGAATATCAAAGAAGGACAATTAAATTCAATGCAAAAAGAATTTGTCATGGTAATCAAAAGATCAGAAATTTTCTAACATGTGATTGAGTAACTCCTATCATATCCTAGATCCTACATCCTAATTGCAGGCTCGTAATTAGTACTCTAAGACGAGCACCATTACGAGTTCGCACTAGTTGCGACACTGACCTGCATGGGCCACCACAAAAATGTGTCACGACCCGCACCCTGAAGAGGGCATGAGCACGTGGTTACGTCCAGCCTACGCCGCAGTATCGGCGGTAGAACGCTGTATATAGGGTCTGTAAATACTACGACTAAAACAGATAAATACCTGTACAGTATATACACTCTGAATGGAGGTGACATAGCAATACAGTCTCAATCACATATATCAAACTAAGGTAGATAGCATGGAAAAGAGATATGATAGATAAAACAGGAAATGAGTCCAAGATCCACAAGTCAGAGCTAAACACAAACATCCAGAGTCTCAGAAAATATATGTAATAGATACTACAAAACTGAAATGTACTAGCTGGCTCGCAGGCCAGGCAAACCTAACTAAACTATGCTACTCAGGGTGAGCAAAGTCTAGTGGCTCTACCAACAAGCCACGTCTAAATCTAGTCCATCAGACTCAACCCATAGTAGGTCGGGCAATCAGCCTCTGAATCATTTGTAAAATTTGTCAACGTATCCTGTCAGGAAAATGAGCAAGTACAAACACCAACAGCAGTTCCATATGAATTGAGAAATATTATAAGAGACAGCAATAATGAAATACAAGACAAAGATATATCGACTTAGGAACCATTTGAAAGTCGAGTTACAACCCTTGAACCAAACAAGGACCAGAGTTGTAACCCTTCTTTCAAACAGACTTAGTCTCAAATCAGGGCACATTATAAAGACAGATAGAGTATGTGAGTAATGGAAATAGCATGGTGAGAGTACAGAAAGTAAAGCTGAAACTGGATATAAGATACGCTAAATAAATGTAAAAAGGTGATTTGAACTATTAGAGCGATATGTGATCGGCTAGGAAAGCAAGAGATGGTTATCCACTTGGCCCGGCAATCGCGGTGTCCTCAACGGAGAGTCATGCCGTCCAACCTGGATAACTGGTAATGGGGTATCTGCTACACCCTACGTGAGGTGAGGGTGGCGCTAGAAAAATATAGTTACAGGGAGGCTTTGATCACATAACCCCTAATAATTCTTCCATCCCCGAATAGTATACGGATCCGGACATGGCACGTCATACACAGGTTCGAGAGCAGGGGGCCAGCCACTCCCAAATCAATGTCTATATAAGTACAGGAACACAGAAATATCACATACTCATATACCAAGGGAGTCTAGGAATAACATCTCATGACAGGATCCGACGTATACTAGTCCGCGAACCGTCGTGTCGGGAATCAATAAAATACTACAACTGAATCGGATATAGTAGATATCAAGACAATGAAAACTATCAGTGAATGTACTCGCCTGTAATCCTGAGATGATAAGGTGAACAGACGCTCAGAGTGATCACAGACCTAAAATAAGATACTATGAGTCAAACAGGGCTTAATACTGAAAAAGGAAACTAATATAAGCCATAAATGCAAGTCTAAGTCAAAACTAGTCAATCTAGGTCAAACTGAGTCATACTAGGTCATATTGGTTCATACTAGGTCATACTAGGTCACTGAG
The DNA here is from genome assembly GCA_029216955.1 of Iris pallida. Classification (NCBI taxonomy): domain Eukaryota; kingdom Viridiplantae; phylum Streptophyta; class Magnoliopsida; order Asparagales; family Iridaceae; genus Iris; species Iris pallida. Next base: position 5,608,240 of record JANAVB010026799.1, read on the forward strand.
AGTCAATCCAAGTCAAACTAGGTCAAACGGGTTCAAAGGTTGACTTACAGTTGACTTTTGGTCAAAAAGTCAACTCTGGTCAACTCTGGTCAACTCTAGGTCAACCCTAGGTCAAACTAGTCTAATATTGATCAACTATAGACTTTCAGTCAACTGGTCAACTCTGGTTTGGTTTCGGTCAAATCTGGTCGCTTAAAGGCTACGTTTGACTCTCGGTTGACTTTGTTGACTTTTGGTCAAAAAGGTCAACCGACGTCAAAACTAGTCTATGAGCACCATATTTGATCGTTACCAACCAAAGGAATCAAGTTCTAACCCTGTCTTAGACTCCTAACTCAAATACCCTATTCCTAGCAAAACTAGCATTACCTTACCAAGGTAAATCCCGATACCTTGCCCAACACCAAGGAAACCCCGTTAATACCCAAGATACTAGCCTAGGCTCCTTAGGGTAGCTAGATACCAACCTATCTAAGGTTCACCTACCAAGGAAAATAGGTATCCTAGGTATCTAGGCTATGTTAGGATACATGGGTATTGGGTTACTCTATTACCTAATCCATATCATGAATTTACCCTCATAACTCTATCACACTCACTCTTACCTACCATCTCACATGATACCACACTCTAATAGGCTTTCCTATAGGTGTCCTATTAGTTTGCACATAGGCTAACTATACACTCACTTAGGCTCTGATACACGCACACAATAACTCATAATAAACACACACACACAAGCTATATATGGAATGATATGTGGTGTTAGAGGACTGAAATTGAAGTGGTTTTAAGGGGACTAAATAGGACAACATACAACTGATTTGTGGACAGGTTTTGAATGACTTGAGGGGACTATTTTGAAATGGTTTTGATGGTGGTGTTAAGGGTGTATCAAGAGGCTGATATGGGGGAGTTTCCTGGACTGAAATGTGGTGTTATTAAGGACAGTCATGGGGCAAAACTGGACTGCTATCTATGGCTTGTTAGGACAGCAATGGGAGGTTAATGGACAGTATTTGGGCTAACAAGGGACAGCCATTAGATGGCTTTGACGGACAGAAATGGGGTTAACAAAGGATGTCAACACGTGGGTTTAAGGGCTGTTCTGAAGTGAAGGGGACAGCCACAAAATGGGGTGAAACCTGGACTGAAATGTGGGCTGTTTGTGGTCATATGGGGTACTATATATTGGGTTAAATCTGGATAGCAGTGAGGAAAATTGGACTGTCCTTAGGATAGCAAGGTATGGGTTTGTATGGACTGATTTGTAGGGGTTTTGGACTAAAAGGGAACAGCCATGTATAGGCTGTTAAGGGCCAGGTTTTGTGGGGGTTTTGGGGACAGTATAGGGACTGTTTTCAAGTCCAAATAACAGCCACTATGTGGTGTAAGGGGACTGTGTGCACTGGTTTCTCCTCCCCCCTTCCATTCCTCAAAATCACCACTCATAACCCCTCTCCAATCTCTCACAAAACAACACACACACACTCTCAAACATTTCTTCAAACACCTCACAACCCTCTCTCCTAACCAACACAAACACACAAACTAACTCTCCCACTCCACCACTTGGCCGACCCTACCCCATCCAAATACCAAGTATCACACCACACCATAATATATATACCATATATATAAACCAATATATATATAACATATATAATATATATATATATATTATATATATATATTATATATTATATATATATATATAATTATATATATATATATACGAATATGATACATAGGCAAACTCATTTCTAAACACATGGAAATCTGGAATTAATGTTAGAACAACATAAAATTAATACACAAACAATTTACATGTGTCCAAATAGGGGGTTTTCCCATTAGGACACGATCCTACACATTGGATACCTCTACAAATGTCCAAATGGACACAAAATGGACACCAATGGGCACCAAACCATGGGGGTCATTCCTATAGGTCAAAATGAATCTAATGCATGAGAGAAAAGAGAAGGAGAAGGGATTTATACCTCCCGGTGACTCGAATCTATCCCGAAATGCCACCGACACGTAGGAATCCCAAACGGACATGAACAAGCTCCGAATCCTCTCAAACTTGGGGAGCTCCTTCCTTGGCTAGAATGGAGAAGGAAGGATGAAGGTTTGGTGAAGAAATGGAAAGATTTGGTGATGATTTGATTAGGGTTTGCTCTCAAATCAATTTGGGGAAGAACAAGAGAGAGAATAGAATAGGAAATAATGAAGTGGCTAATGCCTAACCATGCCAAAAGTGGCCGGCCATATTGGCTGATTTGTCCTATTAGGAAAGGTCAAAAAGCCCCCTACACTATTCTATTAGTTAATACATGGAAGGGGTTTAAGTCGGGGGTAGTTTGGTCAATCCTAAATCACTAATCTCAAATGATACTAACCAAAATAATTAGTCTAGTCACTAAGTAAAATAACTAACATGTGGGCCATGGCTAACTAGTGTGTGGGCCCGCTAAGGTGAACACTACCCCGGGTCCCCGATACAAGTCAGAATGAGTTGAAATTCGAACCCGACTCAAACAACCCCAAAATAATACAATAAATAAATAAATAATTTCCAAAATAATTTTAAAGTGGAAGATTACCAAAATACCCCTGTTCATGAAAACTGGGGGTGACAATAAATAGTGGATTAACATTCGAAAGAGTACTTGGGACAGGATTATTCCTCCATGAGGGACAACAATATATATCGCATTATTTGCGTTTGTGACTTCTTACTCTGTTACTTTTCATAGTTGGTATTTAGCCTTGGTTTTATTGGATAATTGTGACACACACTTTATTCACCTCCTCTAAATTGCCTTTAGTTAGGGGTATCACAACCATACTTTCATAAATAGAAAATGTTGTCTGCCCACCAAAGTACAAACAAAAATCATTACTCCCATTTAACGAGATGGAGTTGTCCCATCAATATTTAAAGTACTTCAACTCACATACTATGCACATCCTACAAGATGATCCACTTCTCACTAAGCTGTTCGTCGGTACCTTGTAAGAGGTAGCCTTCGAGTGGTTCCGCAGTCCACTTAATGACTGTATCTAGATAGTTAAAGACTTGGTGAGGATACTTTTCATAAGGTTCGATAATGGTGGGATGGATGTCACCATGTCAACACTGATCTCCACAAAATAAAAGAAGAAAGAATTAGTACGTGACTTCATCAAACACTTTAGAAGATTAGTACTGTATTAAAGATACATGCCGGGACAATTTACTCCCTACAGAGAGGTTCTGTTTGGGACCAGACAAATATCACCACTGGCCAATTTTTATTGGGAGTACAAATATCGCTGATAAGTAGTAGCTGGCTTGCAACTTACTCGTTTGAATGATAGTGGCAATCATCCTCAAAACAAAAATGACTTTAGCCGCAATAGTAAAGAATGAGTACCTTACTATTGACATATCCATGGGCGCTTCCCAGTCCAAGCAAAAGGATTCGAATAATCAGAAGCCCAAGAAGGCATTTTCTTTCGAAGATGACAATATGATAGACATATTAAATGTCCTGATGAAGAGCAACAAACTCAAGTTGCTCGACACCAGAAGGCCAAAAAAGTGGGTCATACCAATAACCCCAAGTACTGCATATTCCATCGATATGTGCATCATGCAACAAGAGATTGCTACATATTGAAGAAGAGATCCAGCAGCCGACAGACTCCAAAGCTATCACCCTCCATTCAGATAAGAAGAAGGTCACTACCAACCTAATGTCTCTTAAGTTTTGTGACTTCCCATCATTGGAAGTCAGTGTTGTCCCAATTCCAAGACAACTATGGAGATTGTTAATCTTCCACCAACCGACAATCAAGCAACATGGTTGGTATCCTTCACTACCCCGCATGTAAGGTTATGTTGGTTCACCCCAATATTGTCCAGGATATGGAGCAAGAAGCAACACTTTAATGCTTTATATCGCCTCTTTGAAACTTCAACTAGATTCGTGTACCTTCGATTCCCGACACCTATGAGTTAGATGTTAGTACACTTAGGAATGCACCGGTGAGTGTGACTAACCCACTCGCCTAAACCAACACTTTTTATTATAGAAAACATGTATTTAAAGTGATCTTGCTATTTGGAGCTATGTTGATTTAATTAATATCCATAATATAAGTGAAAGCAATAAACATATAATCATATCAGTTATCAATAATGTTTTACCACGACCGATGTGCCTGTCCCTGCATAAATAGAGATGAATACTTACCGCCCCCGTAGAAGACAATACATTCGCATATGCCCTGTCTATATGAGGTCATTGGTGAATCTGACACCATGAAGGACTATTATGTATTATGACGGGCCTTTCTAGTTCGTGTTGCAAGCCTTACTGTAGGTCCTGTAATACCTTGTACGTAATGCATGTTCTATATAATTTTTCTAGGTCGATTCGATTTCCAATGCCCCAAATAACATTTCAAAGAAAGTCATACCTTGTGCACAAGTTGTCATGGCCATGCAATACGTGAATAATTCGACTATAAAATATATGCATAGAAATATAATGAAATAAGCAATATAGTCTTTATATATACAATAGTTCATTCTCTCTATTCAGTATTTGTGTCGATTGGCAACCCGTAGGCCTAAAACATTCCAATTTCCCGTGGTTCCAAACAACACACCAATAGTTCCATGGTATCGTACCACAACTTTTGATTCTCTTACAAAGCACATACTTTATAATTCACATGTATAGATATAATTAACAATTATAAGCATATAGTGGTCCATTTCTTAGTGTTACGACATGCATGTGGCTATCATTTATTAGTCATACTCTATCGGGCATCATCGTGCTAAGGACGTTGCAAGACAATGAGAATTCATTTGCATGAAGGAATAGAAAATAAGTGTCTGAACCACCCACCGAGTAGAGAATTCATCGAGAGAAGGAAAATGGCTTCACATAATCAAGTCTCAGTTATATGTCCTCCTGCCATAGTATGAACATATGATCATATTCTTTTTGTATCTTCTATTCAAAATTCTCAAAAATGAATGCATAAATCGATAAAAGTGTGCAAAAAAAAGGAAAGCACATTCATCAAATCCTATAACAAAAACATCCAAAAAAACTACAATAAAAGGGCATTGGGAATAGACTCTTATATAGAGTTCATTCCCAAGACACAATTCACTACATATAGGACTCATTCCAACATAAGTCAATCCATGAGTTGGAAAGGCTCTCATATATTCGTCCAGATTGACTAGATGCCGAAAGATTTTTCTAACACTCAGTTCCGACAGTGTTAAACTAGCCACCATGTATACACATAGTACACTGCATGTGTGAAACCCAGTTTTAGGAATTGTAATTATTATTATTTATATAATATATTACTATGATTATTAATATATATGAGTTCGAAACTATTATTTTTCAAAATAATAATCACTTGGAATTTTGGTTGCCATCTGACCCCGAGTCCGATCCCAGTTCGAGCCCGTACTAAATTAGAATTTCTTTTAAAAAAATTGCTGCATGTGTTTTGCTAAGGAAAAAAAAACATTTTAAAACCTATCCTACCCAAACCCACACCCGTTCACCACTCCCCCAAACCCGTTCAAATCCATTACTCTCCTCCCCATGTTCTCACAACACACCCTCACTTCTATCTCCTACACTTACTCTTCACCCCACGTTCAAACCACTCTTTCCCCACTTCTCCTTTATAACACAAACATCTCCATCCCTAATTCTTTTTTGTACTGGGGGATCCTCAGCACAGGATCTCTCAGGCGTACTCGATTTGTGGTGCCTTGTGCCAATAAAGAAAAGACAGCATTTTCTTTTTTTTTGTGTGTGTCCACAAAAATGGCGACTCTGCTCGGGACTACCTTTTCCTCTGACGAGAAGGTGGTGACGCAATCTAATACCGACAATGTGGGGAGCACCCAGAAGATGCTGATCGTGAAGTTCGATCAACAGGCGTTCGAAGAGATGCTCTCGAGGGATGGCTCTACTCTCTCAAAATTAGCAAAGCCAGACAAGTATTGCAAGACTTGGCTTCCGAAGGCTCGCTGTGCGCATCCTGCGAGTGTCATAGCAGATATGCAACTGGAGGACTCTGTCACATGGGCGCATGATGCTGCCACAGAAGCTTCCTAAATGGAGAAGGCTGATACCGTTCTGGGCTCTACTAGTCCAGTGACTTCTCTCTACACTACCAACAACAGAGTGTTCGACGCTTGAGACTTGGCAAAGAAAAACACTACGATGCCAAGAATCGCGGTGTGCAACACTCTGGACAAACCCAGCGAGGCTCACAAACGAAGGAGGCAAAATTGGAAGAAAATAGCGCTGCTCCACCAAGCATGCGCCCAAGGAAATGTTTGGGCGCATAACTCAAACCAGGATGCTTATGTCTTCAACAGGTTGGGCATGCGGGTCATGCGCCCAAAGCTATGCTCCCAGGCTCACTGGATCCATACTATGCGCCCACATCAAGGAGGCTCAGACATGCTGTCAAGAAGCATGCGCCCAAGACTAGTCTTCAAGGCCTGTGCGCCCACAATAAAAAGACAGGCCCCAACGCGTATAGCACAGGGCTGTCTTCAAGGACATCACAGAACTTAGGTGTGGGGGTTACCCCTGCACGTGAAATAAGTCTGGATGCGCCAACTCTCCTTAAGAACCCGCATGCAAAGCTCGACGATGCATGCAGCATGGGTTGTAAGGAAAAACTCCCTTCCGCTGACTTGCACGACGTGATAAATCATAAGAGTAAGATAAGGGAGGACATAACAATTCATAGTGCACACCCGTGCACCAGTATTGTTATCAACTGTTGTTGCTCCAAAGCAACAAGAGTGCCTCAGAAAAAGTCTGATGATTCGATGGCTGTACTTCTCTGACGATGAAAAGCCACTGTGTGTTTTATCCAACATGGCTTCATGGGGTCCTCCTTACGGAAGCCCTAATCAAAGACGGGGACCACCAACCCAATTTTCTCTCTCAGTTCTACGAGAAGAAGAAGAAGAAGTCTACCAATAGATGGCCAGCAGGCTACCACATCTGAAGAGTCTACATGGGTACTCGGTTAAAGACAAGATTCTGTATGGACTGACGAAGACTCCCAAGCTGGGGGTAGTATTCCCTCTGAGTCTGAAGCAGATGACCTTTCACACTGGGGGTAGCCTTCCAGAGGACGACGATCTCTCCGAGTCTGATGGCGACTGTCTACCTCCTCTACCTGAAGATGAAGGACTTGTCAACTCAGAGACAGACAGTATCAGCACCAGTTGTACTGTTTCCTTTGTTCATCCTCGCATGTTATCAACATACATGGCAGACGAAGAAAGGCCTGAAGAAGCCAGTGATCAGACCAGCAAACGGCTAGAGGGTCTTGAAACAGCATTCGCCAAGATCATTGATATGCTTACCAGTATCATGGCAGTTCAAGCTGTTGGGGCTATTCCTCTACCTCATCAAAATGTCTCGGCTCACTCTAGTCCAGCTCATAGCAACAACCCTCCTTCACTACAAAAGAAGTATTATTCCGTTGTGCCTCCTCTGAATCCTACAAATGGTGGGGGTAGTCCTTCGCCAACGACGCCTGATAACCGTTCAGCAGTCGTTCCCTTAACACCTGCTCAATCAACAGGATACAATTGATTCCCTGGTCGCCCGTCTCGACACCATCTCACACAAAGACTGAGCTTCAGAAGATGGGATATCTCAACCGTATTCCCCTGAGTGGGGGAATGCTACTTGTCCCTCCTAAACTAAGCCGCTGACGCTGAATTTCATTTGACGGGTTGACTTCTCCTCGTCAATACATGACATACTTCAACACGCAGACTCTACACTTGCTAGGGATGATCCGTTCTTGTCAAAACTGTTTATTAGCACCTTGCAGGGGGTGGCTTTCGAATGGTTCTGCAGTCTGCCTGACGGATGTATCAATTCATTTAAAGACTTGGAGAGGTTGTTCCTCAATAAGTTTTACGAGAGTGGCATGCATGTTAGTATGTCCACCCTCATCGAGACCAAGCAAAGGAGGACTGAGTCTGTCATCGCCTTCATCGAATGCTTCAGGCGGCTAGCACTGAAGATGCCTTTCGGTATACCAGACTCAGAACTTATGGATACTTGTCGACATAACTTCCTTCCTACAATGAAGTTTTGTCTGGGTATATATAAGTATGATACATGGCCCGCTTTCATTGGGGCCGCTGATGCTGCTGAAAACGACATTCCAAACTTGGAACTACTGGGGTTAAAGACACCCAAATCTGAAGACAAGGGCAAGCATCCTCAAACTATCCCTGTCCGTGGGGGTAAAGGAAAAGAAGTCCTAAAGGTCGACACTTCCAAGGAGCTTCCAATTCTCAGGGCACCTCCGACAAGCCTAAGGAGACTTTCTCCTTTGACGAAGACGATATCATTACCATTTTTCACACATTGACGAAGGGTAATAAGCTGACATTGCCTCCACTACGACGTCCTGTAGAGGCGAGCCAACTCAACTATCCTAAGTACTGTCTCTATCATCAGTACGTGCATCACTCCACCAAGGACTGCATCGTCCTGAAGAAGAAGATACAATAACTTATCGACTACCAAGTGATCAACCGCGAAGCTGAAGCATAAGGTCGCACCCTTTAACATGATCTCTCTTCAGTTTGGTGACTTTTCTCCCACAGAAGTCCCAGGACGGCGTGATCCCTATCCCCAAGGCAATAATGGAAGTCGTCAACCTACCGCCAGCTCGCAACTCAACCTCGGACCCACTCATGACTGAACATGGTGATATATGTGGGCCCATCTGGGCCTTATGCAAGAAGTGACGCAGGGGGTGGTACCTTCCAAATCAAAAGGGGCAAAAAATACAAGCTATGCCATATGGTGACTTCTCCTATCTACGAGGTTCTATCTGGCGAGACGCGATCGGGGAAGACTTATCCTCGGACGTACGGTCCGGCACAAGAAGATGTAGTACCTTCTTAAGCTCATGCTGCCCCCACAAGCTCAGAAGCCGGCCCGTCTAAGCCTTCAACCACCGACAAAGCTAAGCAGAATGAGACGTGGTTTGACAAATCTCTGAAGGTGCCAGCTCCCGAAGGCATGGATTGACCCTACAACTTTGACATACTGGCACAGTTGGCCAATACACCCGCCAGGTTGTCTCTGTTCGATCTATTGCAACTCTCTAAAGAAACGCGGAAGGCCTTAAGTGAGGCATTACTATATGCCGACTCTTATCTCGCTAAAGTCAAAGCCCCGGCTGAAGACCCTGTCTCCTGTCCCCACTGCCACAGCACTATAAAGTGGTGCCCAATATCACATTTTTATAGGAGGACGTGCTACTCAAAAATAATTGCCATGATAGACCCCTGTACTATACAGGGTATATCAGGGGTGATCAAGGTGGACCGCATGCACATCGATCCAGAATCCTCCTTCAGTATCATTCCTAGAAGTTTGCTTCAAATTCTGGGGATCCCCCTACACAAACTATCTGCAAACAATACAACTATCATGGCTTTCAATACGGGTCGAAGCCATCAGCTGGGCAAGATCCGTCTCAAATGCCAGATCGGTGATCTCCGAACAGAGGTTTCCTGCTATATGATCGATGCCAACGCATCCTACAATGTCTTGTTGGGACGTCTATGGATAAATGAGAACATGATCGTTCCTTTCACACTTCACCAGTACTTCAAGTACGTCAACAGCGACGGTGTCGTGAAGACGGAGTTTGCCGATGTCGATCCTTTTAAGGGCATCGAAGTTTACTATAGAGACTCGGTACTTTACCAATCTCAGCCCCCAAGGATGACGGCAACGACGCTGACAATGAAGCTGAAGCAAGTTCATCCTCTAATGATGGTCCCCTGATTATCCGAGTCAAAGGACATACTACTCCAAATAGTACTCCGAAGCCTCTCACAATCTGGATGAAAAGAAGAACCCTGACAAGGTCAAACCATTGACCATCACTCTCAGCAAGATATTTCAGGAGGAACCTACTAATGCCTGTCCTTCCAATCCTGAAGAATTACCCTACGTGGTGAACTTGGCCAAGACCGTGGTTCCTCTTCCAGATGATGATCCTCTCAATAAGTATATCAATACTCATAATAATGTACCTTCAGCGGATGATGTTATCCCTAAAGAAGAACTTGCATATTTCCTTAGTAAAGGTTTATCTTTGAATTACTCCGATGTCTACCAATCTGTAAACTACTACATAGATATGATATACGCTCTAGAGCACGACATAGGACCACACCTCTGTATGCCGGTCACGACGCATCACCTGCAGGAAAAAGTTTACCCAGAGATATCCTTACTTCATCATTCCAGCCAGAAAGAAGGATAAAGAACTAATAACCTTCGGTCGTATAATTGGTGAGAGAAAGTTCATTCCAGACTCTACATCTCCCAAGCACAACATAGAAGCTGACTATGACTCTGGAAAAATACAACTTTTTCGGTATAGTTGGCAGGCCAAGAATATCATCCAGAACATGAGATATGACATTAAAAGCGACCAGGGGCTAAATTACGGCCGAGGACGACGGTTGCCAATACGACACTTTGCTCCTCCCGACAAACCCGAGAACTAGTATCAACGAAGCTGGTATTGGTTTGGGTTATGTCACTCCTCCAACAACTCTCGAAAGATCAGATGATGAAGCAGATCGTTGTTCCCATTCTTCTGATTTCTCCCTCTAGGACTCAGACTCCAGTATTGGCGACATGTTCAAGACAACTCTATCCGTCAACATGGTTTTTGTTGACCAAATTGCGGACGATGTCCAATCAATCAAGCTTGAACAATGGGCTCAAAAGATGGATACTAGGTGGGAGCTGCGCTTCAAACAACGTGAACCACCTACCGAAGACGAAGTCATCCAAGTCAATCTAGGAGATAAAGCATCTTTCAAACCAATCTTCATCAGCAAAAGTTTATCTGGCGATGAACGCTAATCTCTTATACAGCTTATAAAAGAATACATCGACGTCTTCACATGGAGCTATAAAGACATGCCAGACTTAGACCTTAAAGTCGCCATGCACTGCCTGAATATTTCGTCTAAAGCCAAGCCAGTGAAGCAGCAACAACGATGATTTCGACCAGATGTTATGGAGGCCATCGAGAATGAAGTTAAGAAGCTCATTGCTAGTGGATTCATTCGCGAAGAAAAACACCCAGACTAGGTTGCCAATATTGTTCCAGTCATGAAAAAGAACGGTAAAGTTCGAGTCTGTATCGATTATCGTGATTTGAACTCTACATGCCCGGATGACGAGTTCCCTCTACCGATCACGGACGTAATGATCGACAATACTTACGGCTTCGAGCAGATGTCCTTCATGGATGGGTTCTCAGGCTACAACCAGATCAAGATGTTCCCCGACGACGAGAAGCACACATCTTTTCGAACACAGTTGGGTGTATACTGCTATATAGTGATGCCCTTCGGATTAAAAAATATAGGGCGACATACCAGCGAGCCATGAACATAATGTTTTGCGATCATTTGTGTAAAACTATGGAGTGCTACGTAGACGATGTCGCAGTTAAAAGTTATCTCAAGGGCAACCACCTCCGAGACTTGAGAATGGTGTTCGAACTAATGCGTACACACCAACTCAAGATGAATCCAACCAAGTCTTTTCTGGGAGTCTCCAGCGGCAAGTTCCTTGGTTTCATCATTACTTCAAAGGGTATACATCTGGACCCAGAGAAAGTAAGGCTATCCTCGACATGCATCCTCCAAGAAACCTCAAAGAGCTACATGGACTACAAGGAAGGCTAGCCTACATCAGACGATTCATTTTGAACCTCTCTGGAAGGTGTCAACCATTCACTCAGCTCATGAAGAAAGGTATATCTTTCGTCTGGACTGAACAATGTCAACGCGCATTCTACGACATCAAAGCGTATCACACAAGCCCTCCAGTATTGGTAGCTCCAATAATGGGGAAGCCCTTCTTACTATATGTCCGAGCTATGAACCATTCTCTTGGTGCCCTATTAGCTCAGAAGAATGAAGGCGACATGAACAGACAATCTACTACCTCAGACGCACAATGGTGGGTGCCGAACACAGATACACACCGGTGGAGAAGGAATGCCTTGCACTAGTATTTGCCATCCAAAAGACACGCCACTAGATGTCTGGGCAGACTATCCACATCATATCTAAAGTCAACATTCTCAGAATACTCATGACTAAATCGGGCTCTCTCAATTCCCGTTTAGCTACATGGACAATGCTGTTGACTCCATATGATATGCTCTTCGTTCCTCAGAAGGCAGTAAAAGGAAAAGTATTAGCTGATTTCCAAGCAGCCCTTCCGGTGCCAGAATCGTCCAAACTCTATGATGAAATCCCTGACGAAGTGGTGGAGTCTAACACTACAAATGAAGAAATCTCCATTTGGCGAATGTTCTTTGACGGCACATCAAGAACATGACCTAAAGGAAATATCGTGGCTGGAGTAGGTATCGTGCTTGTGTCACCTGATCATCTAGTTATACATCGTGTATATTTTCTCGTGGAACCATGCACCAACAACGTGGCTGAATATAATGCCCTATTAATCGGCCTGCAATTGGCAAAACAACTGGGAGTTGACTATCTAGAAGCTTACGGCGATTCCAAGCTAATAGTTAGTCAGGTCCGAGGGGATTATAAAGTTCACCACGAAGATCTTATCCCCTACCACAGAGCAACGATCGAGTTGGCGTCTACTTTTGCTGGATTCTTTATCGAGCACGTGCCTCGACTACAGAATATAGAAGCAGATGCTCTAGCCGGTCTTGCTGCTTCCTTGACCGTCCCTACTAATACTCAGCAGTCTATCACAGTGTCTGGTCGAGAACTATTCTGTGTGAAAAATGCCTTGTATATTCATCACAGTTACACAACAGAAACAAACATTAATACTAAAGACTAGAGATTTTCCTGCATAGACTACACTGTCTATGTAATCCTCCCCGAGGACCCGAAGGAAGCAGTGTCTATCCAAAGGCGATCTCTCAGATTTTACTACGATATAGCTACCAAGATGCTGTACCGACGCTCTTACGACGGGCTTCTGTTACGATGCTTATCAGATACAGAAGCCAAACATGCACTCCGGATGGCTCACGATGGAGTTTGTGGTGCACGTCAACCAGGCCCCAAATTACAAGATCGCCTCAAACGAATGGGTTATTACTGGCCCACAATGATTGCAGATGCTGTTGAATATGCAAAGAAGTGTAGAGCTTGTCAGTTCTACGCCGATTTCATTCATCAACCTTCAGAGTTTTTACACTCGACGGCAGCGTCTTGGCCTTTTGAAGCCTGGGGTATGGACGTCATAGGACCAATCAGCCTACCATCCTCCAAAGGACATCGGTTCATCCTAGCCATAACCTATTACTTCTCTAAATGGGCGAAAGCTATACCGCTCACCGAAGTGAAGGCGTCAAACGTGATCAGTTTCATCATATATAACGTCATCTACCGCTTCAGTCTACCTTGCAGGATCATCCATAATAATGGTCCACAGTTTGCAAGCCATGCATTCTATTGGTTCTGCGATAGGAATCGAATCCAGAATGTAGCCTCTACTGCCTATAATCCAGCGGCTAACGGGCTAGCAGAAGCCTTTAATAAAACCATTATTAAACTTCTCAAGAAGTTTGTGTCTTCAAACAAGCGCGATTGGAATGAGAAGCTCGGTGAATGTCTATGGGCCTATCGTACAACGGTCCAGACTCCAACAGGCAGTACGCCATTCTCTCTGGTTTATGGGAGAGAAGCAGTTCTTCTCCTAGAAATCCTGATTCCTTCTCTTCGAGTAGCCCTAGCCAGCGAGCTGACTACCGAAGAAAGCTACCGTCTGCGACTCCAGGAGCTCGAAGTGCTAGACGAAAAATACTTGTTAGCTCAGCAGCTAATTGAGCTATACCAAGCACGTCTTTCCAAAGCCTTCAATAAAAAAATGAAGGAAAGAATCTTCCAAGTCGGTGATCTAGCCTTAGCAGTGAGAAGACCAATGGTCATGACGCACAAAACAAAAGAAAAATTCTAGCCTAAATGGGAAGGTCCTTTCATCATAGAATCAGTGTATTCTAACGTTGCGTTCCGACTAACCAAGCCCGATGGTGACTTGCTCATGATGCCAATCAATGGCAAGTTCCTGAAGAAATACTATGTGTAACCTTTTTCTACGTAATGTTCACATATGTTCAGTCATGTAAATGTACAGTGTGATGTTTATATGATTCAAAAAATATCTAACTACTATTCGTATTTCAAGAGTCTTGAATACGCCCTGGATAATAGGTCCTCCAAAATATTTCTCCAGTGGAATAATTTTCATTTTTGACTCTGTCCAAACTCGGCTTGACGAAAACAAGTCGCGTCCCTATTACCTTTGAATTATTTTCCAACAATTATTTTCCCGGTGGAATGTTTAAATGTTTTGTCATGTCCACATAACCTCTGAACAAAGAATTCATCAAGGATAATCACGTCCATATTACCTCTGAACTATCCTCTCCCACCTAATGTTATATATCTTTCCATGTCCATATCACCTCTGGTCAGATATAGAACATCCTCTGCTATTACGTCCATATTACCTCTACTAGCAGCTTCATTCAACTTATTATCGATATTAAAAAAAAATTTGAATATAAAATGGATAATAGGTGCACATCAAAATTCCCTAACGGAATACCCATCAGAAATATCCTCGCTACGTCCACATTACCTCTAGTTCTGATACTTACAAAACCACATTCACTTTAAAGAGATTCTTTATTCTTTACTCAAACGTCTACCAAGAGATGGAAAAAAGGGTACAAGAGCTGTGACAGCAAAAAAAAGTTACAAAGAATCTAAGGGATACATAGGCGATTGATGCTGTCCCTTAGAGCTGCAATTCCGGCTTCAGACTTCGCAGTAGCTCGACGGCGCGCCTCTTCTTGGTGAGCAGCTTCATCCTCGAAGAGGATCAGACCTAGATGCTCCCCCTCCAACTTCGCCAGCTATTTTTCTAAATGGGCAGAAGTGGTGGCAGTCATGGCAGCCTGAGCCAAGTAATCCTCCTGTTCAGATGTAGCCTCCCTCAAGTTGACTTCCAGTTGGGCGATCTCGTTCTTGATCTGCACAATGTGATTATACTTCTCAATGATCTACACAGCCAGCCTGTTCTTCGAGGCAGCACATGCCTCATTTGCATTATTAAACTGGCCATACTGGTCAGCCAGCTCTCCAATCTCTCGAACGAAGGCGTCCTTCCTTGCCTGGAAAGTAGCCTTCTCTTCCGCAAGAGCCGTCATCAAAGCCTCATCCTCTGCACGGAACAGCGACGTCGGGCTCTGCTGTTTGGCATCCCGGAACCTGGCCACCTGACCCTCCAGGTCATTCAGAACTTTCCTCAGAGAATTGGCCCGCTCTTCATAGCCAGCAATGCTCTCGAGGGCCCCCACTTGGCATTCGACAACAGCCTTCACAGGGCCGAAGGCAGTATTCCGATTCAGGACACCAGGAAGCTTCACTTTCAGTACAGAGTAAAAAGCTTTGACGACTTCCTGGGCTATCTTGTCATCTTCATTGGAAGTCGTTGGAGAGGAGGCTTGGAGAGTTTCTTCCGCTCCAGGAAGAGATACCTGACAAGAAGCCGAACCTGAAAAGAAAATGATATATACATCAACGACAAAAAAAGAGAGGAATAGTAGTATGAAAGAGTTGTAATTTTGTACCTTTGACTTGCTCAACTCCAGCCTGGGCCGCACCACCAACCTTGGTTTCAGAGAAACCAAGAATAGGCCCAGACTGTTCAAGAAGAACAATATCAAGGCCCTGAGTGGCATCAGGCCCGATATCTTCCACGATCTCAGTCGAAACAGGAGAAGATTCTACGACAGCCCCTCAGGAGGCTGTTTAACCTCTCCCTCTGTCACGACCCGCACCCGCTTTTCGGATACCATACGAGTCCAAGCCAGCCTACGCCGCAGAGTCGGCGGTAGAACGCTGTCAAGCCCGCAAGAAATAAATGCTCAAAATATCACATTTGCTGCTCATTCACATTTCTAATTTATTACAACAGTTACAACATTTATATTTAAAGGAAAATACAAAGTTTTACAATTAATGAAATGGTACAATGGCTATCTACTTCTAGGTTGGCCTCAGCATACCCAAATCTTCCCAGTGCTAAGAATGACTGCGGCTAAACCTAAAAATGATGGTTTCCAGTCAGGAATGGAACAAGTACACAAATCGACGACAATGCGAAAACACAATAGAATTAACAAGTCATGAAAATAACATATGAGAGATAAAACTGGAAGATAACTGATGATATAGCACGATAGAGAAGTAAACAAGGAAAAACTAATAAAAGACATCTATCTAGGTGGTGTGAAATATTCGTTTCGACATGTGAACGGCTAGGGGTAAATCCGGCACACTGTACGTGTCGTGTGCAGCGGCTATTATTCAAGAATAGACTCATGGGATAGTTCTGGGTAGTTCACATGTTTACTAAGATATTTCCCCTCCCGACTACTCCGTGTGAAGAGCGTGTCAACAAGCAGCAAGATATGTATAGACATGAAATAAAAAGACTACTATGAATCGGAAAGCAATCAGAAAGTGCACTTGCCTGAGGTCCTTAGCTGGAGAAACCAATAATACTATACCACTCAATGAGCCACAATCAGTCAACACATGTAGAAGTCACCGGATGCTGAAATAAACAGTACCAACATTCTCAGAATAGTCAAATTAGCTAGGATTGCTTGTTCTTAAGTCCAATTCTGGACACAGGAGCAAAACGGTAATTTTGGGCAAAACGATGTCCGCCGTTGGACCCGCTTTGCACCGAAAAGTGTGCCAGAGTCAGCGGCCTCTAAAGTCGTCAAACTACATGTCTACGGATCCAGTTTTCCAATACGAACCCAACCGTATGTCCAAAGTTGGATTCCGGCGGGCGTACACAAAATCACCCGTTGAGTGGAACCGTAGGACCCGCAAAACGGTTATTTTATCAACTGTCTCAGAATCGGACCAAACTTGGCATACAGGACCAGTAAAACGATACGGTTCTGTTGGCGCAAGTTTTGTCTCGATCTGACGAGCGTGCACAAAGTAATTAGAGAATTTGCAAAGTGCACGATACGGTGAATTTCGACGGATACGCATCAAATTCGTCGCGCACAAGCGACCAATTTGAATTCTGCCAAAGCCCACGCGACCATGAAGCCGTTACGCACCTTTCGATGCCTTCGATTCGCGACCACGTCGCCCGATTTGGCGGGACGCACGTCGTGTGGATGAGTTTTTCATAATTTCAAAACTGTTTTACGTAGAAAATTTCTCAACTCAGAAAACTGTTTTCTCTGCATGTAATTAATGAAATCCAAAAATATGAAATAGGTCGCGAGCTCCTATATGTTGTCAATAAATGCCTTCAATTAGATTTTTGAACTCGTGCATGGTTTGGGATAAAACTGGCCGCAAACTAGAGTATTTGGACTGGTACATGTCCTGTTTTTGGACGGGTTTTCACTCGACTTTGAGTCGATTTCCAACTCGATTATGGTTCAATTTAAACCTAACCTAATACATGAACATGAAGGGGTATAGGTTAGCTTCATACCCGAAGAATCCGTTCGTGAAACGGACGAGTGTGGAGGGCGAATTTCGGCCACGAAGTTGGCTCTGCGGCTGACTGTCGCTGCTGCGCTGTCTCTTCCGCACGCGCATGTGCGCACGTGCGACCGATTTTCGGCACTCGTGGCCGGCCATTGGCCGCGTAGGGCGGCGCCGGTGGGTCGCCGGGGTGGTGGCGGCCTGGTTTAGGGTTTTCGGTTTTAGTCGAGAAAGAAACTCTCGATCTCGCGCGTATATGTATACACGACTGTGTATACGGGGGGGGGGGGGTCGGTTTTGTGTTCTGTTCCAAGTTCCTATGGCCTAGGTTTAGCCGACTGGGTTTGGGCTGGCCCACAGTTGGGCTGATGGGCTCGTGGGTTTGGATTTCCTTTGTCTAATTCTTTTTTTTTCTTTTATACTCATATATATACGTATAAGTATATACGAATATCTATATGTATACATATACATATACATAATTATATTCACACCCAACAACTAATTAATATCCATATATACGCGTACATATCTATATACACACATATACTTATATATATATTTTATATAAATACACATACGCACATATATATATATATTATATATATATATATATATATATATATATATATATATATATATATATATATATATATATATATATATATATGTACCCGTAGTTATATATATATATATATATATATATATATATATATATATATATATATATATATATATATATATATATATATATATATATATATATATATATAAAATAAAAAAAAATAAAAAAATAAAAAAAATAATAAATATATATATATATATATATATATATATATATATATATATATATATATATATATATATATATATATATATATTTATCTACATTATATATATTTCTAGGTATTTATCTACTTTAAATTCCTAATTCTCTTTCTATATTTACTTCTATATACAAACGTATATATGTATATACACACATGTACGTAGGTATATACACATATACATTTATTTTCATATATATATATATACATTTATATACATATATTTAGATATATATATATATATATATATATATATATATATATATATATATATATATATATATATATATATATATATATATATATATATATATATATATATACACACACATACATACACTATTATATATAGATTATTTATATATACATACATTCACTATTATATATATATTATTTATATATACATACATTCACTATTATATATATATTATTTATATATACATACATTTTCATTCACACATATAATATTTATTTGTCAATAAATAATATAAAAACAATATTATTAAATAAAAATCCCAATAAAATAATAAACTAATTAATTATTTGTAAAAATCTAATAATCACCATTTAAATAAATTACATATTAAATAAAAATATTTCAAAATATCGGGAAGGGAAGCTACAAATCTACCCACCTTAAAAAATAATTTCGTCCTCGAAATTCTAACTCTTAAAACATGCCTAAAATTCAAAATGGAAATAAAAGAATAAATCCACTATTACCGCAACGTTCTCAAATTTTATTTCTCAAATTATTTATACCTCCTCCTAGTCATTTCGTAATTACGAATCTTCGAGGACTTCTACCCACCTTTGATCACACTACCCCCTCAGGAGGCTGTTCAACCTCTCCCTCTGCAGCCGATGCCGGCTCACTAACAGCTCCTCCTGCACCAACAAATTTGGAGGAGCCAGAAACAACTTCTGTTCCATCTTCAATGCCTTGGGCTATCTTCGCAAGTGGTATGTTCCCCTTGTCTACAAGGGAACAGACAGTCGTGGTCAGCCTCACAAGGAGCACGCAAAATTGAAGTTAAAAAATCTTATCCCAAGAAAGGTGCAAAGATGACATACCCGCAGGAGGATGAGCCGATTGGACTTGATTCATGTCCAACTCTTTTATCGCGGTTTCTACCGCAGACATATCCTCCACAGATATGTCATAAGAGGGACTGATTGATCGCCGTCTTGATCTGGGCCTTCATCCTGATCACCCCGTCGCTCATGCCTTACAGCTGAAGAAGACCCGCCCTCATATATCGGTTGGGGACGAGCAGGGGACACTGTCATCACCTTCACATCCTCAGATGAGGAGGCACCTACCTCAGCTGCAACTTTGGGGTCCTGTGTAAAGGACAAACGCAAGGGTGAGAAAGCTTCTAAAGGCTTGACCAGAATGGCTACGGAGTCTAGGAAGAGATCTACATCCCAAATGGCAACGGCCTGCAACGCCGTCTGCCGAGAGGACCTTCTGGGAGGAGGCGAGCTGGCACCTACGTCGACAACCTTTTTCCTCCTTCGGGAAACAACCACCTTCTTCCTTTTTGGCCGTGGCACCAGCTCAATGGGAGCCTTTCTCTTATGAGGAACGGCAGGAAGAGGCTCTTCATGATCCTCTCTCTGAGGCGCTACAAGGATAGGCTCTTCAACAACAACTCTCTGTTGCGATGCTGCAGCTGGTTCAATTGTGGGCACGACGCCTTCCCTTCTGCTACTCCCCATTGCATGTGCTCGTCTTATATCAGCAAGGGTAGGGGCAAGCTTGGTCCCTGATATAAAACTATGCTCACGGTTATACCAGAAAGGAAGGGTATTGACCTGAATATAGAACTTAGCAGCAGTAAAGAGCATGAGGGAGTCGAGTTTATCTTCGTACAAGGTAAAAACTGCCCCTGTACATCCAGCATTGTAGTACCCCCATGCACGTACCCCGTCGATCAAACTCCCTATCGACTGAAGATGAGGACTGGGATTTCCCAAGAGAAGCTGGCTGTAGCCAAATTGCCATGCAAAGCGGCTTGGCAAGTAAGGTTCCAGGAAAGTGTGGTTCCTATTCCTGAGTACCAGATGGGAAGGCCTAATGGATTGGAGCTAACAAAATGCTCCAATAGGAAGGCTAGTAGTGAGTGCTCCCTCATATACTAGGGTGTCTCCCGTACGACCACTACCGGATGGAGGCGATACTCTAAAAAATTTGTAATTCTACAAAAAACTCAAAGCCTTTCTGCAAGTAAGCACCCCTGTAACGGTCTAATACGTGTCTCTGAACCTTCGAATGAAGGCAACTCCGGCCAAAGAATATGCCATCAGCCCAGCGTTCATCAATCTGGGACAGTACAGTATCAGCCACCCCATCAGATAGTGGAAGGGTAACTCAGTCCTAGCAAAGTCCTTCTTGCCTTCGGATGTTATCGCGTTCGGAACAAAATGACGCATACCGTGTTGGATGGCACAGACCATCGCTGGAAGTAGAGCAAGTGGGCGTCCAAAGGCCAGCCATACAGCCGGAAGGATCATACCCCGGCTTATTCTCTCGATTGACCCTGAACCACCAGGGACTACGCAGTCATGAAGCCATATCATCAGAAGGCAGCTAGCACCGCCTTTTCTGACATCTTGAACTCGGCTTGTCTGAAGAAATGATAAATCAGGGAATTTCCCTCAGGATCATCACTATCTTCGGTATCTACAGCTCCGTGATCTGTCATTAGCTGATCTATCTCAGAGATCGTCAAGGGCTTGGGCGACGAGAAGGAGACTGGGCCATTCCCTCTTCTCTGGTGAAAACATAGTTGGTCCAAGCCCTCGTATACGGGATGGACCCCTCGGTCTTACCCTTCTTCGTAGTCAGGTGACAAATAAAAAAGTGACAAAGTAACTCTTTGTACACATTCATCATATCAGAGCTCTCTTTCTCCAAATCCAAGATCTCTGCATCACTAGGGACGTATTCTGCATACGGCTCCGTCCCCCAAGAAAGTTTGGATACCGCCTGCATCTCGTAAAGAGCCAAACCTATCTTCCCCGGCCGGAGTGAAAAAGGTGCACACATGATGGTTATACAGCTTTACCAAGGATACGAACATCGGCCAGTTAACCTTGATGCCGTACTGGGTGGCCCTGACGGCATAAAGAAGACCGACAGCTTTTAGGGTGGCCTCATAAGTCGAGAGCACCCATCTAGTAAGGTCACTCTAGAACGGAACGAAATGTCTCCAGCCTTCCATCCGCATCATCACTCCCGAATATGACTCCTTTTTCGACAGCATCAAGTTGGAGAGAGTCTCAGCAGCATAGGGATGAAGATTAGTCGGGACATCGTTCAGTATAACACCCGATTGTAGCCTCCTAATGGAGTAGGACGTGGAACCCTTGGCGCACTTGAACATGTCCTTCTTTCGGTTACCAAAGTCGAACTTGATCTTGCCAGAGACAACCCTAGGCAGTTTAGGAGTCAGGTCCCACCTCATTTGCCTCTGCACAGCTAGATCAGTAAACGCCGACAGAGGGTACTGGTGCTTCATCGATGGCAGCCCTATTCTTTGGTCATTCAATATAACTACCAAAGGATCTTCTAAACATATCGTCGCATCATCCTCAAATCCTATGTTGTTACCAAATAGGAAGTACGGCTTCTTCCAACAGCACGACCCTTCGAGCTTCTCATCCTTTATCATCTGTTTCAGAAATGTTCTCCTGTTCAATTATAGCGATCGCCCGTTCCGTAGGTTGGTCATGACTGATCTTTGCCTGAACATCGCTGACTATGTTGGTTAAAAGGCTCGTGCCAAGAACGTGGCAAGCAGAACCGAAAGGGATACCGCCAAGCTACGGGACAAACATGTTTACTGCAAAAAAGTCAAACTCAGAAATCCGCAGGAAAAACTAAGTTCTGAAGGGCTTTTATGCGCCAAAAGGGCTATACGCCCAAGGGGCTATGCGCCCAAAACAAACATGTGGGTGCATAACACACAAATAGTACGTGGGCGCATAACATGCCCACAGCTTGAGGACACATAACATGGCAACGTGTGGGCACATAGCACACCACAACATTGGCGTATGACTTCTGTGGGCACATATTGATGATCACAGAAGTGTATTGCCTTAGGTGCAAGCGCCCAGGCAAAAAAAAAGTCCGAGCGTCGTAAATTAACGCTCGAGACTTTGTTTTCGAAGCATGCCCTCACCCAGAATCGGGTACTGGACTGGTGAAGACGCTGCCGCGGGAGGAAAGCCACTCGGCGCAGCACTCTTGCCCTTCGCGAATCTCTTGGCAACCTTGGGAGACATGGTTCTCAAAAAAGAAGATGAAGAGTTTTTGAAAAATTCTAAGAGAGGAGATTAAATGAGCTTTCTCTCTCCTTCAGAGCCTATTTATAGGCACAGGCCTCTTCTTATGCGCCTACTATCTTTATGCGCCTATGCGCCCATTGTGCAGTATGCGCCCATAATGGCCTATGCGCCCACGTGAAGATCCAGCCTTTGCACACTATCCGACTGCCAATTGCTGACGTGGACAACGTATGAAGGATGGACTTCTTCAAATTCTACCCCGATGAATCTGTCAGTTCAGATTTCGTAGAAGATCTCAACAGTCGTAACTCTCTGACTGGCTGGACAAACACTATGAGCCCAAGAAGAGAGCCGTACCATGCGCCCATTGCATCACGAGAAGATGATCCATGCTTCTTTCAAAGTATTTCGAACTCGTTCAAGTATCAAAAACTTTGAAGGGGGTCTTATAGAAACATGAAAAATTTTAGCAATAAAGCCCTATGCGCCCAAAACCAGTGAAGCTCTATGTGCCTAGCCAGTGAAGCTCTATACGCCCAGCAAGTGAAGCTCTATGCGCCCAGCCAGTGAAGCTCCATGCGCCCAAGACAAGCTTCCCCAAAAGAAGGGCGCATTACCTGAGAATGTATATGCGCCCAAGCCTGACTCGGTCAAAGCCATGATCAAAATGTACACCGAAGCGCAAGGCCACGTCAGTCTCCACGAGCAGTCGTGCACCGAAGCATGCAGCCACGTCAACACCACGACCAACCTACGATCTCGTAGCATGCATGCGCCTACACCCTATGTGCCCAAAGTAGGACTATGCGCCCACATGAAACCAGTGCGTTTCCCTCATGTGGGCGCATAACTTCATTCCATCTCAAGAAGGACTATAAAAAGGGGCCTCATCCCTCTTCAAAATACAGAACGAAGAGCATTTTTAAGAGCCAAATTGCGGCACTTCTTGCCAGTGAGCCGAGAGTTAGCAATTTTCTTAGGTTTTCTCCTTTTTTGTAATCAGAGTGTCAACAAAGTAAAGGAGCAACTGCCGCTCGATCTCCATCATCCTATTCCTCAGAATTCTTTTTTGTACACGGGGATCCTCAGCGCAGGATCTCTCAGGCGTACTCGATTTGTGATGCCTTGCGTTAATAAAGAAAAGACAGCGTTTTCTTCTTCTTTTTGTGTGTGTCCACCCCAACATATCATGAAATTTCAAAATATATATATCTTCTTTCATTTTTAGCGCACCAGGCCTCAAAATATTTCTTCTGCATTCAGCAACACAAAGGACTCCTTCAAAAGACGGTCGACAGGAGCAACTTGAGAATCCATGATTCTACAACGAACAAATAAATAAAGGTACAAATAAGATACTTCAAAGTTGAAATCAGATGAATCTTATACCTAACCTAAAGCCCAAAAAATTCCAGTTATCCCACCAAAAAGAAACAGTAGTGAAACCCTTTATACCATCTATAGATGCATAATCAGACAGCAGCAGTTATATGCACAAATTAATAAAATGAAGATAACTAGAACATAATCCAACAGTTATATGTAGCAGTAGCAGTTATATCCATAAACTAATAATGTGTCTTTAAAGAGGCTCAGATCGGCAAATGTCTCCAGGAACATGCCACGCCATCACAAGATGGTAGAGATTCACTCAATGAGAATTTTCATTATTGTCATTATCCTATTTTTATAGATATTTTTGATAAAAAAAGAATGAAATAAAGAGAGATTCCATCAGAATATGGATTTTAAAATCACGTACATCTTACCAAACTGGCTGCAGCTTAGCCACCACGCCAGCAGAAGACAGGAAAAAGAAAGCCAAAAACCCAATAAATAAGTAGAACTTAAATGGAAATTAGCAATCTGCAAGAATCATCATCGCCTCTTTTAAAAATAGATAGCACATATCAAAATAAAACATAAGCAACAATATATAGTAAGAGCACAAACCAAGTACTGACCACCTGCACTTAAACTCTAAACCACGGGCCACCTCCAGTTATCCCTCTGCCACTTATACTGTTAGACACTTAAATCCAACAAATTACTCCAGGCCACATGCACTTAGACTCTAAACCACAGGCCACCTCCAGTATGTAGTAAAAGCCAAACACAGGCCTGAACAAACCTAGGCTATGTCCACATCAGGTCATGCTTGCTCGATGGCCAAAAGACCAAGGCTTACTGGAAATAGGCCAATTGGTCATGTGAAACGTCCATATTGTTACCTAACTACTAGGCAGAACAGGAAAGTATCAACTGATACTTACTGATACCAAGTATGCAGGAAATTCAAACTGAAAGTATACAGGGTACATTTGGGTATTGAAACAAGTAATGTACGAAGTGATACATTTGGGTATTTGAACAAGTAATAGGGCTAGACATGATTTGCAGTGAGCTAAGGAGTGTAGGACCATAATTAAATACATGAAAGTAATAAGCAGGAAATGAATTCCATTTTTTTATCCACAATTTAGGAGGCCCAGATCGACAAAAGAAAGAAATAATTGATAAGAGGCTCAGATCGACATACGTCTCCAGGAACATGCCGCGCCATCACAAGATGGTAGAGATTCACTCAATGAGAATTCTCATTGTTGTCATTATCCCAATTATATATATATTTTTGATAAAAAAATAATGAAATAAAGAGAGATTCTATCAGAATGTGGATTTTGAAATCACGTACATCTTACCAAACTGGCTGCAGCTTAGCTACCACGCCAGCGGAAGACAAGAAAAAGAAAGCCAAAAACCAATAAATAAGTACAACTTAAATAGAAATTAGCAATCTACAAGAGTCATCATCGCCTCTTTTAAAAACAGATAGCACAATGAGAAGTCTCTTTAAAGAAAGGGTATCCATCTACAAGTAAGAAGTACCTCAACTCTCATGTTGTCATATGAGAGGCAATGAATTCGATGAGTTCACACCGGACTTCATCTATTTCCTTCCTTGTGTTTGTTGGTTTTTCAGCCAACTACTTTAACTGAACAGTTAGGAAAAAATGGTTACATTTCTATAATTTCAAAATAGTAATTAAGGATTAAATTCATGAACAATTTATCTTTGTCTCAAACGGCACAAAATAGTCCTCCATAAGTTTCCTGAAGAACTTGAGAACAAAATACCCACATTCAAAACCCCCTGCTTGCTTTGGGCACTGCATAAATATATTATTTAGTAGCAAGAAAATATCACATCGATGATTATATAGCTATTAAGTCCTATATCATTTTGATTACCTTGGGAGTTTTCCATATTGGCTTCTGTATTGATCTTTTTCCACCAATATAAGATGTTTTATGCCCACTAGTAGAAAATAAGTTTATTTGAATATCAGAATACACAAATAATAATAAATGAATTGAGAATGAAAATGTCACTCACGTAAATATGTGCAACTGAATGTTTCCTCTAGGCTTGAAATTCAGCGAGTCTAACCAATAAACAACAAAGGTAGAAAGGTCGATCACAATCAAAACCCAGTGCACCCTGTAATTGAATGGAATCAAACATAGTTGAATAATAAAGTAAATGTGGCTAGTGACTAAGTCTTCTTACTGCTTGAAATGGAATGGAATCAAACATAGTTGGTTCCGATTTGCAGTTTGGAGTCCCTCTCTAATCAAATTAGATATTTCATTCCTTGATGCTTTAATAATGGCAAAAGGAGTGAATAATATCACAACTTCCGAGAGCTTATAAACTTGTCATATAAAAACCTAAAGCAAAACAAAGAAAATAGTACATAAATATGGTGTCAATCTTTATTAACTAATAGACATAATATGAAATTTCTCACTTTATGTATGCTGTAATACAGGTGCCATCTAGCCAACCCATCGAACATAATTTCATCAAAGCTTTTTGGAAAGATAACAAAATATATCAACTTCGAATATCCCTTTCTCTAATGGGATTTTGACGTTATTGATGTCATCCATTGTTTCTACCACCATGTCTTTGAACGTATCAATTATGCTAAAATCATCGGCATCATTCCTTGTAACATCTTCAACTTGCATTATGTTCCTTTCCTGTTTTGCATATTTAAATTGTTAAGACAATATTCCATAAAAATAAATGAAGCACGCATATTAAATAATAGTACCTCTATACTACTAATAACAAACTCTTTGGGCCATGCTACGAGAGACCCAATTGCATCATTAACATTTTCCATCTCCCCGTAAACGAGCACGAGGAGGTTTGCATTAGGAGAAAGGGCTTTCGTGATTGAAACCCTTACATTATGTTCTCTTAAATCTACATTATGAATTTTCTCACTTGGTCCAACTTTTTCAAAGACCACCCCCTCGGCAAGAATATTATCTTTTGTGCCAAAGGCTAGCTGGCATTCCTTTTCCTAAACAAAATAAACTTGTAGTTATCGTGGATATTAATAAATATTATATAGGCGGTTGAGGGCAACTAAATTATTTAATATATGCTTACTGTGCCAATATGCAATGCTGGGCGTGATACATGTTTCTTCCTTAACGGACTTGAAACATGTTTCTTCCTTAACAGACAACTTTGTTTCAACTATGTATAGAAGATAGAAGATAGAAGACAGAAGATAGAAGATAGAAGATAGAAAGCATATTAGAATAAGCATATAATGATTAAATCTAATTTGTAATAAGCATTACCTTAGAAATAGGTGACAGACTCTTAATTCCATCTGACCCTTGTTCACTCCTCGGAGACTTCCTATAATTCCTTTTGGAACTTGCTTTGGTATTGGAAGCAACCTTCTCAGATAGTTGTGAATCACCTTTGGCTTGAATTTCTTTCAACATCGCCTCCAATTCTTGGTTTCTTTTTTTTCCGCTTCCAACTGGGACTTAAGTAATTCATTTTGTCTTTTAATTCCTCGTTTTGGAACATTGGAATATGTCGTCAGGGTCGATCCTAACCCCAAACCCCGAATATGCCCCGCATGTTCAGGAGTTACCCAAAGCCAAGGTCAGAATATCAGACATCCCTTTAGTCGACAAAGTCCCTTTTTGTTTCTGTTTGATATATACCTCCTATAAAATTGACAAGTAACAACAAAATTTTACAAATTTTGAAACATGAATGTATTTTATAAATTTAGATTTTAGTGGACAACATATACGCACCACTTTCATAGCCACTTCTTTGGTATCATCATCCTTAAATGTGCCATCCTTCTTAACTCGTGCTTGGGTCCACGAGAAACTTCGGTCTTCTATGTATTTTTTTTCCCCAATCGTTGTTTCTGTTTTAAAAGATAAAACCACATTAATATTTGGTAATGCATAAAGCCACGTTAACTGAAATATATATTATATATATTTATCAGCTCTTCTCTAAGACCAGCATATCCCTTCTTGCTTAGATGAAGGTTAAACTTGTTCTTGGCTCTCCGTTCACTTTGTACCTTACTCATTTCCTTATCATTACTTGACATGAAGATAAATATCGGAAGAGGGTTCATATAATCGGAACCTACTTATCATTTTTATGCATAAAGAAATATATTTTACAAGTTTACCTTAAAATTTGTAGAGAGTCTACTTTTGACGAATTCCTCCCACACAGATTGGTTTATGAACCTGTTGTATTTTGGTGGAGGATGCTTGAGAAGCTCAGGGTTCCCCTCATTCGCATAAATCCAGCGTTTGGTGAGTTGTCCTTTGAATGCCCTCCAACTCCGAGCCATGCATGCTAACACAAAAGTCTAACTATTTGGATCCAATTCAAATTTGGCCTATACCAAAATCAGAAGCATTAATTTGACTGAAGTAATATGAATACAGACTTGCTTGCTGTCCTACAGAAATGTAAAGTAAATAATGAGAATATGAGAAATGTTATATGAATATGTGAAATGTAAAATAAATAATGAGAATAGGATTGTACAGACTTGCTTGCTTACTTTCTTGACTGAAGTAATATGAATACAGACTTGCTACTGCAGCTAACTGCTTGCAAATGCAACCAAACATTGCCTTGCTTCTACTGTATTGCATTGCAAGCAATGCAAGGCAAGGGCAAGGGCAAGGGCTATGCTGTCAAGGCAGATCATTGCCTAGTGGCCTCTGCTAACCACATGCCTATTGCCAAAATGAAATGGCGAATTCGTCCTAACCCTAATAGACAAAGTGTTGTTGCCAAAGTGTTGCTGCCTACAGGACACCACACAACCATATTATATGAAGAACACTAAATCCTAACACAAGACACTCAAAATACTGATACATTCACTAGCTGAACATAAATCCTTGGCACTAATATAACACCCACACACACATACATTAAATCATTATATGCATATACATGAATCTCTACAAAAGCTAACTGCTTGCAAAGATATCTTTTACCTGGATAGCACTCCACAAGTTCTTCTTAATTGACTCCGGCACTTTATGCCAAGGCGGATAAGTAATTTTTACTAAGGACTTTCACCGTGATGCTGCAATAAGTTGCCAAATCATTTTTCCCCTCGCCAATTGGTTGCCCTACATCGTTATAAAAGATCTTTATCCTGTCTTCATTGTCTTTGATTTTGCTCACTTTTTTTGACTTTGCTGGCCCTCTACCATTTTTAGGGCCACATATTTTTTTTGTGAACCAGACACATTCGAAGAGTCCATGCCTTTGCACTAGTTGAAGAGAGACAACAAGGAAGAAGAACATTAGCCTAGTGGAAAATATGCATAATTTATTCTAAATGAGTCAATAAATAAAGAAGCAAGCAATAAAGAGGCAAACAAAGCCATGCAGACTAACCCTTTTCTCAAATTTGTAGCTTGAATTGCCTTAACTCCAGCAGTAGCTGCAGAACTTTTTTTTACCAATATACAAGTAATAACTGCAGTAGTAACTGTAGCACTTTTTTTAATATAATTTCCAGGTCAAGCCCATTATCTAAAATTAAAACTATATATCCAGGTACAGGCATGCAGTAACATAGCTTAACTGAAAACCTAAATGACTTCTAATCATTTATCTCAACTCCTATCACAATGTAGAATCAAATACAGCTCCAGTATGTAACAACTCGGGGACAGCTTCAAAATATGCAAGAATACCATAAAGCCTACTTCTTGCAACATACCAGCTCGAGCTGAAAAATAATAATTAAGTCGAATGAAAAGGAATGATTTAATAGTTCATAATGTTAATAGTTCATAATGTTCATCCATTGAAACAAAAAGATTCAGCCACCACATGGAATAAATTAACAGTTCATAATGTTCAACCATTCAAACAAAAAGGTTGCAATAAGTAATTTGTTAAACATAAGATTTGGACTTTTCAATCCAAGTTCCCTCAAAATCTTCAAGTAAATAAGTTGAGGGCGCTTCATCAACAACGTCAAAGGATTCAATATCTGGTACTTTGTTGTAAATTTCAGTTGTATCAAGACAATCGATGACCTCGTCGTCATTGTCTTCATCATAATAATTCCTTTGACGAGTTGATAAAACGATTGACCACTTAGCATCTAGTTGATCAGGCACATAAAATACTTGTTTTGCTTGAGAGGCCAAAATAAAAAAGTCAGACCTATGGCCAACTCTACCAAACTCGACTAATGTGAAACCAAGTTCATCGACCTTAACACTATATTTGTTATCAACCCAATCACACATGAAGACGGGAATCCCAAAAGAGTAATAGTCAAGCAATAAAATCTCTTTAATAACATCGTAAGAAGACATATCTGAGAGAATGGGATTGTTGTCCTTTACGCTAGCAACTTGTAAAGTCTTTGCCACTATAGTCACTCCCCTGTTTTGATTGACTCGTACGTCATCACGATCTTTCGTATGATAACAAATCTCATTAATTGCATAACCCGAGAACTTCATCACATTATGTCGAGGCCCTTGAGCTATCCATTTTAAGACATCGGAGACATTGTTATTTGAGTTTTCTTGCTCGGCCTCAACCTGGCATTTTTTATGTTTAGTATATCATTTTTTTATGATAAGTAGAACATAAAATATATTAGAATAGTAAGTACCCTTGATCGTAACCACTTAATAAAAGTGCGGTTGTGCTCATCTTCTAGCCACTTTGCACTTTTCACTCTACGATGGTGCAGCTTTTTCAAGTAAGACTCATGCTCCCTATCAAGTAACGAATAGAATGTCGTTTAAGTAAAAAGCAAAATAATTTAAAAAAGGTATCAAAGAATATAGACATCTTTACTCGATATAAGGTTTAACATCATTTGTGTTGTGCAACACATAAAGATGTGCTTGGTCCAAAGATAAGAGGTCAACTTCACAAATAGTCCCTTCACAGATAGTCCCTTTGCCTATAGGTTTTTTCCTCATTCTTCGTAGCAGGAACTCCAATGGCATCCTGATCTGCTAGGAATTCTGAACAAAGTCAATGATATAACATTATGCAATACACCCTTCAGGATGATTCTTATTCTCATATAACCCTTTATTACACCCAATACCTGTAATATACAACATATAAAGATAAAAACAACTATACAAATATTAATCATGTTACTACATAAAGAAATTCAAAGTTTAGAATATACCAACCTCTCTGGTGGGTACATCCATCGGAAGAAAACCGGACCACCAAGTTCAACCTCTCTGACAAGGTGCACTATTAGATGTACCATTATGTCAAAGAATGATGGTGGAAAATATTTTTCCAATAAGCATAATGTGACCACAAGATTATCCTGTATATCTTGCAATTTATGTAAATTCACGACTTTAGCACAAAGGGCATTGAAGAAGAAACATACTCGTATAATAGCATATCTCACATGCTTTGGCAACACACCACATATTGCAACAGGGAGTAGTTGTTGCATTAGGACATGACAATCATGGTACTTGAGACCATATAACTTTAGATCTTCCATGGAGACATTAGTTCTAATATTCGAAGAGTAACCATATGGGACCTTAAGGTCACGCAAAGTTTACACACCATTCTTTTTTCTTGCCTCGATAATATATAACATGCTGCTAGAAGATAAATTCCATTTTTTTTACTATAAGGTGCCAATTCTTTTCTTAAGCCCATTTGTACAAGATCTTTGCGACAATTGATCCCATCTTTTGTCTTTCCAGGAATATTTAATAGGGTGCCAATGATACTATCCACAAAAATTCTTCTCAATGTGCATGACATCCAAGTTATGTCTAATAGGAAGAAATCTCCAAAAATCGTGCTCAAAAAATGGATTTCTTCTAACAACTTGTAACTTTGTCTTTTTGTACTTCTTTTTTTCTCTTCTTTGGTGTCGACTTCTTTTGTACTTCTGCTTTCTTCATCTTCTTTGATGTATTCTCTGATGTCTTTTTCTGGAACATCTTCTTTTTCTTTCTCCAAGAAACATCAATCCCAGCAACCTTCATTAATATTTATTCCCCACTCAACGGTTCAGGAGGAGATCCGAACTCTTGGTTACCATTAAATACCTTTCTTTGGTAGCAAAAAGAATGATTACATGGCAAATACCTTCTGTGACTAGTGTAAATGTTCTTGTTACAATATTTCAATCTATCTGAATAAGTATTCTCGTTGCATATTGGACAAGCCTAGATATCCTTTCACACAACAACCAGACAAATTACCATATGTAGGAAAATCGTTAACTGTCCGTAACAATACACTTCTTAATGTAAAATATTCTTGTCGATATGCATCATAATTCTCAACTCTATCCTTCCATAACAACTGCAGATCCTCAATCAATGGTGCTAAATAAACATCTATGTCATTTCCAGGTTGTTGGGGGCCTGATATCAACAATGTCAACATTGTGAACTTTCTTTTTATGCACAACCAAGGTGGCAAATTATAAGTATTTACAATTATAGGTCAACAACAATATCTACTGCTTAGTGAACTAAATGGATTAAATCCATCGGCTGAAAGAGTGAGTCGAAGGTTTCTTGCTTCTGCTGCAAACTCTGGCCATTTATCATCAATTGTCTTCCTATGCTGGTGAATCTGCAGGATGACGCAATTGACCATCATCTTCCCTTTCATCTGCATGCCATGTCAAATTCTTTGATGTTTGTACCGATCGAAACCACCTTTTAAAGCACAGAATGGGTGGAAAGTACCATAGTACTTTAGTTGGGATGCCTTTGTTTCGCTCTTCCGTTCTTTGTTCAGACATATTCTTTTTTACCTTATATCTGGACGTTCCACACGTAGGACATGAGGTTGCATTTTCATACTCTTTTATGTAGAGTATGAAATCATTAGGGCAAGCATGTATTCTCTTACATCCCATTCCAAATGCTGAGAAATATCGCTTAGCCTCCCTAGTATTTGCGGGCAATTTATTCCCTTCCGGAAGCATATCGCCGAACAAAGTCAACACATCTAAAAAGCTTTTATCACTCCAGCCACTCTTGGCCTTGATACTAAAGAGCTTCACTTTCGCTGAAAGCTTCGTATAATTTTTACAACCAGTATACAAAGGTTTCTTAGCATCATCAAGCAATGCATGAAAGTTCACTTCATCATCTCCTGCAGCATCCTTCTCTTTATGCATCAAACATCTCTATTGTATCTGCTACATCATTTAGAGTGTCCACGTCTTCATAAATAGGCGCATGCATATCCTCACATGATGGCATTTCATTTGGATCAACTTTCCCCGTGCCATATCCATATAGTATACCTTGGATCGATACCAATTGTCAGTCAAATGAAATTTTACATCAACTAATCTCAGTCTATAGAGAATCTCGCAGTCATTACATGGGCACCGAATGAAGTCAAGATCATCCGCATTAGCTTTAACATACTCAATAAATTCTTTAACCCCTGCTCTATATTCTTATGATAATAGGTGCTCTTTCATCCAAGATTTATCCATCTGTATAACAAATTAAGATTTATCATGACTAGCAAGAATGATATTTCAGTATTTAACTAAGATATCTTGCTTATAAACCACTTATCTATATAGATTCAGATTATTTTACATATAGTTAGCCCTATATTTCAATATTTGACTAGCAAACATGATATTTCAGTATTTGATCTATATAGAATCAGATTTTTTATCATATATTTCACTATAAATATGACTACTCTTCTGTTTGAAGGGCATATGTTTCAGATGACTTGCTTGTGTCTTGCCTATGTTTCTAATAACATGGGCAATAACAAAACCTGGTAGTTGCAATGGATTTAGAAGAGAATTTCCATATCCATTTGTTCTCACATCACACACCAGAAATAACATCATCACCTGCATTTAGAGTATCACACATATATATAATTATATCTATACAATGTATATATCTATATAGGTGTACATACAATATATACAGGAAATTAGATGAACTTTTTCTTCAATACCTTCAATGCCTTCAACTGAAGGAGATGTGCTCACTTTCTGCTGATTGTTCCCAGTTTCTGCACAACACTAATAAAAAAAACTCTTAGAACCCTAACCATAAACTTGTCGAATAAAACAAATTAGGAAAAAAATTAGGAGAAAACAGAAAATAGGACAAAAATTCTAACCCTAACCCTAACCCTAACCCAAACAAAAATTAGGACATAAATTAGAACCCTAACCGTAACATAACCCTAAACATACAAAAATTAGAAAAAAACTTAGAATCCTAAACCTTACGTAACCCTAAACTACATACCTTGTCATCGTCGGAAGATACTCAACGGCTCGAGGGTTTGGTAGGCGGAGGGAGACGCGGAGAAGGAGAGGGTGAGAGTGAGGAAGTGGCGGAGGAAGACACAGGGAGTGGAGACTCGGGCAAGTTAGAGGAGAGATCGAGAGAGTGGAGACTCGGGAAATTTCTCTCTGAAAGAAAAGAGGTGGAGAGAGAAGACAAAAGTAGTGAAAAGAGGGTTGTAGAGCGGGGAGCAGGGAATTAAAAAGTTGAGCGGGGGTTCGAACGGCGAAAATTGGACTTTTTATTCACTTTTATAACGGCTCCTTCAAACATAGTTACATATGGTCTAATTTTACATAACGATTGGCGCCAAAAAATGTTATGATAGGCCAAAAACTATTCATACCTGTCATATTATCTGCTGTTGCAGAAATTTTGTAACGTTTATAAATGAACCATTGTAATAAACTCTTATCAAACGTCATAATTGGGTCTTTTTCTTGTATTGTCCTGAGTAACCTGTCGAAGCGTCAGGTTTCTTTAGGGGTGAGTCCTCCTCCTGTTAAGAGAACAAGAATAGTTGTACCTCTGTGGGGTGGACCCTCCCAACAACTTTTATTGGAACCGAGTGCCCTACCCGTTGGATCTCCTTTATGGATAAGCCTTAGTGTTTTCTTTTTGGGGTTTCATTTCTTACTTTCTATTTATCGCTGCTTTGCTTGGGTAGCGTGGCCCATATGGTCTGAAAGACTCAGGGATCTTCCTGAGGAACCTGCCCCAGAGGTATCTCGGGTCGTAAGGACCGAGAGCGAGACTGCAGCTGATAAAACTACCGACCCGGAAGGTGTCTCTCCTCCTACTCCCTTCGAGTATGAGACTCGAGGCTCTTCGTAGTCATTGGCTTCGCTCCATGTAGGAAAACTTTCACAGGACCGATTAAGGACAAGCCCGAGGAGATCCCTAAGGTCGGCGTGGTAGCAGACGAGGGCGGTATTCCAGAGTTTGTACTCGTGACGGGTCAGGTGGACGTGGATGTTGAGGATATTACCCAGAACCTTTCCACCGTACCTCCTCTCTATGTCGAGAGAAGGGTTGAGGATAATCCCGATGTGCCGGGAGACGAGGAAGATCATCCGACCGAGGAGCTGCCTTCGGCAAATTTTGGGGACTCGTCTTATCGGCTGGTCAAAGATCCCCTGGAAGGGTTGTTGGCGAAGGTTGTCGAAGCATTGGCCTGTCGAGCTATTGAAGGGCCGACAAGAATGACTATCAAAAAACTGGTTGACGAGGTCATTCTGAAAGTCGTCGATGAGGCGATTGAAGAGTAGGCTAATATGGTCCTCGAAGAGACGACCGAGGAGACCAATGTAGAACAAGTCGACGCGGCTGCTAATGAGCCAATAACTGAGGTTCCATCTGAGGTTGCCATTAAGACGATGGTCGACAGTACTGCTGATGAGCCTGCCGACGTAACTACCAGGAGTCCGGCCAAGAGGACTGTAGAAGAATCGGCCGAAAAGATTGCTGACGAACCGGTTGAGAAAACCGCCAAGGAGTTGGTCATGCCGACCGTTGAGAATGTTAGGGTTATATACTAAAAGCATCACTTTTGTAGTAACCTTATTTCCTTAAATTTTAAATGAGAATCATATGGGCAAATGTTTGCATATTGTATTTGTTGCAAGTGTTAATACAAATGTCTGATATTCTATATTGTAGATAATATGGTGTGTGGTATCACACAGAAGATCATATTATCATATTCCTATGGAGTATATAAATACTTCACAACCTAGATGGACCTGGACATTCTATTGGAAAGGTTGTAGTATAATCTGGTATTAGTCTATCTTGACTACAGGTTTACACTAGTACACTTTGTGTGTATTGAACAGGACCACTTGAGGGTGTTCTCTTTGTACTGACTACATAAGAGAACAAATACCTCTGTTATTATGGATGCTTGTGCTCTTAATCCTGATATAATAACAGACATGTATATGCAGTGTGTATTACTTTGACTCATAAAAGAGTGAGATTCATTATGGATCAACAACCTCTATGAATTGGGTAATAATATTGTATGTATGATGGGCTGTTGATTATAAATGGAATCCATGTCCCGATACATTGGATTGATGATGTCCCCTTAAGGAGCTCATAAGGATTGTTATGTAAACCCTGCAGGTGGATTATATTCGACATAACAAATAAAGTTGAGTGGTACTACTTAAGGATAAAAGATATCGAATCAATATAGTTGTCAGTAACTTAATTTGATCGACGGACATACGATATCTTAACATGGAGAGCCAAACGAGCATATAATAAAAGGAGCCTACAAACATAATTTGGGATTAGGGAGGTAGTGCAACAATAGCTTATTAGTGGACCGAGCTATTGTTAATGGGCCTGGATTATGTGTTCGGGCTGAACACGGGATATCCAAATCCGTTATGAGGACTAACCCTAATTTCGTCTCATGGTCCCTGCTGTAGCCTATATATATCCTCTATTCTCTGGCCGCCAGATTACTGATCAGAAACCAAATACTTTCTCTAAATTCGTGATTCACGTAAGGAGAGAAAGAGAGGGCTGCCAAGGAGAAAAAAAGGTTGGAAGATTGTCCCCCATACGACGTCCAACTCGAGGAAGGAATACGTGCAGAAGATGTTGGGGTCGTCCGCTCGAGATTGCCAGAAATTACTTGTCTCCTTTCCGCCGCAGGTATAATTCGTGAACCCTAGTTTCCGCCTATGAAGGGTTAGAACACATATTAGATCTTTTTAACTTTCTATCGATCAATACGCACACCAAAAAAAGGGTCCTGGGAATCCCCAGTTCCATCAATTGGTATCAGAACCACTTTGGATCTACGTATTGATTGATACGTCCATGTTGTCTAATAAAACCTGCGCTGTCTAATAGTCGGTAGATGTAGATCTGTTCTAACTCGGTTTTGCAGGCATCTTAGATCCAACTATTATGGTCCAATGCATATTTTTGATTGTGTTGTTTAAACTACAGACATGTCGTGGATGTTGTTGTTGCTGTGGATGTAATTAAAATCACGAGGGTTGATCGTGCTTATTATTTTAATTTTTCAATCTAGATTATGTGTGAACTCCTTTGGGAGGCATAGGATTGATGTAATTTTAATTATTTTTGATCAATCATGATGACGGTGGTGGCTGTTTCTGACGCCGGACGAGATGCTGGTTTTAAGCAGTCCAGAGGCTGACAGATGATTTTCGATGAAGGAATCGACAGCGAAAACCTAAAAATAAATAAATAAATCGGGGTGCTGCCCTGAATCCCTGCGACCTGACAGGGCAGGTCGAACCCCGAATAGATCTGCGCAGCGCCAGATTTTGGATTCGGATAGTTGAGGACGGAGCAGCAACGATGACCATAATAGTTGGATATTTTCTCTTATTTTTGTCATTTTGCTTTTTTTTTCTGATTATGCATGTTTATTATTGTGTGGATGTTTTTTTCTCAAAAACTAAGCCTACATTAATAATGGACAACATGGACATAATATGTCACGACCCGCACCCGAGGTAAGGGTACGAGTGCGTAACAACGTCCCAGCCTACGCCGTAGAAATGGCAGTAAAACGCTGTTTAGGTCTACTATCTATCAATAGTATAATATCAAACCCTGTCGAGAATGGTCAACTCCAAACGGAGGACAAGTAATGACAATATAATATACTCAATCACAAACTCTAAGAATGACGATAGATAATACTGAAAGATAAAGACAACAAGATTTATAAATATCATCCTGAAATCCAACACAGAATAATACGAGTCCAAAATCTCTGAGTCAACAATCTCAATACAAACAACTAACAAATAATAACAAGCCAAGGTAATCTGGAGACAGAGTCCAGTACTATACTAGAACCAGCTAAACTATCCCAAGGCCTCATCTGCTAGAGCTAGCCCCTGCTGCACTAGGGTATCCAACACTATACCAACCACGTCATGAGGACCGTAATAGGTAGGGCACTCCTCCTCATCATCTGTAATATTTTCAACAGGTCCAGTCAGGACGAGAATGAGTACAAAATCTCAAACAACAGTTCTAGTTATACAATATTGAAAATATAGCAGTAGATAGAGAGAATATACTAGGTAAAGTAGAGCGTACATGCATCCTGACAGGGTATATCAAAACTGTAATGAGGTAAGCCAAGAGAACAGTGTATAACATGTACGAAAATCTGGAACTGCTATCTATGTGAGTTTAGCACTAGTTTCAACATGTGATCGGCTTAAAACTTGATACAATATTTGGCCTGGCTAATCAAACGTGAGTGTATGATTAACACTATACAGTGAGGATATATTGGTGATACAATGGTGATATAATGCTGGTACTATGGGATATTGATCACATATCTACGCTAACACCCCCATCCCTGACTAATATAGTGGATCCAGTCATGAAACGTCATGACACGTATTCTCTGAGGAGGTCGCGAGCCTACGCAGGAATTGTATCTATACAATGAACAATAAACATTGAAGACTTGCCCAGTGTATACCATATATAAGAGGAATAATATCTTATGATGGGATCCAGACAATACCAATCCGTGTGCACCATGTGTCAAGAGAACAAGGATATCTACAATAAATACTAGAAACAAAGACGATATCATAAAACAGAAATATTATCAGAGAATGTACTCACCTGTCATCCTGTATGACTGATATGAATAGATGTCCAAACTGGTGTCACAGATTCCTATTTTGAGTAAAACAAGTTATTTAAGTACTCAATTTGAAATAATGGAAATCTGCAATGCAAACTACATAATTCTAAGTCAACTAGGTCAAAGTCAACTCTTGGTAAACTTTGGTCAAAGTCAACTGGGTCAACTAGGTCAATCTTAGTCAACTATGTCAGACTCTAGTCAACTTAGGTCAATTGGCCATATATAGACTTAATGTTGACTTTTGGTCAACAGTCTAATCAAATTAGGTCAATTAATCCAATCTAGGTTAAAGAGTCAACTTTTAGTCAACTTGGACTATGATCAACTTGGTCAAGGTCAGTTAGGTTATTGGTCAACTCTAAAGGCTAACTCAAAACCAACCCATAGACTAGGATATCCTATATGTCATATATACATATCAATGTATGTATATACCCAATATCTATAGCCCTAGACATACATAAGCCTATCAAGCAAAACCACATACATATTTGCATTACCTACATGCTTGCATATACATTGCATATTACATACATATATTCATATATGCATACATACATTACAAACATACTTTACATTCATGTATATATATATGAGAAGGGGATATATATAAGTGTGTGTGTGAGAGATTGAAGGGGCAAGTGTGTGGGCTAGCCATGAAACCTTGATTAACCACCAAGATGGACTGGACTACTTATCAGGACATTAGACATTTAAAGACAGATACATATATATATACAAAACCCAACTTAACCTATATTAATAATTCAGTGAATCCCAACCCAAAAATCAGTTTTTAGGTTTTAGTTCATTGTTCAATTATCAGTTAAAATTGTGAATCAACATGTTTCAACCCAAATCCTAATCTCAGGATCACACATTGAAATCTCAGTTTAAAAGTTCACTAAATTCTCAAGATTTAACACATGCAAAACTCAGATTTTACCTATCATTCAGTCCAAGGAAATTCTCAGATTTTACTTCAATTTACACATTCCACATTGCAAATCAAAACCCTATTAAATCATAACTGAAATCTTAGTTTATCTTTCCTGAAATCTCAGTTATAATATTGCAAACTCATGTCAACTAGTTCACTAGAATCTCAGGAACTTTCCATATGTAAACTCAGGTTTCGATTGAACCCAACCAATTCCAAACTCAGTCCACTCAACATATATGAACTCAAACCAAACTCCAGCTCAACATTAACCACCCAGGACCTAACTGATACTTAGTAAGGTCATCTCAGGAAAACCTGAGATGATATCTAACCCAGATTTCAACTTAATTCAGATGTCAAAAATTCGATATCTACATCAGATATCATTCAAAATCAGCATATTGAACTAAGGAAGAACTCCTACCTGTATCATCAAAACCTGAACTCGATCCCAACCTCACATTTCCAGTTTTCACCAAATTTTAGTTAACTTAATATAACCCAATTGTATACATAAAAACTATAATCAATATCAAACCTACTACATGTAATCTAATCTAATTTTAGACCAAAATCGAACTCAAGGGGACCAAAACCCAATTCGAACTGTTAAGGAAAACTGGGAACTGAAGTGCTCATGGATACCCAATTTAGAAACAAAAAAATTAAGAAGTAAACTCGAAAATAATTAGAGACATAGTATACAGACATGGGAACATGTCCCACGTGTCCAGGGGAGGGGTTTCGTGTCCAGACAGTAGACACAAGTGTCCAAACAGTAAATTTTATTCTAAACAGAAAGCACAGTATCAGTGAGCTCGTAGGGCTGTGTCGGCTAGTCTAGGACACGACACACGCATCCTTGGGTCTCGTGTATATGTCAGAGGATAGGTGGGGTATAGGGGTAGGTGTCTAGGTGCCTGCACAGTGTCCACGAGGTCGCGTGTCCATGCGCAAAGCGTGTATCAGTGGGGTATTTTCGTGTGTGCATAGGCAGTACAAAGTCAGTGCAGCATTGATTCCTTCGCACACAGATATCGAGAACTAGTGAAACTTTATAGGTGTCGTGTCAGTCACTAGGACAACATGTCTACCATGTTTCGTGTCACGTGGTGCCGTGTCGTGTCCGCTAGGACACCCGAGCAGCAGGGCAGCCGCACGAGCCCCGTACGGTGTCTCATACTGCGTGTCCGAGCCCAATAACCGTGTCCAAACTTGCCTAATTTTGACTCAGTCAAATTGGGTTGTGATCTACACATAATAAGCTAATTTTCTATTCAATTAGATTCTAAAATTAACACAATTTATTTCTAACAAACATTACATCAAATACCTATTTATTTGGGCTGATACGTGTCCGATACGGACACGAAATGGACATTACCTAGCACCAAACTATTCCTACAGCTAGGGTATACCTATATGCATGCATCTATGAAAATAAAACATGATTTTAGAAGGGTTTCATGGGATTTACCTATTGAGATTGAATCTCAATGAAAAAGGGTATTGAAGAGGTTTCTCCTTGAACTCCAATTGACCAAAGCACTTCAAACCCTAGCTAGCAAGCCCCTACTAGCTTCCACTATGGTAGAGGGTGATGTTGCAATTGATTAGAACCAATTTTGGCTTAGTTTGGATATTAGGGAAGGAAATTTGGGGAGGAACTATTAGGGTTCTAAGAAGTTGTAAAAGATGCAAAGGTTTTTGCTAAGGGTGTTTTATAGGAAGGGAAATCCAATTGTGGCTGCCATTAGATAGTTTAGGGTTAGGTTTTAGGTCTAGATGAGTGGCTAGGAGTTGTCCACCTAATTCTAGGCCTTCCTATTGGTTCAACTTGTCATAGGCTATCTTTTTTACAAATATCCTACGAGTAAAATATCTTACCTAAAAATATCTAGATATTTATAATCATGTCATGACTAAGTTAACCTAATCAACCAAGGCTAATCTAGATTAGGCTAAGTTTCTAGGTTAAGTCTCAAATAATTAACTAGCACATATTTAATTAATATAATTTACAATTTCACAAAATTGTCAAAATGACCAAAATATCCTTAGGCTAAAAAGTTGTAATTAGTCATCCTAATCACATGACTAGGCTCTCTTGGTCATGGTTAGTCTCTAGGCTTAGCCAACTCTAGGGTTACACTAGTCAATCATCAAAATCACAAGTCGTGGTTTTAAATAGTTTTAAATTAACTAAAAAATCACCAAAATTATGAAAACTGAGAAATGACAAAATTACCCTTGATTTTAAAAACAGGTAGTTACATAATATCAACTAGTAGAAAAACCCACATTGTTAAATAACTAAATGGGAGAGGATAAATACTATGGTCTCCATTACTGGTTTGTAGG
This sequence comes from Iris pallida, assembly GCA_029216955.1. Lineage (NCBI taxonomy): Eukaryota > Viridiplantae > Streptophyta > Magnoliopsida > Asparagales > Iridaceae > Iris > Iris pallida. The sequence continues at coordinate 5,650,671 of JANAVB010026799.1, forward strand.
TGATGTAATTATACTTGTACGTTGGCTTTAGTGCTTTCCTCCATATCAGATAAGTATAATTATGGATCACCAATACAAACTTCCTTAGGGATAATTGTAGAAAGTTACCTAGTATGTGTTCACTTCTCCATCTGAAGGAACTCATTACAAGGTAATGGACTTAGTATTAGAACTCATTACAAGGTAATGGACTTAGTATTAAGTAATGGTATACACTTAGATACAAATAATGGTATCCTTCCCATCGGAGTCACTGCTATTATTTGTATGACCCGAACAAGAGCAGGATATTAATTTTATTTGTCATAAAGTTATGTTGACATGATAGTAAAATTAATAAGAAAAACCTACTTGAACAAAGTTGAACTTGTATACGTCCACACTATCGTGGCATGCTAAATTCATGGTGTTCAAGGTGTTGGTGAATTTCTTATTATTGTTTTGAGAGAATCAATAATTAGTTAATTCAAAAAGTTTTTTTGTCCTACATAATTTTATTTATGTGATTCTCAGGATTTCAAAAATAGGTTCTTTCAGTCCACTTATGGTGATTCTTAAAGAAAATAAACTTACTGGACCAAATTATATTGACTGGAAACGTAATTTAAATATTGTTCTGACTGCCGAGGAGTACAAATATGTACTTGTTAAGGAATGCCCACCTAAGCCTGATGCTAACTCTGATGAAGAGGTCAAAGAGGCTTATAAGAAGTAGAAAAAGGTAGATGAGATGACGCGGTATTATATTCTGGCATCTATGTCAAATGTACTGCAACATCAGCATCAGGCCATGGCCACAGCTTATGACATGATGTATAACCTCGAGGAACTCTTCGGACATCAGAGTAGAGCAGCTAGGCAGTTTGCTATGAAATATTTGATGAATACAAAAATGGCTGAGGGTACACCAGTAAGGGATCATGTTCTTAAGATGATGGGTCATCTGAATGAGATGGAGATCTTTGGAGCTAAAATCGATGGGGAATCCCAGGTCGATATCATTCTCGGAACTCTGCCTAAATTTTTGACAATTTTTGCCTTAATTACAATATGAACAAAAGGTTGTATAGTTTGGCAGAACTTGCAAAAGAGCTACAGGATGCTGAATCTCTCTTTAGGCAGAGTGGTCATGTTTTGTTTCTGAAAAGGCTTCTACTTCTAAGCCAAAAGGCGGTAAGAAGAAGAATAACATTCAGAAACAGGCAAACTCAACAAAGAAGGGCATGGGACCTTAAGGCGCAATGAAAAAGCCGAAAAGCAAATGTTTTAAGTGCAAAGGGTCAGGACATTGGAAGACTGATTGTCCACTTCTCAAACAAAGGAACAAAGAAGGTATATCTCATTTACTAGTAGTTGAAACATGTTTAGCGGTGTTATCTACCGGCACCTGGTGTGTAGATACAGGAGCCACTAATCATGTCTGTAATACATTGCAGGGGTTCCAGGAAACCAGACGACTCAGTGATGGAGAGATATGCTTGTTCATGGGTGATGCTACAAAAGTATCGGTCGTTGCATTAGGAGATGTTACTTTATCTTTTGGTAGAAATAAGTCTTTGACATTGAGAGATTGTATTTATGCACCTTCACTTAGAAGGAATTTAGTTTCTGTTTCTATGTTAGTTAAGGATGGATATTCAGTTTATTTTAATGACAATATTGTTATTAGAAAGAATAAATATTTTATCTGTTCTGGTGCATTGGTTGATAATCTGTATGTCATTAATCCTATTTCGCCTACAATGCAACTTATGAAAATGAATAATATGTCATCTAACTTAAATAAGAGAAAAGAACCTTCTTGTATGAACCAAACATATCTTTGGCACTTGCGATTGGGGCATATTAACCTAAGAAGGATTCAAAGACTGGTTGAAGATGGACCTTTGAGTTCATTGGAAGTGGAGGCACTACCAGTCTGTGTATCCTGCTTGGAAGGTAAAATAAACAAAAAGCCTTTTACGGCGAAGGGGTATAGGGCCAAAGATGTGTTGGAATTGGTTCATTCTGATTTGTGTTGACCCATGACGATCCAAGCTAGAGGTGGCTTCGAATATTTTGTCACATTTATTGACGATTATTCAAGGTATGGATGCATTTATTTGATGCATCATAAGTCTGAGTGCTTTGAGAAATTCAAAGAGTACAAGGCTGAAATGGAGAAACGTCATGGAAAATATATCAAGTCATTACGATCAGATCGTGGTGGCGAGTACCTTTTTGGAGAGTTTAGGGATTATTTATCAGAGGCTGGGATTGCATCCCAATTGACTGCACCTGGAATGCCCCAGCAGAATGGTGTAGCCGAAAGAAGGAATAGAACTCTTATGGAGATGGTTAGATCAATGATGAGTTATTCGGATTTGCCAGATTCGTTTTGGGGATATGCCTTAGAGACTGCAGCTTATATTTTGAACTTGGTTTCTTCTAAGTCAGTACCTCTTACTCCCACAGAGCTGTGGATTGGACGTAAGCCTAGTCTAAAATATGTTCGCATTTGGGGTAGTCCAGTACATATGCTGAATAGGAAAGCAGATAAGTTGGAATCTCGTACAGAAGTACGCTTGTTTGTAGGCTATCTCAGAGGAACGAAATGAGGTTTATTTTATAGCCCTAACGATCAGAAGGTCATTGTTAGCACCAATGCCCGATTCTTAGAGGAAGACTATGTGATGAACCAAAAACCCACAAGTAGAGTTGTTCTAGAAGAACTGAGACGTGAGACACCAAGTACTTCAGTAGCAACAGTAAAAGAGGATGAATCACAAATAACTGCACAACGTGTCATAAATGTTACACCACAACCGATAGTGCCTTGTCGTAGTGGGAGGGTTGTGATACAACCTAATAGATATATGTTCTTGGGAGAGTTGTCAGACTTCGTCCCTGAGGAACAAGATTATGATCCCTGTACCTACAATGAAGCACTCCAAGATAAAGATGCAGAGTCTTGGCAAAAAGTAATGATATCTGAAATAGAATCTATAGATTCTAATCTGGTCTGGGAGCTTGTAGAACCACCCGTTGGTGTAAAAGCCATTGGATATAAGTGGGTCTATAAGAGAAAAAGAGGATCAGACGGTAAGGTTGAAACCTTTAAAGCTCGGCTTGTAGTAAAAGGTTTTACTCAAAGAGAGGGTATCGATTATGAGGAAACCTTTTCTCCTGTAGCCATGCTTAAGTCTATCCGGATTCTTTTATCTATTGTAGCTCATCTCGACTATGAGATTTGGCAAATGGATGTCAAGACAACTTTCTTTAATGGAAGTCTTGAGGAAGAGATCTATATGAAGCAACCAGACGGGTTCATTGAAAAGGGCCAAGAGCATCTTGTTTGTAAGCTCAAGAAGTCCATTTATGGACTTAAGCAAGCTTCCAGATCTTGGAACATATGTTTTGCTCAGGTGATAAAATCCTATGGATTTGATCAATGTTTGGATGAATCATGTGTATACAGAAAGTGTGACGGAAACATGGTGGGGTTCCTAGTACTTTATGTGGATGACATCTTGCTCATTGGAAATAATGTGAAGGTATTTTCTGATGTAAGGGTATGGTTATCCAAACAGTTTGATATGAAGGACTTGGGAGAAGTAGGTCACATATTTGGGATCAAAGTTCTACAAGATCGCAAGAAAAGGATGTTAGGCTTATCCCAAGCTTCCTATCGATATTGTACTAACTCGTTTTAGTATGCAAAATTCTAAGAAAGGTTTCTTACCTTTTAGACATAGAATTGCTCTATCAAAGGAGCAGTGTCCGAGGACACCTAAAGAGATAGAGAACATGAAGGCAGTTTCTTATGCTTCAGCAGTAGGAAGCTTAATGTATGCAATGCTACGTACGAGACCAGACATCTGTTTTGCCGTAGGCATGGTCAGCAGATATCAGTCTAACCCAGGACAAGAGCACTGGACTATCGTAAAACATATTTTGAAGTACCTAAAAAGGACTAAAGAGTATATGATAGTTTACCAGGCAGATAGTTTAGTTTCCTTGGGGTATACAGACTCAGATTTTCAGTCATATAGGGATTCCAGGAAATCTACCTCAGGTTATGTGTTTACTTTGGGAGGTGGAGCCATTGTGTGGAGGAGTATCAAGCAAAAATGTATTGCTGATTCCACCATGGAAGCCGAGTATGTGGCAACCTCTGAGACAGCCAAAGAAGCGGTTTGGCTCAGAAACTTTCTGTTGGACTTGGATGTGGTACCTAGTTTGCCTGAGTCTATTATACTTTATTGTGATAATAGTGGTGCAGTTACAAACTCGAAGGAACCACGAGCCCATAAGACAGGCAAACATGTTGAGCGTAAGTACCACTTAATATGAGATTTCGTAAAGAAAAGAAAAGTTGCTATGTTCAAGATAGCATCAGCCGACAACCTAGTAGATCCCTTTACAAATAGCTTACCAGCTAAGGCTTTTGATAGTCATGTTGAGGGAATATGAGTCAGATGTGTAGCAGCATGGCTTTAAGTATAAGTGGGAGATTTGTAACAGTATACTGAAAAGCAATGCTTTGAGTATAAGTAGGAGATTGTTAGGGTTATATACTAAAAGCATCACTTTTGTAGTAACCTTATTTCCTTAAATTTTGAACAAAATTATATGGGCAAATGTTTGCATATTGTATTTGTTGCAAGTGTTAATGCAAATGTCTGATATTCTATATTGTAGATAATATGGTGTATGGTGTCATACAGAAGATCATATTATCAGTTCCCTATGGAGTATATAAATAGTTCACAACCTAGATGGACTTGGACAATCTATTGGAAAGGTTGTAGTGTAATCTGGTATTAGTCTATCTTGACTATAGGTTTACACTAGTACACTTTGTGTGTATTAAACATGACCACTTGAGGGTGTTCTCTTTGTACTGACTACATAAGAGAACAAACACCTCTGTTATTATGGATGCTTGTGCTCTTAATCCTGATATAATAACAGACATGTATATACAGTGTGCATTACTTTGACTCATAAAAGAGTGAGATTCATTATGGATCAACAACCTCTATGAATTGGGTAATAACATTGTATATATGATGGGCTTTTGATTATAAATGGAATCCATGTCCCGATACATCGGGTTGATGATGTTCCCTTAAGGAGCTCATAAGGATTGTCATGTAAACCCTGCAGGTGCATTATATTCGATATGACAAATAAAGTTGAGCGGTACTACTTAAGGATAAAAGATGTCTAATCAATATAGTTTTCAGTAACTTAATTTGATTGACGGACATACGATATCTTAACATGGGGAGCCAAATGAGCATATAATAAAGGAGCCCACAAACATAATTTGGGATTAGGGAGGTAGTGCAATAATAGCTCATTAGTGGACCGAGCTATTGTTAATGGGCCTGGATTGTGTGTTCGGGCTGTACACGGAATATCCAGATCCGTTAGGAGGCCTAACCCTAATTTCTCCTCATGGTCCCTGTCGTAGCCTATATATATCCTCTATTATCTGGCCGCCAGATTACTGATCAGAAATCAAATACTTTCTCTAAATTCGTGATTCACATAAGAAAAGAAAAAGAGGGCTGCCAAGGAGAAGAAAAGGTTGGGAGATCGTCGCCCACACGACGTCCAACTCGAGGAAGGAATACGTGCAGAAGATCTTGGGGTCGTCCGCTCGAGATTGCCAGGAATTACTTGTCTCCTTTCTGCCGCAGGTATAATTTGTAAACCCTAGTTTCTGCCTATGAAGTGTTAGAACACGTATTAGATCAATCTCATTCTGGGCACCATTCGGTAAGCTTTGATGAACGACATAGAGGGTGTCTTACGGGGCAGCCAATCGCTTAGACGGGCTCAGTCTATAGTGGAGGCCCAATTGGTGGCCTTGCGCGACTATCCAGAATGCGAGGCGAAGACGGATGCGATAGAAGATCTGCTGGCTGATTTGAAAGGTACCGCATCGGAGCTTAAAAATCTTGAGCATGGTCTCCCGGCCCTAGTTGCTATGGAGCTAGAGAAAATAGCTTCTAAAGCATCCCAGCATGAGTAGAAATGTCAGGCTTTGACTGACAGACTTGCTGAGATCGAGGCCAAAATTGAAGAAGTGATCGACGCCGAAGAGGCTCAGGTCTGCCGTTATGCAGCCTCAGAGCAACAGTGCGAGGCCCTCCGAGAGCAGATCCGGAAGCTAGAAGAGAATTTGGCCCTTGCAGAGAGCGAGTTGGATAAGTCCAAGGACCACCAGGAGGTACTTCGACAACGCTCTGAAACCATGACCCGGGAGAAGGAAAGTTTTGGCCTCCGCCAGGCGGAACTGGCTCTTGTGCGCCAAAACCTATCCTAGGTTGAAGATAAAGCTGCTCGACGTCAGAAGGCTGAGTCTCGAGCCCAAGCACTGGTTGGCCCCCAAATTTCTCTTTTGAGGGGTCGACTATAAGAACTTTTGCATCGGTCTTTGCAGTTTTGACCTCCTTTTTGTCTTTCTGTCTCTCGCTTTTTTAGAGACTCTTTTTGTAGCCAAAGAAAGAAAACATTTCCATTCTATAAATGAAAAATTGGTTTTACTTCGCTGCTTGTCTTTTTGCTATATACTTTTTTGTACAATTGTGAGAATTCCTTCAGAGGTAGTACGACATGAGGGAGCGGAGTTAACTCCGCTAGGAATAGGGTGTTTACTTAGAGGTTATATGGACAGACATGGGATTTTTGGTGGTAGGATCTTCCTTACTCAGAGGTAATATGGACATTGCAAGGATAGACTCTACGGGTGCATAGAACGATTCAGAGGTAGTATGGACATGAAAGGTTCTATAGATAATTATGACAATCATGGGGTATTATCATAGGAGAATGTCTACTCAGAGGTATTAGGGACATGGTAGGCACAATCTTCGCTAAGGTATAGAATAATAATTCAGAGGTAGTATGGACGTGAAAGGTTTTATAGATAATTGTGACAACACAAGGTTATCATAGAAGGGACGACTACTCAGAGGTAATATATACATGGTAGACATAAACTTCATTAGGGTGTAGAATAACAATTCAGAGGTAGTATGGACGTGAAAGGTTTTCTACTGGGGGAGTTATGAAAGAGGTAAACTCAGTAATAGAATTTACGGACACCCATATGGAATATGGGAACTTATGCTGATTTGAAGTTCAGACATAGTATTTCCTTAGCAACTTGCCATTGATTGGTATCATTAGCAAGTCGTCGTTAGGTTTGGCCAGTCGGTAGCCCCCATTGGAGTAGACCGTCTCTATGACGAACGGTCCTTCCCACTTGGGTTCGAACTTCCCAGCTGTCTTGTGAGTCATCACCATCGGTCTTCGAACTGATAAGACGAGGTCACCGACTTGGAATGTTCTTTCTCGGACCTTTTTATTGAAGGCCCCAAAAATTCGAGCTTGGTAAAGCTCGATTCGTTGCTGAGCTAGCAGACATTTTTTATCCAACACCTCTAACTCCTGTAGCCGTCAGCGTTGATTGTCTTCGTCAGTCAGCTAGTTGGTGATGGCTACCCATAGAGACGAGATCTGGATCTCCAAGGAAAGTATTGCCTCGCTTTCATAAACCAGAGAGAATGGTGTGTTTCCAGTAGGAGTTCGAACAGTTATATGGTAAGCCCACAGGCATTCGCCAATCTTTTCATTATAGTCGCGCTTATTATAGTAAATGACTTTCTTGAGCAGCTTGACTAGAGTCTTGTTGAATGCTTCAGCTAGTCCGTTCGCTGCAGGATTGTAAGCCATTGATGCTACATTTTGTATTCGGTTCTTATCGTAGAATCGATGGAATGCGTGGCTCACGAACTGAGGATAGTTGTCATGGGTAATCCTTCTGGGAACCCCGAAGCGGTATATGACGTGACTCTTAACAAAGCTGATCACGTTCGATGTTTTCACCTCGGCCAGAGGTACTGCTTCCGCCCACTTAGAAAAGTAGTCGTTGATGGAGAGTATGAACCGGTGTCCTTTGGAGGATGGTGGACTGATCGGCCCAATAATATCCATTCCCCATGCATCAAATGGCCGGGCAGCCGCTGTGGGGTATAGGAACTCCAAAGGTCGGTGGATGAAGTCAGCTGCAACTGACATACCAGGCACTTCTTTGCATAATCAATGGCCTCTGCCATCATAGTGGGCCAGTATTAGCCCATGCGACGTAGTCAGTCCTGTAACTTAGGACCAGGCTGATGGGCTCCGCAGGTGCCATCGTGTGCTCCCGGAGTGCCTCTAATGCTTCTATCTTGGATAAATATCGTAGGAGAAGCCCATCGTATGAACGACGATACAATATTTTGGTATCTGTGTCGTAGAAGAATCGGAGAGAGCGTCTCTTGACATAAATACTTTCTGCGGGTCTTCAGGTAGGATTTCGTAGACTACATGGTCTTAAACGAGAATCGCCAGTCCTGAACGTCAATATTAGTGTCTATTTGTACTGAGTAACTCAAACACGAAATAGATTGTTCTTTGGGCAAACAAGCTCTCGCCCCATTACTGTGATGGTATATTGGGTTCTAACAGGAGCTGCTAGAGAAGCTGCGAGGCCAGCGAGTGCGTCGGCCTCCAAGTATTGTAGTCGAGGTACATGTTCTATAAAGAACCCTGTAAAGGTGGAAATGATATGGATTACTGTCAGGTAGTAAGGAACCAGATCTTTATGATGGACCTCGTATTGTCCTCGAACCTGGTTAATGATCAGTTTCGAGTCAGCATAGGCCTCGATGCAGTCAACCCCCAACTGTTTAGCAAGATGGAGTCCAATGATGAGCACATTATACTGAGTAATGTTATTGGTGCATGACTCCATGAGAGAATATGTATGGTGGATGACCAGGCCATCGTGGGTGATGAGAATGACTTCGACCCCGGCGATGATCTCGCCTTTGGATCCGGTTCTTGAAGTGCCATCAAAGCACATGCACCAAACCGAGTTATCTGAGATGGCATTGGACTCTAGGACTTTATCGGGAATATCGCCATAGAGCTTCGATGTCTCTGGCACAGGATGTGCCACCAAGAAGTCAGCCAATGCTTGGCCTTTGACTACCTTTTGTGGGACAAATGCCATGTCATAAGGAGTCAAAAGTATTGCCCATGTGGCCAATCGCGAGTTTAAGACCCCGGTCTTGGTCATGAGGACCCTGAGGGGGTTGACTCGAAAGATGACATGGATTTTCTATCCGGCCACGTAATGTCGTATCTTCTGGATGGCAAAAAGCAGAGCAAGACACTCCTTCTCTACAGAATTATACTGATGCTCGGCCCCAATCATGGTCCTCCTGAGATAGTAGATCGTCTGTTAGTGGCCTTTATTGCTTTTCTGGGCTAGCAAAGCTCCGAAAGAATGGTCCATAGCTCGGACGTATAGCAGAAAAGGTCTCCCCATGACCGGTGCTATTAGTACTGGAGGACTAGTGATGTACTTCTTGATGTCGTCAAACGCGCGTGGCATTCTTTGGTCCATACATAAGAAACCCCTTTCTTCATCAGTTTGGTGAAGGGTTGACATCGACCAGAGAGATTTGCTATAAATCTTCTGATGTATGCCAGGCGTCCTTGTAGGCCTCGAAGCTCACGGAGATTCTTCGGGGGACCCATGTCCAAGATCACCTTAGTCTTCTCATGGTCAATATGAATACCCTTGGCTATGACGATAAAGCCCAGGAACTTGCCACTGGAGACTCCCAAGAAAGACTTAGTTGGGTTCATCTTTAGTCGATGTGTCCGTATTAAGTCGAATACCATCCTTAGGTAATTCAAATGACTGTATTTCTTTTTGCTCTTGACGATAATATCATCAACTTAACATTCTATCGTCTTTCAAAGGTGGTTGCATAATATGGTGCTAATAGCCCGCTGGTATGTTGCTCCCGTATTCTTCAACCCGAAGGGCATCACTGTGTAATAATATACCCGTTTTGGAGTCCGAAATGAAGTATGCTTCTCATCTTCGGGGTATATTTTGATCTGGTTGTAGCCTAAGAAACCATCCATGAAGGACATGCGCTCGAAGCCACACGTGTTGTCGATCATCACGTCGGTGATCGGGAGGGAAAACTCGTCTTTTGGATAGGCTGAGTAGAGATCCCTGAAGTATATGCAAACCCAAATTTTTTATTTTTTTGTGACTGGGACAATGTTGGCAACACAATTCGGGTATTGGTCTTCGCGAATGAAGCCAACCTCTATGAGTTTGTCGACTTCTTTCTCAATAACATCTATGACATTGGGGAGGAAACGACGCTGTTGCTGTTTGACCGGCTTAGCATTGGATAAGATATTGAGACGGTGCATGGCGACTTGCGGGTCTAGACCCGACATGTCCTCATAGCTCCAAGCAAAGACGTCGATGTATTCTCGAATAAGCTATATCAGAGATTCCTTGTCTTATCCCATCAAGCTTTTGCTGATGAAGATGGGTTTTGTGGAAGCCTCATCTCCTAGCTCGACTTGGATGACTCCATATTCAGTGGAAGGTTTGCGCTGTTCGAAGCACCGTTCCCATTAGGATCCCAGGCGTTGAGCCTAGGGTTCATCTTCAAAGAATTCAGGTATTTGGTCTTCCTCCTCTACTGGGGGATCTAGAGATACCATATTGACGGATAATATCTTCTTGAAGGCTTGGTCGACACTGGTATCAGAGTCCCAGGTTGAGGATTCTGAAGAGTGTGAATACATCAAGACCTCCGGCTCTAAACCCTCCGATGTTGTTGTGGGTGTGAAATTTTATCCAGAAGGATTACATCATCTAAAGAGTGTGCCTTAATATTGGCACACACGTAGTCTCCCAACTCTTTATCTGTGAGCGCTAGGGTTGTTGCGTGAGAAGGTGGAGGAGGTTTCCCCTTCAACTTGACTACCAAGGAAGGTATAGTCGGAGGTTCCTACGACTTCAGAGTTGGCCTTGCGGCCTTCCGGAGAAGCCTTATTTGCATAGCCTCTTGGCTAACGACTGATATTATCGAGGGTGACCGAGCCGGAGCCTTGCCTCGAAGCTTGATGACGAGAGGAGCTGATGTTTTGGAAAGTTTTTCCTTCAATTGAACCCTCAATGGTTCTTCTGCGATAGCTACACTTTCTGATACAATATCTACCTCATCGTCGACATCATTGGCATCATCGTCCCATGGGACTGACTTATACAGCTCAGCATCTGTACAGTACGCTTTGTCCTCAGAATGGGTCGATGTCTGCAAACTCGGTTTGATGGTCCCGTCGCTAGCCACATACTTCATGCATTGATGGAGAGTGGAGGGCACGATCATGTACTCATAAATCTATGGTCGTCCCAACAGCATGTTGTAGTTTATATCGGCGTCATTGACGTAGCAAGTTACGTCAGTCTGGAGATCACCTATTTGGCATTTCAGGCGAATCTTGCCCAGGGGCTCACTCTTTCCAGCATTAAAGCCGCTGATAGTAGTATTTGATGTAGTCAGTCGATGCATTGTGATCCCCAAAGCTTGGAGTAAACTCCGAGGGATGATGCTAAGAGAAGATCCGTTATCGATGTGGATACGATCGACCTTAATGGCACCAACATACCCAGTGTAGTACAGAGGCCTATTGTGTCGGTTGTTCTTCAGCAACATGTCCTGCTGGGTGAAGGCGATGTTAGGAATCACCTTGACCATACTGTGACAATGTGGGCATGCAGCATGGTCTTTCTTGGACGGTTGCACCTGAGTGAGGAAGGAGTCCGTATTCTGCAAAGCTTTGCTGAGGGTGTCTCGAGTCTCTTTGGAGAGATGGGGGAGCTCGAAGAATGACAGTCGAACCGGAGTATTGGCCAGCTGTGCCAATAAGTTAAAGTTGTAGGGCTTGATCGGTCCCACTGTCGCATCTTTTCTCAGAGGTTTGTCAAAGTGAACCTCCTTTTTTCTTTGTTTTCCTGCGGCACGGGCTTGAGACGGACCAGCTTCCGATGTATCGGGGGCGGTGGCTACAACAGGGGGAGGTGTTTCCTCTTCCGGAGCCGGATTTTCTTCTCGCTGGTGAGTCGAACGAGTGGTAACCAGAGTTCCATCAGCCGATGTCAAAACCATATGACATGACTTAAATTTCTTCCTTTTGACAGAGTGTACTGCAGGCACCATCATGTCTAAGGCGAGATCAGGATGGATCCACGATCTTTCCCTCGCGGCATTATAAATGAGATACGGCCTTGAGCGTTGTCTCGGGTCGGTAGAAGATTGAGCATTGTAAATGGATCCACATTACTTCTCCTTCTGGAAAATGTCCATGAGAGTCGACATTGTCATGTCCATTCCCCCTTCATAGAATCGATTAAGGAATAGGCACTTCAAGTATTCGAACGATCGAATGCAGTTGTCCGGGAGGCTACAAAACCATTCGTAGGCTACCCCCTGCAGTGCTCCTACAAATATGTTGGTAAGGAGAGCGTCATCTTTTGGTAGATGTCGTGTTACTGAGGCGAAGTACCTCAAGTATCGATGGGGAGACTCCTTTGCATCGAACGGCATGAGCATTTGCAGATTATATTTGGAAGGATAGATCACATTATCCTATTCGACGGGATATGGTTGCCGAATCCCCATCTTTTGGAGTGATTCTCGCTTTTCTCTGGCATCGTAGAGAGCGTACAACTCTTTGAGGGCCTGCTGTACTTCACTCGATATTACAAGTCCTGTTGTTGATGGAGTAGATAATGGAGGTGCTCCTTGGCTCAGGATGTGAGGCACAATGGACCCGTCGTCAGTCCCTGGGTCTTGTTTTGTAGGAGTGGAGACAGTGGATGTCAATTTCTCCTTGATCTCTAAGATGACGGAAGCCAAGGTCTTCATAGTATCGTTCAACGTATTTAGGCCCGTCTCAAGGGCCTTTATAAGCTTCTTCTGACTGGATCCTTTACTACTGTCCACGTTGTTGCCTTCGGCCATAAACATGGACATGATATACGGATAAGTAGAAGGGACGATGGATCTTTCGTTCTCTGGCTCAGACGCCTGAGTCTCATTGTCTTGAGATAAACCAGGAGGTTGCAATCATCCTTAGATTCATTGTAATTGCTACCTCCAACTTTTTAGCTACCAGTGACTGCGAAGGTATCCGTGTCATATAGTCCCTCATTGGATTGGAATGCGGGATTGTCATTAATGGTGGAGGGTTGGCCACCCCCAGCTAATGTTGCATCCGTAGCGTCATCTCCTTGCGCCAAGGATCCAGATTTGGCACATATGCCTTGGAATACACCCATACTGGGTACTGTCGTCTTGCTACCCCCAGGCCGATTTTTGGGCCTGTTAGCCGAAATAGACGTGTTCTTGGGAAGCTTCTTGAGAGATGGAGAACCACGTGTCGAGTTGCATGAATTAATGCGGAGTTTATTTTCTTCTTCACAAGATGCCGTCGGTTGCAGTCTTTGGAAGACGGACCGCCTCTTTGGTAGCGACGCGGCTGTTTGGCAACAACAGCAGTTGATGGTGACCTGGGTGCAGTTGTGCCTTAGCTTAGACATGCCTTGCACCGTAGACACCACCCTCGTTTTACGCTTGTGGGGAGTTGTTGAGGTCTACACTCCTGCATTTCTTTCGTATGCGCAGGGAAGCTGTACGCAGGAGTAAGGATGTGGAGATAGCTTCTCCCTTCTTAGTTCCTGTGCGGGAGACACGCTTAGGTCCTGATTAGAGAGTTGCTGATGAGGTAGACTCCTTCTACGCTTACAGGAATACTGTTCGCACGAGTCTATCTCGATAGTAGGTACCCCTGGCTTGAATCGTGTACATGTGCGCTCAAGTGACAACGGGGTTTCATCGATCAAGGCATCGAAGCACTCAGACCAGTTTTGTATAGCCTTCTATTGGATGCGTACGTGACTGTCAACGCGGGCCTTTGGTCTGCCGTCGGCATAGCACTTTGATCGCATGAAGCGCGTGTTGCCTTCGATTTCTTTCTACTACACCCAGATGGTGTGTAGTATTCAGAGTCCAATAGAGTGGTTGGCATAGCACTTTGGCTGTATAAGGCACGTGCCGCCTTGGACCTCTTTGCGTTACCCCTAGAACGTGCGTAACGTTCAGAATTCAACATAGCCTTACCCGTAGGGTAGGTAATTCTGTCAAAGACAGAAGTTCTTGCCTGCGCAGCCTCCTCTGTCCGTGGATGGACCATTGAGCGCTTCCTCCGGTGTTGTTCCTTTGTCTGGCCTACCGTAGGGGAGCCGTACTCCTCGCTGCATTTTCCTAAAGTAGGAACTGAACGAGGCGACATGTCAACAGCAGTCGAAATCTTCTTCAGGGCTTCGTCGTTCAGGGGGTTCTGGAGCGTAGTCCCCTCTGTCATGTTGCTCGTTGCAGCCTCCTTTGGCACCCAGGTGCGTCGAGTCTTCTTCGATTTTATGAACGACTTCGAAGGACTCGACTTCTCCTCAGAAAGGAGATCTTCGAAAGCTTGTTGGTCGAAACGTGCGACCAACGCCTTCTGAGGAGATTCTAGTAAGTTGTCGTCAGATTGCATCACCACCTTCTCGTTGGAGGAGAAGGAAGCCCCCAGCAGAGTCGCCATCTTGTTTGCCATGACGAAATAAGATCTAAGTACAAAGTTTTCTGGGAAAGTATGACGGTAGAGATCGAGTACTAGAGTGGCTCCTCTACTCTATTGACGATCTGACGATGAGTTGAACTTGCTCTGGCTTTCTGGTGCTTGTGATTGGAACTCTTGGGTTGCCAATCAAGAGGACGCTGAATTTATGAAGATTTTGAATCCTCTTTATCGAAGAAAAACTCCTTCTATTTATAGGGAAGCACATATACTATGTGCCTAAGGATTGTCAAGGAACGTTGTACGTAGAGATATGAGAGCATCTCGAAGTTGCACGGTGAGGGCTGCTGCTAAGCTGACACGTGACGGATGCCGGGATTCTCCTTTATCAAGATCCTGGGGGAATTATCAACATGACCGAATAAATGACACGGGCGTGTGTTTATTGTTGATCGGATGAACCAGATTCTGTTCATATCCCTGAAGTTAGATTTTGTCTTATCTTAGGAGGCCATTAGTTTAAACAAATCGATTGGATATGGTCATCGTCTATAAGAACAAATTCTATCCTTATCCGATAGGATATTGCCCTTATCAACAGAATCAAACTCTGTTCTATTTTAAGAGCGGTGGTTTTTAAACCAACTAATCTGAAAAAGACATAAACACCCGACTGTCCATGTAGAACCACGTCACCCCATAAGACTGTGCTTCTATGCGAGTTTCACTTCTGGCGAGGCTTTGAGGTCACTGCGCTTCTGGACGATAAGTAGACTATGCTTCAGGCGACGGAGTCACTGCACTTTTAGAGCGACGAGTGGGACAAGTGCTTCAGGCAACGGAGTCGCTATGCTTTTAGCGCTACGAGTCGACAAATGCTTTAGGCAACGGAGTCACTGCACATTTAGAGCGACGAGTGGACAAGTGATTTGGGCAATGGAGCCACTATACATTTAGGGCGACGAGTGGACTTGTGCATTGGGCAACGGAGTCACTGTGCTTGAGGACGACGAGTAGACTTGTTCTTTGGACAACAAAGTGTTAGATGAAGGAGCCTTTGAATAGGCTGCGCTTTTGGATGGGATGGAGGGCGCTGCGCTTTTGAGTTGAAGTGAGGGTGCAGTGGAAGGAATGAACTGGCTGCACTTATGACTCGAAGGAGCTAGTTTCTGTCGAAGTCATAAGAGCAATTAATGACTGCTCTTTTGATGGACGAGTCGGTCATCCTCTTCTTTAATTACCACCGTCATTTGGGGAATTCAAGAAGTCTGTGGGCTATGATTCAGTCGAATGAACCTATTAAATGAGATTCATTGTGCTGAGTCTTATATTCATCCCATTAATTTGGGACTCAATATATATATATATATATATATATATATATATATATATATATATATATATATATATATATATATATATTATTGTTGTTTTGTTACAAATTATTATCATCACTACTATTGGTTTTACTAGCATTGATATAATTATTTGTCATGTTTTAAAATATATCTAAATTATATGACCATAATATCTTCATGGTATTTTAAGTTGGACATTGACTTAAACAATATTTTTATAATATTTTTAGATATTTTAAATATAGTTTTGACCCATAAAAAATTAGCTTTTTGCCCTAAATGTTTCTAGATTTATGTATTTTTCTAAAATGTACTTTGCTTGTAAAAAAAATATGGTTTCTAATATTATAAGTATTTTCTTAAATGGGTTTCAAATATTTATTATGCTCTAAAGGTGCTTCAAAATAATTTATATATTTTTCTAAATAACTATTTGGACATTTATATAAAATTATAGATTCTTATAAGTTAACTCCTATATGTATAAATATATAAAACTTTCTAAAAGTTATATATATATAATATATTAATAATATATATATATATATATATATATATATTATATATATATATATATATATATATATTTGCTAGGGGATAAGTCTTTCAAACCATCTTTCTCGCTTAGATTAAGTAGTCCCCAATCACGACTAATCGAATGTTCATATTTCCTTGTCAATACGGACTTCTTCATATCGCACCGGGCTAACTAGACTATTCTGAACGGAATGGTATTATCGGTTTCACCAACAAAGGACCCCAAGCGAGTACATCTTTTGATAGCTTTTTTTATTCATGTATTTAGTATTGTCTTACATTGATTCTCTGTTTGATTCTTGACACGATTGTTATACTGAGTTAGTATTATGGATTCCGTACATGTGACATATTTTACCATGTTCGTGACTAATGTATGATTTTTGTGTTCTTGACCTGTTTGGATCTATGAGTACTAGTCGGGTAGAAAAATCCATTAGTAGACATGTAAATATTTCCAGAAATATCACATTAGTCTAACGTAGAGAATAGCAGCCGCACGTGGTACGTGCGTTTGGCCGGATCTTACCCCTAGACGTTTATATGTCGAAAGTTGTATTTTAACTCACTAGTTAGATACAGTCTTGCTATATTTTTTGTTTCTGTTTTAGTTGTCTATTACTATTACTTCCTTGTCTTCATAATCACGCTCTCCTACATTTACATCAAATATTTCATATCATGATTCTCTGCTTATCCATCCATCATGTATTTCATTATTATTTACTATTTTATAGACTTTGTTAATTATTGGAACTACTGTTAGAATGTACTCGTTCCATTCCGGACTGAAAACCAATTTTTCAGGTTAGTCACGACTACTCTTAGCATTGGGGAGATACAAGTGTACTTGAAGAGCAAAATCTAGAGACTAGTTAGTAGTTTAAATTTGTTGTACTAGATTTTGTGAGACATTATATTTTGATTAAATATAAAACTTGTGAATATTGTAAATTTGATTTAGTTGTTGTGAATGAGCAATAAAGATAGTATTTTATGAGCATTTATTTATTGCCGCTAGACAGTGTACTACTGTCACTCATGTTTCCCGTTATACGTATTTTTATATGCGTATACGAGATTTCTAGCATTTATCAGGTGGACCTAGCCTAGTCTTTGTTTAATCTTGACTTGGTTTATTTGATTGGTTTGGTTCAATTTGACTTGGTTTGGCTTGGCTTGGTTTGGTTTGAGATGGATAGGGCAGATATATAACCCAACTCCTTCTCTCTCTCCTCATTCACTTCTTCATTTACTTCTTCATCTTCTTCATTTACTTCTCCCACCTACCAAGTCCTAGGCAAGTGCAACTTGCTTCATGATGGATCTCAAGTTTTATTGTTCCATTCTCTTCCTTACTTGATTTTAAGCCTCTTTAGAACTTGACATTTTTGGGTTTGATGGATAGATTTTGTAGATCTAAGTTTGTAGTATTTTTGGTTTTTTTGGGTTTTGATCTACCAAACTTTATTATTTCCAATTTTTGATTGTTCTATGTTGTAGAGAATTTGATTTTACCCAAATTGGACCTTTGAAAAGTTAGATTTTGACTTGTTTTGAGGAAGTTATGGCCAAAATAAGATTTAGACATTTTCTAGTTCATCTGTCCTGAATCTGGCAGGGACGATGAATAGTGCTGCAGGAATAAATAGTGTCGCATGGCTTGCACAGTGCCGCATGGATGATAGTGCCACATGAATGAATAGTACCGCATAGATGAATAGTGGTAGGAGTGAATAGGCCGCATGGCTTACATAGTGTCGTATGGCTTGCATAGTGCCGCATGGATGCATAGTACCGCAGAAATGAATAGTGCCGCAGGAATGAATAATGTCGCATGGCTTGCATAGTGCCATATGGATGTATAGTATCGCAAGAATGAATAGTGCCGCAGGAATGAATAGTGCTGCATGGCTTGCATAGTGCCGTATGAATGAATAGTGTCACAAAATGCCGCAAGTGCCTATTTTGGCTGTTTTAGGCCCTATTTGGCTAATTTGTGGCCATAATTTCTCCCAATTCCCAACATGAAAGTTGTACATCTTTTCTTTAGCTTCAAGAATATGTTACTAGCTATTTTATACAAGTTTCTCTCATTCATGATAATGTAAGGATAGAACACGATAGTGGCCTGTTAAGGCACACTCTTAACCAATAACAAGTAACATGACATGATAGTGGCCCGTTGTGGCGCACTCTTAACAAGTAACCTTGACATGATAATACATGATAGTGGCCCATTATGGCGCACTCTTGACAAGTAAATGACATGTAATCTTGAATGCTTTTGCGACGGCTATCTCGACATGCTAGGTACTTTTATCTTAACACCGTGGTTGAACCTTGTGTATGTGTGAACATGCTACATGTCTCATCTTGTATCATATCTAGGACAGGAATTCTTGATTTTTGGTCAGGGATTCGTACTGAATCTGACTAGGATAATGACTAGATTGATCAAGTAGTCCATAAAGAGATTTTTAGCTACAGGCAGTCCCGTTATCTGGGCAATCTAATTGGACTTGTAGCCTGCCATCGAGTAGGGCACACTTCCAGCACACTGTCATGTGTTGCACCCCCAAGTCACCTAATCCAACTCTCTCAAGTTGTGACCTGATAACTTGGATTAAGACTGCAGGGCTTGTGGCTGTTGGAACATCTCATTGCATCTTGCTAGTAACTAGGCTTGTGATAACCCTAGTTAGTTAAAGTATCAAGCCGTACTCTTTACTTGGCCATGAATGTTGGATGGAGTCCAGTCTAGTCTTATCTAAGCAAGATCTGTACAAGGTTTCTTCAGCACATTAATGTTATGCTATTACTCTTGTCGATAATTGGTTGGAGACTAAGTCTGTTCAGGTGAAGGTTACAACCCCGGTCCTTATTTGGTTTACGGGTTGTAACTTGGCAACCGGAATAGTTCCTTAGTTATCTTATCATTTATCATCCTATTTTCTCTAACTCATGTCTTTTGTTATTTTTTTATTACGCTTTGTGTTCTAACTTGCTAGTTTTAGTTCCTAAGTGAAGCCTCCCTTGTGGCACTTTCTCTTCTGGGGTCTGACCCAGCTGGTTTTGTATGGCCATATTTTGGAGTAGCTCCCGAGGATCTTCCAGCCTTCCAGCCAGATGGTGAATACTAGACAACCCTGGCAACGGGTGGTTTTATTTTGCTCTCCCACTCTATTGTAAATTATTCTTTTGAGGCATTTAGCCGCCGAGCAAGTGTTAGCTCGTGTTGAATTTACATTCCTGTCTGCCTAAGGGCTGTAACAATTGATAAATCCTAGGGTTGATCTATGACTTAAACTCTTGCAAGTCTTCGAATTTTTGTATGACTAGCTTCATGATCATCTGAATATGTAATGTATGAGACACCTTACTTTGTATGTCTGATGATCTACTATCTTGTTATATTGACTTGCTTGCTTGAGATTGAGACACTAGGCTTGTACTTGACCATAAGAGACTGTTGGCTTGTAGTTAAACCCTCATGCATCTAGACAGTCATGACCGTACATCGAGGTAGGTTACACTTCAATGTACGTAGCTGGCTGTGTCTGTCCCCAGCTCTCTAGTATTCTGGTTTTAGGGGTAACACGGTTTAAATGGTGGCCCATGTAGGTCTTGTAAATCAAGATGTGTGGGGGTTTCACTGAATAGATGTCTCAATCAGCACTCGCCCTTGATCTCTACTCGTGTCTTCTAATCTTTCTAAAATCTTGACCTGATCACATGCTTATATCCTCGATCTATCATGGTCCTTCCTTATTATTCCCCATATCATTTCTTCAGTGGCATTGCTCATGGTCCTGCCGATCAGCAAGGTGGAGCACCTCCAGTGAACCAGCAACAACTTGCGGACCAAGCCCAATACTCTGGAACAGCTTCCCGAGTCATGCATTCTGGGATCCAGAGCCCCAAGTTCAGCCAGTCCCTGTAGAGCCTGATAATGGAACCCTGGTGGGACTCATCAGGGAATTGCTTACATCTCAAGATCGTCGGGGCGATGCCTACACCAGACGGACAAAATGCCATGGGCAGAGTTGGTTACCAAAGGAACAACGTGGCCAACAGCTTTAAGCGTTTGAACCCTCCTTTCTTTGACGCCAGTGAAGATATTATCGCTGCTGATGCATAGCTTCAGGACATAGAAGTTATCCTGGAGGCAGCCAGGATTCCCGAAGGAGAGAAGGTGGCCGTTGTGCGCCTGCAGTTATTGGACTTAGCTCGCACCTGATGGGCGATGTTAGCAGTTGGATTACCGACGGCTATCTCATGGGCGGTATTCAGTAACAAGTTCCAGATGAAGTATTTTGACGTAGTAGCTCGCTATGATCTGTAGACGAGATTCACCAATCTTAAGCAGATGGAAAGGACGGTCGATGGATATGCGGTCGAGTTTTCTAGACTGAGTCATTTTGCTCCTACCTTGGTGGCAACCGAATTGGATCGAGTCCAGCGATTCCAGTAGTGGCTCCATCTAGAGATTATCATATCAGTGGAGCAGTTTGAGCACAGACGTTTGATGCCATCTTGCGAGCAGCGAAGAGGCATGAGTATACCTCGCAGAGGATTGTAGATAGAAGCGGAGGACGGAAGAGGTCTCATGGGAATATGTCCCAGTCATCATTACCAGTCCCTGTAGCTTGGGCTTTGACTATTGGAGCTCCTAGGAGGGCGACCAAGTTTCGTCGGTTTAGCACTCGACACCGGCGTATCCTCAGCAACAGAAGCAGAAGCAGTCTTCCGCAACGGACTGCACTCATTGTGGGAAGCCAGGACATGTAGTATCAGTAGAGCACAGGAATTATGCTTGGCTTGTGGGGCACCGGATCACAGGATAGGGTCCTGTCCGAATAGAGCTAGTTCGTCGTCATCTAACCTAACAGTCCATCGGTTAGGGGTCCAGCACCAGTGCAGCAGCAGTACCAGCCTCCGAGGCCCTTGTCGCCACAGGCTCAACAGTTTGCCCAAGCTCAGAATTAGAACAGGCAGAGAGGTCACCAGCAGAGGGGACCAGCACCAAGAGGACAAGGTCAGGCTATGGCTCTAACCGTAGTAGAAGAATTGGCATCAGGTGAGGTGGTGGCAGGTACCATTCTCGTCAACTTTTTTCCAGCATCAGTATTATTTGATTCAGGTGCATCGTATTCATTTATGTCTGCACGATTCGCTACACGGATAGGACTGGAGCCTGAGTCATTATCAGTAAGGCTCAATATATTACTGGTAACGGTCTTGTGGGAGTAGATAGAGTATTTTCCTCATGTCGAATCGTAGTTAGCGGTAGAGAGTTTTTCGCTATGTTGATAGAACTTTCGATGGCCGACTATAATGTGGTCCTAGGAATGGATTAGTTGAAGGAGCAATACGCAAGAATAGACTGCCATATTAGCAGAATTATTTTTGGTATTCCAGGCGAGGAGTTTTTATTTTCCAGAGGCGAAGTTGAACCTTCTCCTCCAGTATTACGGATGGCAGTAGCAGTGGCAGTTCAGTTTCCCAGAGTAGTAGAAGAGTTTTCTGATGTATTTCCTGAAGAGCTTCCAGGCATGCCCCCAGAGAGAGAGATAGAGTTCACCATTAATTTGCTTCCAGGACGGCACCAGTGTTAGGGGGAGTCTACAGGATGGCACCTTCAGAGTTAGAGATCTTGTACAAGATGATTGAAGAACTCAGAACCAAGGGATTCATTTATGCTAGTGGATCACCTTGGGGAGCCCCGATACTTCTTGTAAAAAAGAATGGTACGTCAAGATTATGCGTTGATTATCGTATCTTGAACTCTATAACAGTCAAGAACAGATATCCTCTACCAAGGATAGATGATTTATTTGATCAACTCAGAGGAGCGGCAGTATTCTCGAAGATTGACTTACGGTCAGGGTACCATCAGATCAGAGTCCGAGAGTAAGACATCCCGAAGACAACATTCAGATCTAGATATGGACATTAGGAGTTCCTTGTTATGCCATTTGGTGCGACCAATGCGCCAGTAGTATTCATGGACCTCATGAATCGTATATTCATGCCCTATTTGGACCAGTTCGTGATTGTGTTTATAGACACATCTTAGTCTACAACAAGAATGAGGCAGAGCATGAGCAGCATCTCTGTGTAGTTCTTCAGATTCTCAGGGAGCACCAATTGTATGCAAGTTCAGTAAGTGCAAATTTTGGCTTGACCGTATTTCGTACTTAGGTCATATCATCACCAGAGGTGGAGTGAAAGTTGACCCCTAGAAGATAGTGGCTATAAAGACATGGCCAGTTTCCAGTACAGTTGCAGAAGTTCGCAGTTTCCTTCGATTGGCCGGCTATTACCGACAATTTGTTTCAGATTTTGCTTGAATTTCAACACCCACAGTTGACCCGCAAGGATGTGCAGTTTGCTTGGACAGCAGAGTGTCAGAGTTTTTTGAGAAGTTGAAGCAGAGATTGATGACAGCCCCCATTCTCACGCTTCCAGATGGGACTGGAGGATTTTTAGTTTATTGTGACGCTTCCGGCAGAGGATTGTGATGCGTCTTGATACAACATGGTAAGGTAGTCGCTTATGCATCACGTCTGCTTCGTGACCATGAGAGGAATTATCCTACCCATGACTTGGAGTTAGCAGCGATGGTTTTCGCACTTAAGCTTTGGAGGCATTATTATATGGAGATCGGGTGGAGATTTTCACCGACCACAAGAGTCTTAAGTATGTGTTTACTCAGAAGGATCTTAACATGCGTCAGAGGATGGCTAGAGCTACTTGTGGATTACGACATCAACCTGCAGTATCATCTTAGGAAGGCCAACATTGTTGCAGATGCATTGAGCAGAAGAGACGAGTTTATTTCCTAACAGCACAGACAGAGTTATTAGCAGACCTTCAGAAATGGTATTGAAGTTGTTCTTCCTACCATATGGCATTTTTAGCCAGCTTGCAAGTTCAGTCCAGTATAGTTGAGAGGATCAAGATGGCACAATCAGCAGATTCTAAGATACAACGGCTTAGGGCGAATGTGTAGCAGAATGGAGAGCAGAGTTATGTATTCATGAGGACGGTACACTTTGACATGGAAGGCGTCTTTATGTACCCAGTATTGATATCAGATAAGAGATCATGGCAGAGGCTCACAGTTTGCAGTATTCAATTCATCTCAGCGGTACGAAGATGTATCGTATATCCGTCAGCATTTTTGGTGGAATGGCATGAAGAGAGAGATAGCTCGTTTTGTCTCTCGATGTTTAGTTTGCCAACAAGTTAAAACTGAACATCAGAGACCAGCTGGACTTCTTCAACCTTTATCGATCCCAGAATGGAAATGGGAGCACATTACCATGGATTTTGTAACTAGGTTACCTAAATCCTCGGCTGGCAGGGATGCTATATGTGTTATTGTTGATCGTCTCCGAATATAGCTCATTTTCTCCCCTTCAGAGTTGGTCAGTCGACGGACCAGCTAGTCGAGTTATACCTCAGGCAGATTGTTAGATTACATGGAGTGCCAGTTAATTATATCAGACAGAGATTCAAGATTCACATCGCACATTTGGCGGGTCTTCAAGAGAGTTTGGGGACTCGTCTCAAGTTCAGTTCAGCTTATCACCCGCAGACAGATGGTCAGTCAGAACGCATGATTCAGACTCTTGAAGATATGTTGCGATCATATACACTCGACTTCGGTGGTTCATGGGAAGATCACCTGCACCTAGTGGAATTCTCCTATATCAAAAGTTTCCAGGCCAGTATCCAGATGGCACCCTTTGAAGCACTGTATGGAAGAAAGTGCAGATCACCTTTAGCTTGGGATGATGTCGGCGAGAGACAGATGCTTGGTCCAGAGATGATTACGCAGACAATCGAGGTGGTCAGACAAGTTAGAGATCATCTTCGAGTTGCCCAAGATCGCCAGCGCTATTGGGCCGATTCTGATCGGCGTCCCCTTAAGTTTTCAGTCGACGACTACGTGTTCTTTAGGATCTCGACTACTCGTGGCGTCATTCGATTGGCATACGAGAAAGCTTAGTCCTAGGTATATAGGGCCGTTCGACATTCTCGAGCGAGTAGGTGATGTGTTCTATCGTCTCGCTTTGCCGTCGTCGTGAGGTACATAACATGTTTTATGTATCTCAATTACGATGGTATATCCCGATCTGAGCCATATCCTTGATCATTCGGAATTGGTTATTGATACCAACCTTTCGTATGAGAAAAGCCCGTATCCATATTGGACCGAAGAGAAAAGGTACTCAAGAACAAGACTATTAGTTTAGTCCGTGTTGCTTGGGGTCACCACTCTTTGGGTGAGTCAAGTGAGAGCATGAGGATGATATCCGCTCATGATATCCACACATGTTTGACTCATAAGGTATAATCTCTTCCTTATGCCTTATGCTTTTAGTTCCTTGCTTGCATGAATGATTGCTTGATTGACTGCTAGTCGTAGCTTGCTTATGATTAATATAGCTTGCCCCGACACCTCTAGCCTCTTGATTAAATTCCGAGGACGAAATTCTTTTAAGGTGGGTAGAGTTGTCACTCTCGTTTCCCGTTATACGTATTTTTGTATGCGTATACGAAATTTCTAGCATTTATAAGGTGGACAGTAGTTAGACTTGTTTTACTTAGCCTAGTCTTTGTTTAATCTTGACTTGGTTTATTTGATTGGTTTGGTTTAATTGGACTTGGTTTGGCTTGGCTTGGCTTGGCTTGGTTTGTTTGAGATGGAGAGGGTTGATATATAACCCAACTCCTTCTCTCTCTCTCTCCTCATTCACTTCTTTATTTACTTCTTCATTTACTTCTCCCACCTACCAAGCCCTAGGCAAGTGCAACTTGCTTCATAATGGATCTTAAATTTTATTGTTCCATTCTCTTCCTTATTAATTTTAAGCCTCTTTAGAACTTGATATTTTTGGGTTTGATGGATAGATTTTTGTAGATCTAAGTTTGTAGTATTTTAGGTTTTCTTGGGTTTGATCTACCAAACTTCATTATTTTCAAGTTTTCATTGTTCAATGTTGTAGATAATTCGATTTTACCCAAATGGACCTTTGCAAAGTTAGATTTCAACTTGTTTTGAGGAAGTTATGGCCAAAATAAGATTTGGACATTTTTTAGTTCATCTGTCCTTAATCTGGCATGGACGATGAATAGTACCGCAGGAATGAATAGTACCGTATGGATAAATAGTGTCGTAGGAATAAATAGTGTCATGGCTTGCACATACTGCATGGCTTGCATAGTACCGCATGGATGCATATGCCGTATGAATTGTGCCGCATGGACAAATAGTGCCACAGGATGAATAGTATCGTATGGCTTGCATAGTACCGCATGAATGAATAGTGCCGCAGATGTCGCATAGTGCCTATTTTGGCTGTTTTTGGCTATTTTATGTCCTATTTGGCTAATTTGTGGCCAGAATTTCTCTCAACTTCTAACATAAAAGTTGTACATCTTTTCTCTAGCTACAAGAATATGTTACTAGCTATTTTATGCAAGTTTCTCTCATTCATGATAATGTAAGGATAGAACACGATATGTTACGACCCGCACCCTAGAGTAAGGGCACGAGACGTGGGTACGTCCAGCCTACGCCGCAGTGTCGGCGGTAGAACGCTGTCCTAGGTCAACAATCATCTAGCAATATATCTCTAAACAGTTTATACTCCCGAATGGGAGTGACATAGCAGTAAAACTCAATCACAACTAAGGAAGAGATAGCACGATATGAAATAGAACTCAAGGAAATAAATAGATAAAAAGTCTAAGATGATCCCAGCAATATCCAGAAGTACATGGTCTCAGATACAGAATGAAAGAATATATACAACTTGAACTCCAAATAAGTCTAGCTAAAACATGCCTCAAGACTACATAAAAGATAGATAAGCCTAACTAATCTAGTCTAGGCAATCGGGGTGATATCCTCAGCTAGAGCTGGGTCCTCCTGAGGGTCCAGCTCACAGGTGTCATCTAAGGCTGCCCGTAGTAAGTATCCAGACCAGCCTCCTCCTCGTCCTCTGTAATATTTTCAACAGGTCCAGTCAGGACAGGAGCGAGCACAATACATCTCATGCAGTTCATATCATGTCAGGAAATATAAAGCAAGCAATAGAGTAAGATACATGAAACGCTGTAAGAAGATGTACATGAAAACTAGAGATGTTGATAACTGGAAATATATACATGATAAGTAAGAACTGTAAGTGACTAGTGATTTAGAGTACGAGATGGCATGTAATTGGCTTAGGTTGTACATGATAAAACATGGAAGTAACAGAGTGTACATGATGGGTAAATCACATGACCATTTATACTCACCCCTACCCACAATCAATACACAAGGATCTATTCAAGTTACGTTACGGACATGATGTTTTGGTTACACAGGAAAACACATGAGAAACATGAACGTACATGAGAGCACATGAAAGTACATGAGCGTACATGAAAGAACATGAGAGAACATAGTGTACATGAGTAACGCAAGAGCAAGGAATACATGATGTACATGAAACACATGTCATAAAGTATCCGATGCGCCCGCTAAGGGGGATAACATCCCAAGAAGAGATCCATATAGTACCAATCCGTGATGATAACGTGACAGCATCAAGTAAAAGTAATCTAGAGCGAGAATATAAGTCGTGACAAGTATGAAACGATCAAGAATGTACTCGCCTGATAACTGAATGTCCGAAGATATGTACTGCCTGAGGAGGGGTGTCTGTCTCCTAATCAGAGCAACACAAGTTACAACATGTCTAAATTGAAGTAATTGAACATTACGATGCATCCTACATGATTCTAGGTCAAACTAGGTCAAAGTCAACTCTTGGTCAACTCTAAAGTCAAACTAGGTCAAACTAGTCAAAGTTAGGTCAACCATGGTCAGACTAGTTAGGGTTTAGTCAAAAGTCATTCTAGGTTATTTCAAGTCAAATCTAGGTTAACTAGGTCAACTCAAGGTCAAACAAGTCAAGGTTAGTCAAATCTAGGTTAAAGTCAACTCTAGTCAACATTCTAGTCAAACTAGTCAAGTAGGTCAAGTCTTAACCCAACAAGTCTCACTAAGCCTAACAAAGCCTAGGCTAAGCACTCACACCCAAGCACAAGGCCATACAGGCTATCAAACATACATATTCCATATATATATGTGCATATATACACATACTAGCATATATTAGCATATAGGCATACATCAATTATGTGTATAAAAGATAGGGTTAGAAGGCATGTGATAAAGTGAAGGGGAAAGTATGTAGGTACATGGATCATACATATATATAGCATACTCATATTATACATATTGTATAGTTAGGCATGCCTCACAAGTCCTAACACATCACAACTATATATATATATATATATATATATATATATGAGAGAGAGGTTACATGGTGTGTGTGTGACATGGTGGGTGTGTGTCTTAGTGCACCTGTGTTGACAGGAATTGGTAGGGTGTTGTGTGTGTTTATATGAGGCCTGTGTGTGTGTGTAGGATATGTAGGCAGTTTAGATGGACTGAATGGACCATGGGCTGTGCAATGGGAAGTAGGGAACTGTCAACATGTCATAGAACTGAACTAAAACCAACACTCGATAGCAAATGCAAATACAACAAACTGTGTAGAACCTGAACAAGGTCTGTTGTAGGCTAAAACGACAGTATGAAAAGTGTCTGAACATAATAGTTCAAAGGATTGAACTTAAGATCCTATAGTTGATATTAATGCTATTAGAAAAGGAGTATGGCTGATACCCAATCAAGACTCAGGTTTTTTTTACAAACAAGTAAATCTCAGATTTTCAACATACCAAAAACCCAATTCAGTTAAGTACAAATTCCAAACTTAAATTCAAATCATGTATTCATTCACACTATACCTTAAATCTCAAACCTGAGAATAAATCCCCAATCTCTCAGGTTCATTCTCAGGTTTGCACTAACTGGGAACTCATGTTCACCAATTGTGAACATGACCTGAGAATATTTCTCAGTTTTCTTTCAAATTCCCATTCAGTTAACACACATTTCAAATGCCTAACATTCTCAGATTTGAACCCAAAATCCAACCTCAGTTTTATCTCAAACCCATTCTTAACATTTGTATTTCAAATCTCAGTTTTATAGTAAATCTGATTCTCAGTTTTGTTTATCAAAATTCGAAAAGAAACTCAGGTTCACTTGAGTTCTCTGAAACACATGTAATGGCAGTCTAAAATACCTGTCCAAAACCAATTGAAAATCCATTTCCTAACACCAAATCAATACATAACCTATCAGTAAAATATGACACAAGTAAATGGATTAATTTGGCAGTTTAAAACATTACAACAGTTAAAAACATACTATTAAAAACTCAGGTTTCAAATTGCTGAACTGTGTATCAGTAAATACATTAAAACATCAATTTCAAATCGAAAAACCAAATAAATCTATAACTAAAGTGTGCAGTAGGTAGGTACACATCAAACGTGTCATGGGGGATGAATTCGTGTCCACAAACTGGACACAAAGTGTCCAGAATCAATTTAACCAAAACAACCAAACATGCAGTGTATCTGCCTCGTGCACGTGTTCACCTAGGTCTAGGACACGACACAGGTGTCCACGTGTCTCGTGGTCACGTGTCCAGGTTCACCTAGGGTTAGGGTACGGGTCCAACACCCTGATACGTGTCCACGTGTCGTGTAGAAAGGACACGAGACGCGTATCAGAGACCTAAAATCGTGCATTCAGACCGCATCGTGCACGCGGTCGAATGTCGTGTTCACGACACAGAACGACACCCACGTGCTCGTGTCCATGTGTACGCCAAGTGATGGGCTACGCTCGTGTCACCACAGGTGTCCACGTGGCGTGTCCGTGCGACACGACACACACAAAGTTGGCTCTGTGCGTATGTGCACTGTGCAGTGTAAAATTGGTGCGATCGTGATTTCGTGTCCGACTCGACACGACGTGTCATAAACTCGAAGGGGGGTCTGACAGTGATGGCCCCCACCTCTGTGTCAAATTACACGTGTCCACGTATCCTGTGTAGGGAGGAATAGGGTCGGGTAGCAGGGGACAGAACTGGACTCAGTTCCAGCGTGTTCGTGTCCCTCGTGTGGATACGACATAGCACGAAATACCTAAGTGTCAACACAAACATTCAAGAGGGATCCTAGATCTACAATCCTATTCAAAAGGATTTCGAAAATAACACAAAAAGTCTCTTTGTGGCATTTCGACAAACAGTTAAGGGACAGGTCTGATACGTGTCCAAACGGACACGAAACTTATGAAACTCGACACAAAACCAATGCAAACACTTAGGGGACTCCTAGGGCTTCCTAAATATGTAAAGAAATCGAACTTTCATTGAGGAATGAGGAAGTTACCTATACTTGAACTTTCAAGAAAAACCCCTTCTCTAGAGCTCTTCTCCTTGATGTCCCAATCCAACAAATCCACAACAAACTGAAATGAAACTTCAATAACAGCAAGAATAGGTGTATTAAAACCTAATGGAAGAGATTTGAATGAAAAAGGAAATGGAATGGAGTTCTAGGGATTAAATGATGTAGGAACAAACCTTTCCTTCTAAACTTGAGCTTTCCTAAGAAAGAGGCAACCCTAAACTAAGAGAGTATTTATAGGGTGGTGTTCCGAAGGAGGATATGGTGGCTGGCCACTTACTAGGGCTAGGGTTTTGTAATTGTCTTGGGCTTTGGGCCAATCTACAAGGCTATTCTTAAATTGATTTATCAAAGGTTCTAAATCATAAGCCATGACTTATGACTTTCTAATTCCTATTGCTAACTAGAGTCTATTGACTAAATCAAGGGTTAGCTTAGGTTAGACTAGAGTCATATAACCTAACCAAGTCCATACTAACTAGGGTTAGCTTCTAGGTTGGTCTACAAGGGTCAAAACTAGTCAAAGTCAACCTAGTCCAAACAATTCCAAAATAAATCCTAAAAATTTCCATAAATTCAAATAAATTATAATAATTCAAATAACCCTAAAAATGTCAAAAATACCCTAATCACATGGCTAGGCTCTAGGGTAGGCAATCTCTACTGTTCACTAGTAAATCACCAAAAATCACAAGTCATGAATTTAAATAGTTTAAAAATAATAAAAATCACTAAAAATCATAATATGAAATAAATATCATTATATAATAATTACAAAATTTCAAAATTACCATCTTCTGGAAAATGGGTGTTACACGATAGTGGCCTGTTAAGGTGTACTCTTAACTAGTAACAAGTAACATGACATGATAGTGGCCCATTGTGGCGCACTCTTAACGAGTAACCTTGACATGATAATATGATAGTGGCCCATCGTGGCGCACTCTTGACACGTAAACATGACATGTAATCTTAATGCTGTTGCGACAGCTATCTCGACATGCTAGGTACTTTTATCTTGACACCATGGTTGAACCTTGTGTATGTGTGAACAAGCTATATGTCTCGTCTTGCATCATGTCTTGGACATGAATTCCTGATTTCTACGGCAGGGATTCGTACTGAATCTGACTAGGATAATGACTAGATTGGCCAAGTAGTCTATGAAAAGATGTTTCTGCTATAGGCAGTCCCGTTATCTGGGTACTCTAATTGGACTTGTAGCCTGCCGTAGAGTAGGGCACATTTCCAGCACACTGTCATGTGTTGCACCCCCAAGTCACCTAATCCAACTCTCTCAACTTGTGACCGGATAACCTGGATTAAGACTGCAGAGCGTGTGGCTGTTGGAACATCTCATTGCATCTTGCTAGTAATTAGGCTTGTGATAACCTAGTTAGTTAAAGTATCAAGCCGTACACTTTGTTTGGCCGTGAATGTTGGATGGAGTCCAGTCTAGTCTTATCTAAGCAAGACCTGTACATGGGTTCTTCAGCACATTGATGTTATGCTATTACTTTTGTCGATAATGGTTGGAGACTAAGCTCTGTTCAGGTGAAGGGTTACAACCCCGATCCTTGTTTGGTTTACGGGTTGTAACTTGGCACCAGAATAGATCCTTAGTTGTCTTATCATTTATCACCCTATTTTCTCTAACTTATGTCTTTTGTTATTTCATTTATTATGCTTTGTGTTCTAACTTGCTGGTTTTAGTTTCTAAGTGAAGCCTCCCTTGCGGCACTTGCTCTTCTGGGGTCTGACCCAGCTGGTTTTGTATGACCAGATTTCGAAGTAGCTCCCGAGGATCTTCTAGCCTTCCAGCCATATGGTGAACACTAGACGCAACCCTGGTAACGTGTGGGTTTATTTTGCTCTCCTACTCTATTGTAAATTATTCTTTTGAGGCATTTAGCCGCCGAGCAAGTGTTAGCTCGTATTGAATTTACATTCCTGTCTGCCTAAGGGCTGTAACATGATTGACAAATCCTAGGGTTGATAATGTATGACTTAAACTCTTGTAGTCTTCGCATTTTTGTATGACCAGCTTCATGATCATCTGAATATAATATATGGGACGCCTTACTTTGTATGTCTGATGATCTACTATCTTTTATATTGACTTGCTTGCTTGAGATTGAGACACTAGGCTTGTACTTGACCAAAGAGACTGTTGGCTTGTAGTTAAACCTGCATGCATCTAGACAACCGTGACCGTACATCGTGGTGGGTTACACTTTAATATACGTAGCTGGCTGTGTCTGTCCCCCGTTCTCCAGCATTCTGGTTCTGGGGCGTGATAACTACCGCCGACACTGCAGCGTAGGCTGAACTTGCACATGTACTCGCATCCCTAAAAACGGGTACGGATTGTGATAATCACCACCACCATAACTACGGCCACTGTCACCACCAACATGAGCACCATCGACCTTAACAAATATTCACCACCACTCCCGCCTCGGCCAACCCTGTCAGCGATGCCGCACCAAAGAGTGGAAAAAAAAAAGAAAAACCCTAACCTCCTCCGACAGTCCCGTGCCGCACCATCGTGCTGCTCCTTCCGGCGAGCCCGCTCCTCGCGATCAGCCATCTCTCGAGCACCGAAACTACAGCATTGAGCTCCACTTCTAGTGTTCGAAATCGATGCGAGTCTAGAACCACGGTGATGTCTCCCCACCCTCCCAGAGAAGCCCCGCCGCAGATCCGTTCGACCGTGCTGCCGGTACCCGAGCGCCAATGCCGGTTCCCCAGAGCTTGCAGTCGAGCTCCACCATCTCATGGCCGAACTCTGGTGAGCCTCTCCCGCGCTCTCCCTCACCCATCTCTCTCGATCTGTTTCCCTCTTCTCCCTCACTCTCTTTTCTTTTTTTTCCTTTCCTTTGATTTCTCTTCTAACTCTCTCTCTCTCCCCCTCCTTTCCTTAATAAGTTAAGCATAGGGATGGGAGCGAGAATTAGTTTTTTGTTTTATTTGCTTTAATTTATTATTTTATCTAAAATTTATATTTATATTAACATGTATTTGTATTAGTATAAGTATTTGTATATAAATACATATATTCAGTATTATAATCAGTATTTAAATACTAAGGGTAATAATAATAATAATTATTTTGTTTACACATGTATGTTACTAATATTGTAATATCATGGTAATATTCTATTAACTACAGTATTTCAACAGTATATATTATCCTTGAAATTATTATTTAGTATTATTTCCTAAAAATATTATTGAAGTATTTTCTAAAAACATGGCCTTCTATATTTTCAAAGAATAATTTAACTAGTAAAATAGTTTCCAATAATAAGTATTTTCTAAATTCGTTATAAATATTTATTAAACAAATTTCCTTTGATTATAAGAATCTTATTTATGACTAGTCATGTGTTCTTAATTCCTTGCAAATTCCTGACTACTTCATATCGACCTAGGCTAATCGGACTGTCCCGAACAAAATGGCACGATCTGTTCCATCATTAGAGGACGTCTTGCGTACTTTTGGCATCTGAGATTATTCTGTGCCAAACATGATCATACCATGTGCGTCAACTCCAACAAATCGAGGCAAGTACTTATATTGGTTACTTTCAATTCCTAATAGTTTATATGATACATATTTTAGATATGCACTACATACTCATATTCTTGACGTTGTTCACACGAGTAGCATGTATTCATATTCATGATTATTGAGTTTCGTGATTTACATTATGTATCATGTTTTGTGACTTGCATTTCGTGATTTTCATGTTCGTGATTATCGTGTATCATAATTTTTGTGTCTTGACGTGAATCCATGAGTCGGGTGGAAATACTCTATTAGACATGTAAATACACCCAGAAATATCCTATGGTCTTTCATGACGGATAGCAGCCGCACATGACACGTGCAATTGACTATACTTTACCCCTAGCCGTTTACATGTCGAAAGTAGTATTTCAAAACACGTAGGTAGGTGTCGTGATCATCATGTTTACATGTTCCATTTTACA
This sequence comes from Iris pallida, assembly GCA_029216955.1. Classification (NCBI taxonomy): domain Eukaryota; kingdom Viridiplantae; phylum Streptophyta; class Magnoliopsida; order Asparagales; family Iridaceae; genus Iris; species Iris pallida. The sequence goes on from JANAVB010026799.1 coordinate 5,684,447, forward strand.
TGCCATGAAGTCGTGCCTACACGTTTCTTTCTAGTTATCATGCCGTGATTATCGTGTTTACCTGTTTTCCTTACTTGTCATGCTATATTTCTAGTTGACCTTTTACCACGCATATCATATGCTATTTCTGTTTTATAGTTTCTATTATGTCTTGAATACTTTACCATGTATGTACTTGTTCCATTCTTGACTGAAAACCTTTTTCAGATTAGTCGCTTGCTGCGCATTGGATCATTAGAATACTGTGCGAGTATACTTTGAAGGCCGACCCTAGAAGAATAGTTAGATGAATTCGATCCCATGGTTTATTTAGTTATTTTTGAGTTCTTGTGAGACATTGTATTTTATTCAAATGTAATAATGGAATATTGTAATTTAATTTAGTGATTGTTAATGAAAAAATAAATAATTAATTATAAGCAATTATTGTGATTTTGAGCATTGTGGTCTAGACAATAGTACCATCGATACCGCAGTGTAGGTTGGACTTGGAACGCACTCGCATCCCGAAAAATGGGTACCGATCATGACAAATACATCGACGTATAGTATTTTGTAATAGCTGCAAAAATAAAGCGGATCTGAATGTAAGCGTATATTACGGTTTACCCGACACGTGTTATGCATCACAACAATTCAAATTTTATATTAATCGGCGACTGTCAATGTGCGTCTTAAATGTATTAAATACTCTTAATCCCTTAAGTTTATAACATTATGCCGCATAGTTTTTCAAATAAATATTCATTAGCGCCAAGCGTGAGGGAATTCTATACGTTTTGCAATTTCTCCTTTGACCAGAATGAAAGATCCTATTGAAGCAGCTAATCCCATGCATATTTTATGTACATTGGATGACACAAATTGCATAGTATTATAAATGGTTGTTCCTAGTATTACCCATCTGTCGGAAGAGTTTATAAACAAATAAAGATCCTTAGTATTATCTTTTATACTAAGATATACATGGTATTACCCCTGCCATATAACCACTCTGCCACATATTGCTACGTGGCAGTGCTCTGCTGTATACAGACAAAGAATAATTATTACGTTGACATAAGTATTGACATTTTATGTGTAACTATCGTCTGCATAAATTATAGAGCGGCATAACTCTTAATGTAGTGTCAGATTGAGTTATGTGGGCGAGTCATATGCTCTAGGCTTCTGCCACTGTAAAATTTATTGTCTTTACTGCATAACTTCTAAAGCCTATTATCTCTATTGCATAATGCTTTAGCTACTGAATGTCACATAAAACTTGCTAAGTGTTATATTAGAACTATTAGTTAGTGGGATTTAGTCCCACATTTCTTAGAACAATAGGAGAAGGGGCTAGCCTCCCTATATATATGTGTCTCTCAATATCAATAAGATTAATCTATTATTCCACTCTACATGGTATCAGAGCCGTAACCCATCCACCTCCCCATAAAATAAAAAAAACCCTAACCCTAATCCACCGCCGCCCACTTCTCTCTCTCTGCTGCCCTGCCCACCTATCGACCCCCCATCCGCTGAACCTGTCGACCCCTTGCCCAACTATCGACCCCCCGCTGCTCCGCCCCCTCTTCTATTGTGCTGCTGCTGCCAGTAAATCCCCCCTGTCAGCCACCCCCCCTCCCCCTGATAGCTGCCCACCCCTCACCTCTTATCGGTTGCCCCCCCAGGAGTGAAGTGCAAAACCCTAACCTTTGCTCCCTTCCACCTACCGTCGCCCAACCACTCCAAATCCTAACCTAGTTTCCAAAAAAAAATTGTTGGGATTCTCCGAAGGTAAACATTTTTCTTGTTTGCTTCGAACCTCGGACTCTCATTCAATTGAATTGAGATTTTCATAGGGTAAACATTTGGTTTGTTTATTGAACCTCTGACTCTCAAGGTTAAATTCAGAAATTTAATAAAGAGCAAACATATGGTTGTTTTATGAATCTTTGTTTTGATCTTCACATCAGGATCTAACAGAGGATAACTTGGGTTATCTCTCTGTCCTGGCTTATGTGATCCATATTCTCTGCTTACACTCAATACGAGTGTGCCATGATTCTATATCCGTATTTCTTTTCCTGGACTTTTGACTAGATAACACAGGCTGAGAACTGCTTGCCAATGTGGAACTCTTGGAGAAGCCATAAGTCTACTTGCAACACTCATTGTGAAAGAAATATCCAACAAGTCATGACCGCCAAGTAGTTGAGTTTTCCAACTACTCAACGATACTGATCTGGATTGGTCATCAGGACCCCTTCTTCTGGAAGTAACTTTGCCCCTGGATCCATCGGTGAGGCTGCCCCCTTGGCTTGTATCATGCCTGTATCATTTAGTATGTCCAGCACGTACATTCTCTGGGATATTACAATGTCCCGCTTAATTCATGTGACCTCAAGGCCCAAGAAATAGTTCAATGATCTCATATACTTGGTTTGAAATTATTCTCCTAGAAACTTCTTGAAGCCTGCAATACCCTAGCTGTCGTCTCCCGTGATTACAATATCAACATAGACACCAAGTAGTATCCTTCTAGCAGATGTAAGTCGATAGAATATCGAATGGTCCTTCTTTGATTGACACATGCCAAATTGAGTAACAACATGTGTAAATCGACCAGACCACGAACGAGGTGATTGTTTTAGACCATAGAGGGCCTTTCGCAAATGATACACTTTACCCTCCCTTGCAATGAACGCGGGAGGTTGCAACACATATACCTCTTCATCAAGATCCTTGTGGAGAAAAGCATTCTTGATATCCAGCTGAAGCAACGAACAGCATAGCAAACGACCAAGGCCATTAGGACACGAACAGATGTCATTTTGGCAACATGAGAGAAGGTCTCGAAGTAGTCCTCACCATATGTCTGAGAATATCCTTTGGCTACTAGATGAGCCTTTAGTCGATCAAGAGTGCCATCCGGTTTCACCTTGATCGTGAACACCCATTTGCAACCTACTGTATGTTTACCAGTAGGTAAGTCGACTAAGTCCCAAGTATGATTCTTCCGGAGAGCTTTCATCTACTCATCTATAGCAGCACGCTAACCGGGATATTTGAGACCCTCCTCAGCATTTTAGGAATCTGAATCCCATCAATAGTAGCCACCCGAGACTGAGTGTGACTTGTAAGTCCTTTGTAGCTGTCAACATACAAGGGATGATCATGACATTCACGAGGATAAACTGTCGGTGGAGAAGGAGGTTCTGCTGGTGGAATAGGCGGAGCTGCTAGTGGAATAGGCGGTGGCAATCAGTAGAGCCAGAGGAGGATGACTTGTAGGCATCAGTGGTGATGTTTGTGCTGGTGATGTCGGCGCTGACTAATCGGTATGTGGACCATCAGACTAGTTGACTTGCTCGGTAAGAGAGGGCACCCGTAAGGAGGCTGTTGTGATTGATCAAAAAATATCAAAAAAATCCTCTGGAAAAACTTGGGGAACCGGGCCCGTTGATTGTGGGAGTGAAAGAAATTCGGTTTCAACAAAGGTAACATCTCAAGTGAAAAATATCTCTTTAAGATAGGGAAAACATCGGTACCCTTTCTGATATTTAGGATTCCAAGGAAAATACATTGTATTGCCTTAGGATCTAATTTAGAAAGAGTTGGTCGGTATTTCGAACATAGCATAAGCAACCAAATATTTAGAGAGGCAGAGAAATGACTCTCGTCCAGGATATAGCCTAGAAAATGGAGTATCGCCATTGAAAACTGACGATAGCATGCAGTTAATAAGATAACAAGCGGTAAGAATCACATCCGACCAAAATCTCTTGGGAGTACGTACTTGAAACATAAGAACATATTTTGTTTCCAAAGATGGCGGTTCTTGTGCTTGGCCACACCATTCTGTTACGGTGTGTACGGACAAGATGTTTGGTGGATGATGTCATTGCGGGCTAGATGACTATCGAGCTCACGAGATAAACTCACGACCATTGTCACTCCGAAAAATTTTAATTGGAACACGAAATTGTGTTTTTATTTTGACATAAAAATTACACCAAATGTTAAATAATTCAAAACAATTTTTTTCAGATAAACAAAAGTGACACGTAAGTAATCAACAACAATTGTAACAAAGTACTTAAAATCCATTATTGATTCAATGAGACAAGGTTCCCATACATCAGAATGCACCAACTCGAAAGGAGCGAATGCAATTTTATTATGACTCACCAGATACGGAACCCCATGATGCTTAGCAAACTACACGACTCACAATGAAAGTAATCATGGATATCTAAAGAAGGGTACATTTTAAAGAGAGCTTGGGTTGATGGATTGCCAATTGACAATGTAACTCAAAAGGATCGTGTTTCACGTCGGCACAGACAACCGAAGAAGGTGTGTCAAACAGGTACAAACCTCCAGCCACATGCCCCGTACAGATAGTCTTCCCAGTTTTCATGTCCTAAAAAACTCAACCATCAGGAAAAAGTGTTACGAGCAATGTAATTCACGAGTAATTTGACTAATTGAAATTAAACTGAACGGATTCCCGGGTGTAAGTAATACAGAATTGGATGACAGTCTGGAAGAAAGACTAGCACTTCCACTTCCTCAGACTGTCAGGGAACATCCATTGGCAACAATAATACCAGAAACACGATGGACAGGTACATAATGATGTATCATACCTGCGTCACCAGTCATGTGAGCAGATGCACCAGAGTTAATTACCCACTGCTTGGTTTTACTATGCATGCTACTGAGTATCCGGCTGTGATCTAGACGTAGAAGCTTCACCATGACGTTGAGCCTGAAAATCACACTACAAAAATTTATCGATTTAGCAACGGCTATATCAGTCAACCATACGTCGGTAAATGTAATTACCGACGGATGATCGACTATATTGGTTAAAAAAGGTCGTTGGAAAAGCCTCGTCGCTAACTGTGATCCATCGAAAGTAGTCGCCAAGCGACGAATTAGCGACGGACTGCCGTCAACCATACTCGTGCAGTTTGCGACGACTCGTCGACGGATTACCGTCAAATCATGTAGCAAAAAAGTAATGACGTATCACTTACCGACGGTCAAAGTCCGTCGCTACCTATTCAGTAAGTGCGTATCAGAGAGTTTCTGATACAAAATCCGTCGCCAACCAGTCGCGAATGGTCGCTAAGTTTTGACAAAGCCATGACGGAATACCGACGGAATATCCGTCGACACGGTTCTGTGAATTATTCATATTTCCAGAACATTGGCGATGGATAATCCGTCGTTACTCCGTCGTGAGTCGTCGCTAGACCGCGACAGAATACCGACGGAATATCCATCGACATGGTTCTATGAATTATTCATATTTCCAGAACATTGGCGACGGATAATCTGTCGTTACTCCTCGTCGTGAGTCGCGATAGAACGTCGCCAATCGGTCGCCATTTTAGCGACGGATGATCCGTCGCCAATTTTTACTGACTACAAGTGACGGTATACCGACGTAATATCGTCGGTCCTATCCTGTGAATCTTTCATAATTCCAGAACCTTGGCGACGGATTTTACGTCTGCATGTAGTCGTTCATCCGTCGCGAACTGGTAATCTCCAGTTAGCGACGGATAGTCCGTCGAAATTGGTCGCCACTCCATCAGTATCTGGAAATTTTTGAAAAAAATAGCATAAAACTAAGCATCCCCAATATACACAATTCTAATATACAAAACACACAAATAATCCCAAGCAATTCCAATATACACAATTCCAATATACAAAACACACAAACAAATCCAACACACAATAAACACACAAATAATCCCAAGCATTCAAATTGTTACACAAATAGTCAATAGTTAAATACAAATATTCAATATTCAATATTTACAAACAAAATAATCCCAAAAACAAACATCAACGACGAGGGCTGCGATCGTCCGTTGGTGGTGGTACTCCCTACTGCGACGTCTCATATGCTCATCCACCAAGTACGGGCAATCCCTGCAAGACATGGCTTGAAGGTGGCGCAGCTGCTCTGGCGTCATCATGTCAAGGAGGGCCATTAAAGTAGGAGGCGTACTAGAGGGCAGTAGGGTCAAAAGAAAGATGCTCGGGAAGAAGGACCGGAGCACTAGAAGGACCGGTAGCATGAGTAGAAGGACGCAGGTACGTGGACAACTGCGTCCGAATCTCCAACACCGTCTCGTTCAGATAAGCAAGCTAGGACCTCACATTCGTCTGCCGGGGCCGCGGAGGAGGCAGGGGAGGTGGAAATCTCGGAGTCGCCGAGTGCAAATTAGCCATGGCGCCAATTCCGTACACGCGCCCTTTTCTATAGCCGCCGACAGTATCTACGAATAAGTCGTCGTAGCGAGTGGCCGTAGAAGAGGGCGTCCCGATGGGCATCGTTTTGTCGACATCCTCTGTAGTAGATGGCTGAATCCGACTAATGGCCTCACGATACGCAGCCTATGAAATGAATGTGTTTATTATACTATAAGTTTACCTAAGTTATAATCTAAATCCTATGTTACCCTAAGTTATAGTCTGAATCCTAAGTTTACCTAATAAGTCATTGTCCGAATCCTAAGTTTACCTAAGTTATTGTTTGAATACTTATAATTCTAACATAAATCTCATAAACGTAAGTACTTACATCCGTCGCCTTGGCCCTTTCATCGACGAAGCTCCCGTCCTTCCGCCTCTTGGATATGCTGGAATACATCGTACATAGTGACCTAGTCAGTAGGTTTTCCTTCCTTCAACGCCTGTTGGGTCTACATACGAAATATTCGTAGAATTTAATTAATTAAATATATTAATAGTACCAAATTAGATAGTAAATGAATTTACGGTATCTCACCAGATCTGCAAGCGTCGCTGCGTGGTACTTTGATCCCCCCGTATGTAGCCCCGCGGCCCGTCGGTTCGCTTTCGCTTTTTTCGATTTCTCCGTGAAGGCAGGAGCATCCATCTTCTCAAGAGTTGCTCATAGTAGTCCTGCCGGATCCACTCCTTCGAATGTGCCGTTCGAAGGTCATAAACCGCATTCTGGATCTTTTTCCTGATGGCGCTTCTATAGGTCCCGCGGATCGCCTTTTACGATAGGGGGCC